>OZ026529.1:2597862-2912862 GCA_964019695.1 Loripinus fragilis
ATTAGACGTAGACTGGTCTGCATCTTCTTACTATAATGCTAAGTTACCTGTCTTCTTTTCAAGGTTCTGGAATGAAGGCTCCACAGGCGTGGACGCCTTCACAGAAAACTGGGGAGAAGTATTTGGCTTATTTGTACCATCTGTTATTTTGGTGCCCAGAGTTTTGCAGCAAATCCAAAAGCAAATGACATGTGGTGCTTTGGTCATTTCCTTTTGGCCCTCAGGGTTTTTTGGGCTATTTTATGCATGGGCCAGAAGGGATTTACCAAGCAAATTACAGATTAGATGGATCTGTCCATTTCAAAAGATTTTTATACGCCCTCTGCGTGTGGTCGGGGTGTTTTGGTACAGAAGACCTTTGTTTGCTATGGTGGCATTGAAAGTGAATTATCGAGATTTATGAACGCCTCTTGTGTCAGAATTACATTCCAACTAGGGCAATGCTGTCAAGACCATATTTTTGTTTATGTTGATAATTACACGAGGTGTTATTTGATCACGTTTTGTTATTAATAAGAGTTGGGAGAAAACGGCTTCAATGTGTTAAGCTATCTGTGCACATCGGATGCGTTTTCTGCTTTCTTCTTAAAAAAAATGACAGAGAGAGGGGAATGCCTTGCCGCATGGCAGAGAGGCAGCCACATGGCTAACAGTTCAAAGAAATAATGCCTTGCCCCATGGCAGAGAGGCAGCCACATGGCTATAAAGTCCTGTGTATGCCACATGGCGAAATACACAGGCGATGGAGAATTATGTTTAGTTGACGGTAAAGGTGTTACCGTATTAGATATAAAAGGTGGTTAAAGCTCATGGTTGATAATATACTAAACAAGGGTTTTCTTTATTTATTTTTTTCAGCGTTTTGCAGTAGACATTAAGACGGTACCAGATGCTTTAATGGGTTGGGTGGCCTTGCTGCCACAGCTGCTTAAAGACCACTGCTTTAAAATGGTATCATAATTTGTTTGATTTTCCTTCCCCAATGGATAGTTATTTAGTAACGAACATTTTAGAATCTGCGAAAAGAAAGTTGGCAAAGCCAGTGACTAAGAAAGAACCAATAACGGTGGAGTTGTTAACAAAATGAATCCTAGATTATTCTGTGATTGTCATGTGAAAAATAAGCGCATTATTTGTGCATGTTTGATTGGATATGCTGGATTGTTTCGAAGTAATTTAAGAAGATGTGACATTATGATTATAATACTCCTATGAGTATTTTCATTGAGTCCAGTAAAACTGACAAATATGGTGATGGTGCACGGGTAGTTATTTCAAGAACTGGCACGGCGTTGTGTCCGGTTGAGAATTTAGAACGTTACCTCTTATGGGCGAATATTCAGGATAATTGTTATACGCATGTTTTGGTACACTAAGTGCTTGCAAAATGGGTTATAAAATTAGAGAAAATTCTAAAGCAATATCATATTCAACACTGAGAGAACTTTTCATTGAGGCATTTAAACCATATGTATCCGACATATCGAGGTACGGCCAACATTCTCTGCGTTCAGGAGGTGCAACAGCTGCGGCTAGTCATGGTATCCCAGATAGGCTCTTTAAGCCCCAGGGGCGTTGGCTTAGTGAAAGCGTCAAGGATAGATATTTCTTAATTTCCCGCGTTACATCGTATAGCGGGAAATTTATGTCTTAACAGAACCGGTTGAATTAGGTAGCGAGGCTCGTGAGTAGGGTTAAGTCACGTGCGGGCAGTTTGTATAAACTGGGTCAGGGCGTAGGCAAGTCAGTTTCTAGAGAGTTTTCTTCTGCACAACAAGTTCTATTACATTGAATTTAAATTTCAATTTGCTATAAAGAGTGAGTAAACACTCTGAGGACGGGAATACTGACTGGAGGTTTTTAGCTGAGCTTTGTGCACGCACTTTAGATTATGTCATTTTAAACACATAAGTATATCCAAAAAAGGTCCCGTATTTAATTTGTTGGTGCATTTAAGGTTCAGAGTCAGTACGAACGGCCTTGCTGGTCTAGAGCCTGGTAAAATCCTACCTCCCCCTCCATTTCGTAATACGAAGTGGAGTAGGGTTGGGTAGCCCGCTCGCAGCACATCTAAAATTTCTGAATGTAAATATTGTAGTTTGTGTCCATCTTGTACGTGCTGCTCGCTAATTGCAAAACAGCTAGTTTTGCTGTCTTTTTCAAAGTGTTGGTCTTAAGGTGATGCTTAAGACGTTAAAGATAAGCTATTGCACAGACTTGAAGTCTCCCAATGTTTGGGACTTTAACTTTTTAAAATAATTTTCACTTGATTTTGTATGTTGCTAAATCATTGCCAATGCCCGTTCTTTAATATTCAGTAGTTGGTTATTTTGTTGTTATGAATTGAGGAGATTTTCATCTCCTTAGATGAGCATGGTGGGTCGAAGGCAAGTCAAGGGAAATGTAATTTTTGTCGTTTGAATGGAATGATATTTTTCTTTGGAAATGGTAAGATTGGCAATGCTTTTCAACATTTTGTTATATGAAGTTTTTGCAGTGAAGTATTTACATGTGTGTTAGTGATGGTAAGAAATAAAAAGTCGGGATAATCGGTCACCTTTTCTGGCTCAAAAATGTAACAGTAGTTGGTTATTTTGTTGTTATGCATTGAATAGATTTTCATCTCCTTAGATGAGCATGGTGGGTCGAAGGCAAGTCAAGGGAAAATCAATTTACTTTATAACTAGATATACGAACTGTGGATTCGTATCCAGACTATGTCCGTCTGTTGTTACTTATATACGTACTAGTGGGTTGATATCTATAGGACGATGAATTTTGCAGATATTCGAAGATTTCTGCAATATTTTATCGTACAGGTACAGATGTAGATAGAGTGCAAGGTTTGTACGCGTAATTCCTAAAAAGGGACCATGATAGTTTGTTACTTTTTCACATAATACGATCTACGAATGCTCACCAGAGCCATCAACATTCCTAACGAAACAAACACTGCAAAAAGAGCATAATAAATGTGGAGGCTAAGTTTGCTGTAAACTTACATATACTTTCCTACAAAAACGACCTGGGGTCAATGACGCCACTGATACATGTTAAACCTAGTCTATGTCGAATGGGCCAAAACAATGGTCCCGTGTAAATTTTGTGACGAATTTTGGCGACCTATATAAAATCAAACGTTGGAGTATTTGCAACCAATTCAACCAGTTCGCCCATCTGAATTCGGCGTCTGGCCCGACTAAAGGCGTCATCAAAATGGCGACTATCGCACAATTATAATGCGTATGTATTTAAGAAAAATTAAAGTATGTTGGCAAAATAAACGTTATTAGTATATTTAATACCAGTTCTGCTCTACATTTTAAACAGAAACAATATTTACACACAATTCTACTTTGAAATGCAATAGGCCATCTTGCCCATGAGCCTAGGGCATGAGTCACGTTGTAGCCTATGTCGAAAAGGACAAAATTTTGCCCCGTGTAAATTTCGTGACGATTTTCAAATTAAACTTTGGGGCATTAGCAACAATTTTATCCAGTTCACACATCTGAGGTCCGCTTCTGTGGTAAATAGTGACGCATTCAAAATGATACGAATATACATAGTATATATTTAAGTATGTTAGCCAGACAAAGTTTTTTTATAGTTTAGAGCTCGTGCAGCTCCAGATTGTTAATAGAAACTACGTTTACACAATATTGTACATGCCCGAGGGTGTACATATTTGGCACAGTAATTGGCTATTGAGCGTAGATTATAACACATTTGGGAGCACTAATCGCTCGGTCACGCGGTCACTTCGACAACTAAAGGTCCCACCACTCTGTCGTTCTGCGGTTAGGGATATAGCTGCCCTTCCAACTTCCTTTTTGAGTTTTGCCTGAAGGTGTTCGTATTTAGCACACTGATTGCTTATGATGTCTAGATGACAACGAAGGTTTTCAGATTACCGATATAATTTCGAAGTCAAAGGTCAAGGTCAAGAATACCTGAAACCTGTCTTACAACTCGTAACACGAACTTCTTTCATTTTTGATGGAAGGTGTTCATATTTAGCACACTGAATGCTTATGGTGTGAAGCTGAAAAAAGGGGCTTCGGTTTGCCTATTTGATCTTTATTGTCAAAGGTCAGGATTAGATATACTTAGCAAGCAAACTTGCTGATGCGATGGTTATAGGTTAAGGTCTAGATCAGCCGAAGCCAGCAAGCAAAGATCTTTACGTTCACTTTTGTCAGTAGGTGCTGCTGATATTACTGGATTAATGTCGGGCAAGGTAAAATAATATGTTGGAAAGCTTTCAGTAAAGCAGATTCTTCTGTCCATGAAGCTTTCAGGAAACTTGGTCATATATTGTATTTGTTCCCCTCAAAATTTGACCTTTCTTCCTCTGTTCCCCTGAAATAAATGCCATTTTCACTTGTTTACCAAAACCCCTGCGAATGCCTCAAATGCACCTGACTGATAGACCAGGTCCATGAGTCCAGCAATCAACTATTTATATATAATGGCTCCAAAGCAATCAAATAGAGCAAAACCTGAATTTATACATTCAGTGTCAATTTAAATAAAATATGAACCCCAAAATACTTGGCCCTGTAGCGCAATCGGTGGTGAATTCGATTGCTGATACAGGGATCGTGAGTTCGATCCGGGCCCAATACTTTCGTGGAGGTTGATCATGAAATATTTTCTATGGTCATTCTCCTTCTTCCAGTGATTTAAGAAGTGATATTGTCAGTTACAAGCGAAAGCGTGTGGCAGTCTAAGCCTCCCGGAAAAGTGTGGTTAGGTTAACTGACCATCTCGACATGGCCATGACAATTGACTAGGACTTAAAACCCCAAACAAAAATATCCCAAAATAGCTCCAGAGGTCAGTCATATACAGCATGGCAGAGAGGCAGCCACATGGCTAACAGTTCAAAGAAATTATGCCTTGCCCCATGGCAGAGAGGCAGCCACATGGTAAACGAGGGTCGTGGGTTCGATCTCCGGCTTCACTAGTCTGTCAGATGAGAATTTAAGCTGTGGCCCCGTCTCGATATGACCTTAGCTGTTGGTGGAATGTTAAGCACAAACAAACAATCAAATAAACAAAACAAAACAAAACAAAAAAAACACACTCAATTTCAGCATGGTGTCCTACGGGATAACAAGTACGGTTATGGGTTCTGGGTCAATTTTATTGAATCGGAAGCCCCCAAAACAGGTTCCATGGATCAGAAAAAAGAAACACGTCACTGTCGTATCAGATGACACCAAATCGATCAAATAAAGACAAAAACTTGATTCCAGCAAGAAATTCCAACAAAACTAATGCTTCGAATCTAATTACTTATGTACATGTATATATGTGAATAAGTAGCACTTTGGCGGCCATTTTGATGACGTCATCGTTCGGTCCAGATGCAGAACTCAGATGGCTGAACTGGTTTAAATTGTTACATATGCCCCAAACCTTATTTTGATATAGGTAACCAAAACTCGTCACAAAATTTACTAGAGATTCCTATTTGGCATAGACTATAAGGTCAAATGTCTTGTACGACAACAGCGCCATAATTCGGCTCCAGGCCTATTTCAATGAAAGAAGGACCCCAACTCCAGGCCTATTACAATGAAAAAAGGACCCCAAAAATAGTTTTTTTTTCATTCTAGGAATATAAAACCTAATTCAGTTCATATTTAGTATAGAATGGCCCTAAATTAACTAAACTAGAACAATAATCACTTAATTTTAGAAAGAACTTTCTACAGGATTTCTACAGGATTCTAACAAAAGTTATGGGATCTGGGTCAAATTTATCGATTTGGGAGCCCAAAATGGACTCTAGGAGTCTGAAAAAAATGGAATACATCTTTTTCGTATTGTTTGACGCCCAATCAGTTAAATAAAGATGAAAAATAATTTCTCGCAATACATTTTTCCCCCAACTATTGCTTTAGATACGATGTCTTATATGTGTACATTAGTAGCACTATGGCCGCCATTTTGATGACGTCATTTCTCGGACCAGACGCGAAACTCACATAGGCGAACTGGTTCAAATTGTTACATATGACCCAAAGTTTATTTTGGTATAGGTCACCAAAAATCGTCACTAAATTTACACGGAGTGCCCATTTGACATAGACTAACCTGTTTACCTTTGTTGCTGTAGTTATTCTCAGTATTAAAAGACAATCGAACAGTGAATAACGTTTAATGCAGAAATGTTACATAGAGGATCTTACACGAATGCTCATGTTTTATTGAATTTATTAAACGAGTTAGGGAAAAGTGATAAAATGCGAGGCTTGCCGAGCATTTTATTAATTTTCTGCAACGAGTTTAATAAAGTCAATAGTACAAGAGCACGAATGTTAGATTCTATTTATCATATGACATTCAGAGAACTTTGAAATCTCATTTATGGCGTAAAACGTTATACTTTTGTCATTATGTACGCAACGTTGTTATGGACGTCATTACGTTTCCCGTAAATCAATAAACCACTAGTGGTTTATCGATTTTATTGCATGGTGTTATTTCACTCTCAGACGCTACGTCATATGATAAAAACCAGTAGCAGCTCAGCTACTACCAACTATAAACCAGAATCTCAACCCTCGTGGGATTATATCGAATTTGGTATACTATTGCGGATGTGCTAGATCTCAAAAATTTGCACGTTCCCAATTTCTTGTCCAAATGCTATATTCCATGAATCTGGTTGAAAATATTGATGTTGCGCTTGTCGTCTAATATAGCTACTTTACATAGAGAATTTGCATTAAAAGCACACACGTGTATTGATAAAACGATTACTCTGTTCTGGCAACTAATTTTGCTACTCCAACGTTTATCTATATTTAGGTCATACCATGAGACAATGACCCTTATTACAAATTCGTAAAATATGGCATTAGACCTGTACACCCAAGTGTCCAGTGGATTATCTGTGCTGGGTTCTGATACGTAATTAGGACTTCTTCAAATTTATTCTGATCTGCTCTGTAAGGGTTATTGCACTTCCCGCTTGCTATAGCTTACCATATCGGCTCATTCATCAGTTAATTGACGTCGAATTGACATTGGTATGACATTATTTCGACGTCATGTGCCTGATGGGTGATGAGGATTGTTTACTTTTCTTTTTTATTAGCACTGATAGGATGCTGGTGCAGTCTAAGTCCGTCATGGATTTTCCTCTACATGTAACTATAACTTGTCAAATTGGCCAATACATGTGCATGAGCTACATTTTATGAACTCTTTCACTCATTTTTTATTGACTCTGTTACGAGGGTTAGTCAAAAATAACTGAGCCCTACCTCATTATATCTTAGCCTCACATTGTATACAAGAAATGTGATTATCTTTTATAAGTATAACATGTCATAGAGGTTTTGACTTAAAATAACTACCCTGGTGAAGCTTCTTTTATGGTTGCTAGGCAACTAAAGATCGTCAGTCAGAGCGATGCGTTCATGATCTCCGCCACCAGGAATAAACAGTATGTCTTAAAAAAGCTTGTGGGCTTGATAGTTTTTGCGAAAGACATATTTGACATTTATTTGAATAACATATGTCATATTGTCTTTTCATTATACTAGGTTTGTAAATGTTAAGGTGAACACTGATTGCATGCGTTGCCAAGCAACAAAATAAGCCAAAATTTTACTAATTTTCAAATACACGAGGATTGTGTTGCCATGGAAACAGAATCATTTATTCCCAACGAGGAATTTAATATTTCTGAGGGTTTATTTGTGTATGCAGTACTGCAAAAGCATTATTAGGCTACTATTTTATGTTTTCTATTAAAATTGTGTTAATATAAATGTGGGTGGGGTAAATTATAGGACTTGAAGCACGTAAAAATTTGCTGAATTCTAAAATCAAACTACCACAGCATCTATAATTTGAGGTCAGTTGTTTTCTTTTCTGAAGCACTGAATAGGTACATGTAATAGGCATCAAATGACAGTGAGTGCAGCATTACATTGGCATTATCGTTTCCATGGCAACGCTTATATATTGATGTATTACAGCGTGAACGCACCTGTTCAACAGGTTATGTTCGGTTGCCTAGCAACCAGTATATAAAGCTTACCAAGAGATATAAATTAGGTTATTGAATAGATGACATATAACTGCGATGAAATATGATTTAAATATATGTCCATTTTACTTGAATTAAATGCTATAGGGTAGGGCTCAGTTATTTTTGACTAACCCTCGTAGTGTTAAGCCATGCTCTGTCAAGGGCATTCATCAAACTATGGCAGTTTAACCCTTACAATGCGAACACTATTCGCAAGAGACAATACTTTTAAAATAATTAAATTTTGTTTCTGCTGTAAAAGACCAAATAAGGCTATGATATTTCAGTTGAATCATGAAAGGATCTTCTTAGCCTGGTAAATATCCAGAAAAAAAATTTCTACTTGCGCTACATCGACTAGAAACCTGCAGTTGCGTGTCATAAAATCGTGTAATGATGTCTATTCATGTACATGTATGTCTTAATAAAAGGTGAAATAGTCACACTGTATGCCTTCTGTTTGCATGAATATTGTGCGCGTCAGCAGGCACGACCGCAAATTGATCGTTTGCTGATCGCCTATTTTTTTGTCATAGTTTATTACAATGCTGCATAATGTTTTCTTAGATGTTCCAGACGTTAATAGGCACATAAAGTAATTGATTTTTGCTATAAAACATTGCTTGTTTTCAATATGACCTACTTTTATCTATTCGGGATTGACAAGCATCGATAATGGCGAGTTATGCGTGAAAACGCTATGCAAATTAGCCTCTGTAAAGGAATAGACGTTCAACGGCACCATGGAAAGACGAAATATAGTGCTTTTTATGCAAAACACAAGATCCTAGATAAGTATGCGATTTCGTTTAGCTTTATTTTGTCCATTGTTTACTATAGCAGCGCGCATGCATTATGCTTTAACGGTCAACCTTTTAAGATGTATCTTTATGAGTAACAGTTACATGTATGCCATGGTTTGTCCGCCTATGCGATATATGACCCACGAGCTTTAGGGAGTGGCTTATCTCCTGGACAGGTTGACAATCTGACAATATAACTAGTTTATACCAGTTAAACGAGTTAGTGATTACATACCGTCTATCCATTACCAGTGAGTTATCATTAACTAGCTAAGGACATACGGACGGACGCTCTTACAGATGGATACTTGTTGGGTACTTACAGTGTTAGAAAAAGTAGCCAAGAAAGCGTAAGTTCCCAGCAAATCCCAGTATTTTTACGGAATAAACCTCATGTAGAGTAAACTAGCTCCCTTTATATGCAAATAAGGTTTATTCCGTAAATGATTTTTGAAAACTATGAATTTGAAGAGAAATTTCGGAAATTTTAAGTACCCAACAAGGGTCCATTCGTGAGTACGAACTCACATAGTGATAATAGTGCAGACCCAAGGGTCGTGCAATTTTTATATCCTGTATAGCACCGACCTACTCGGAAGATATTTGAATATATTAATAGATATCTAAAACCATTATTTCGAAGCTTCGCAATTCAAATCAAAATATCCAAAACAAGAATCGATATCAGTCAAAAGAGCCTTTTTCCATTTTCTTTATTTCTCATTTGACATATCTTAAATGTGGCTAATCGATTCTGTCGAAGCATTCTGTTAGATATTACTGAAATGACACTGCTTCCAGGATCGATTTCGTTTTGTATTGAAATAAAATAAATGAGACAGCTCATTCGATTTTGATTTTTTAACGCAATAGGGCCCTGAATAACAAAATGCTCCTAAGAGTTAAGAATTTCTTACTTAAGTATTGATATGTCAACATGGCATTTTGAAATTTGATATATTTTAAACCCTGCTTTCACAAATAGCATTGAGGTTTACAAATGCACAAACAAACCATTCTTATAATACGTTCCAAATGTCATAATTCGTGCCCTAAATCAATACAATTTGAAACCACTTAAATTTAATATTGATTGCAAATCTGAAGATTGCTGTATGTACACATTTTACATGCATTTAAGTTATACATGTATGACATTTCAAACCAAATAAAGACATCGAGCCTAGTATGCCCATGTATACGCGTTAAAAACACGTTAAGTTTCGGAGCCAGATAACAAATCTGTTTCCGAAAATAATAGTCCAAGACTAGACGTTTCTGTGTGCTAGTATAACCAGGAAATATTAATTTACCAATTTGGTAAGTACTTCATTGATATATGTGTTTGCCATCTTACGTTAAACAAATAGAACTATGGCCCGACTTAACCGGGGAGTTGTGGTTCTTGATCACCTAAATAATCGATAAGTCAATTGTCCCCCTTACACCGTGGTCACTTTATCGCGAAATCGAGTATATCTGAGTTTAGGTATCGATGGTATTCGTCTCGCATTGATGATATTGCTGTTCAGTATTGGTGCTGACGAATGAGGCCATAAAGGGTACCCAATCATACCATCTAAATATTCTACCAGAATTGTTGGATGTATTTTTCATTTATGTAACATAAAATGTGCTCATGAAATTTGTTTCAAATTGGAGTATGCATGCTCCACTAATTTAAAGCAAGAAAAAAAAAAGGTTTTTCGTCTTAAAATGTAATGCACGTTTGCCCACTATTCGAATGTTCTGAACTGAATCTTAAAACAGCACTTGAGTACTGCATTTCTGAATGTTCATAAAACACATGGGCCACGATGTGAGAACAACTGAACATTATGGGGGATTTGCAAACATCAAAGGCGCAGACCAGCCTGTGTATCCGCAGTGATTTAGAAATATATACAAAGCTTCACCAAACATGGCCATCGGCGGCGGTACGGTCGGTTGGCCATGGCCACTTTTTGTCCGAAAAAGGTTTTAGCAGGACCACTTTTTTGGCCGAATATGCTTGTTCGTCTGGTCATTTGTTTTCAGTTTCTTCTTGACTTAATGCTTATTTTTTAATTAATGATTGAAGCGTACTTATTTACCCCAGTGTGCCAAAGGCGGGCGTTATAAAAACAAGACTAAGAAAATGACACCTGTGTTAACGACAGCAATTATAATTAAAGGATTATCGTTTGGGGTGATCATGAAGCAGAACGTTCTTTAATCTGATTGTTCTTTTTATATCAGAACAAAACAGAACAATTAGGCATATCTCTATGATAAGAGAAGGAACAGAATATCTTAATAATGTATTCCAAAATGTAACATTTTTCACGCTTACCCGTATCAGTAATGTTGATGTAAAGCCTGATCTGAGTCTTCTCTCGGTATAGATTCATAGGTCTAGACTCGAGCAAATATACTAAATATCTCCACTTTATTTCGAGGTCTAGATAATAAGGAAAAAAAACAGCTTAATACGATCGTATTGTGAATATTTTCTTATCCATCATTTTAACATTCGCTTTTGGCGCTCAAAAGAACCGTCTCACTGAGACAGTTCTTCGAGTACATGCTCGGTTCTTATCTAGATCCAATGGTACACTTTTTTCAAAAATAAAATCAGCTGACATCTGTCGGACTGGGTCCGAGCAGAATACGTCACTGGTCCGAGGTAAAGAACATTAAGTTTGACAAAAAGGTCTGATCAGCGTCTTCGCTTCAAAGTAAAAAAATATAATACAGAAATATAATGCAGACAGAAAAATGCACCAAAATTCACGAGAACGGTGCTTTAGGCCAGATCCTTATCAGCTTTAAACACAGATGAGCGAACTCCCACTGAGTTCCCGCTGTGTCAACATAAAGATGACCACATCATAAAACGTGTGCCAGAAGAGTTTGGAGCAGGTCAGATTATGCAGATATTACATGCTTATAGCAGTTTCTTGTCTTCATTGCTACTATATGCATGAATTTTCAGTTAACCATATGCGAACAAAAAATGCGCATAATAGTTTATCTGTGCAGTCTGATCAGCCACATTGCTGTTTGCTGCTGAAATAGCCTTACCTTTTGTCAGTTCTGGTTCTCAGGCGGGTGTAAACGGATTTGAGCCGCCACATGAGATTTCCAACAATGTGGTATGTGCGACAAGCAAAGCCTCAGACCAGCCTGCGCATACGCGCAGTCTGATCAGAGCATTTGCTAATCGCTTGAGTATTCTATGATTGTTTAGCTACTGACTGAACACCATTTGGAGTTTCCAAGCTTCAAAGGAGGCTGCACAGGCTCGTCTGAGCCTACACTTGTCAAAATGCTACATTGTTGGAGATCACATGTCACGGCTTGTGCATTCTGGGAATATTTAACCGAAACATATGGAACGCAAACAGCAATGGTTCAGGTCAGACGTGCGATGTGCAATCTCACCAAGACCTTTGCCGTTGGCTCAAGTTGAAAATTCGCCCGAAGATTTAAATGGCCTCACAAAAAAATATATCATAAGTTTGCAATTTATTTAAACGTTAATATTGCAAACAATACATGCCCGGAGAGATGCTTTGTTATGAAGTATCTTGATCTACACTGTTGCTTATATGCTTCATTTATAGGACTCTTCGGCATAATTAATGCATGAACTGAATGGAATTTCAAACGAAACTATTTGCGCAGTCTGAGCATCTGCCCATGAAGTGGCAGTTTTATTAGTACGACTGATAGAGGTTATTATACTGAACAGTAACTACCCTGACGAGAAGCCGCATGACAAAACTAGTAAGATGGGTGTACAGTGCACGAAGACTGAAATCAGCCTGGTTGTCTGATGCACAACCATGTCGCATTTATTTGTGCATAAGTTTTTAGTAGAATGTCAAGTCTGCAACACAAGACAGTTTATAAAAGACAGTTTATACAGAGTTGTTTATTCAGTAAAAACCGTAAAATCAGTATTTTATTACGATCAAGATAAGACATTTAGCCCCAGGGATTATCTGACACCTAGGATTATCACATATCTCAAAAATCCTTTGCCACTAGAATCACACTGGATAGGTGACAATCGAAAACGCTCTTAACAATAGACAAACGCGGATAAAAATCGCAAGAATCAGTGTTTTCAATTGCCATTTGTAACCAGTCTGGCGACAAATAGCAATCGAAAACTCTGTTTCATACTATTCTGATCTATGTCCGCCAATAGTATTAACGTTTTCGAATGCTGCCTATCCGGTGTGATAATGAAGTACGAATATTCTGCCAGATGAAGTCTTCGAATTAATTTCTTTTGCAATAGATAGGCGTTAATAATAATAATAATAATAATAATAATAATAATAGTAATTATAATAATAGTAATTGTTATACTTAAAATAAAAATAAATTGAAGCAACTTGTAATAAAATGTTGCTTTTTTTTATTTCAGTGATTTGTCATTGTCCGTGATATTTTACTTCTTACGTGTTACAAAAGTTGTGATATTTTTTTCTCATAATCATGTCTACCAATCAGCTAGGCTTTCCCTTTCTTTTAAAAATGATGTTAGATTTCTTGACATTCTCTAAGTGCGGGGGCATTATAGACCCGCAATCCAATTAGGACTTAGGCATTTTCTCCGCCCTTTTAAACGCTTAGGCAAGAAGGTGCTAAAACTCAATTTTCAACCTAAAAATGACAGAACTAAAATTTAATTTATTTTTATGAAACTTATATGGTTGATATTGTTGGATGATAGAGATACCATTTATAACTTATAAAACATCGAGAAAATATCAGAATATGATTGTTTTGGGGTCATAAAATGCTCACCCTAAGCATTTTCATTCAATTTACATAGAAATGAATGGGATTTTACCAGTTAAAAAGATGAACAATTTGACAAAACTAAATATTAAGTTATTTCATATTTGTTTATATCATTGTAAAGATAAAACATCAAATTTTCTCGTGATAACTTATAAAACAATGGCAACTTAATAACAAGATAGTTATTAATAATTTATTTAAAGGTTTGTATACTTTTCTGTGTAATTGACACCACTGATTTCAACAGGTAAGTTGCGGGAGTGGTCAATATTCAAGGGAGATAATCGGGCAGCTAAGACCGATAACAGCTGATATTGTCCCATATGATGACTCTTTAATCAACTGGCAGTAATGACCCACGTTGAATCTTTGCTTTTGGAAGTTTCTGTCTTAAGGTTTCTTGGGATTTATGAAAATAAATTATTCAGAGAGACACCGTTTTTGGCGGAGCCAGGTCACCTGTGTCTCGATAATTTTAAAATGAATAGTATGCAAATATTAATAAGAATATACCGTGCGGTACAAGAGTTATGAGCATTTTCACTTAAAGACCTCGACTGAACAAATTGATGCAAGACAAACCCTTGTCACCGTTTATATACCAAAGGCTTGACAATATTAAAATAAATACGTAAGTAAAATTTGATCGAAATATCCCGTAAGGTTCAAGAATTATGAGCATATTTACTAACTGGCCACAACAGTTCATTATTAACGAGGAAGGATAATCTGGAATACTCCAGATAATCATTTGAACACTTAAAGATTCATGCATGTGTCACAAGCACAAGGACTTGTCCATCAATCATATCTGCAAGCATGACAGTCCTCCTGTTAAAAGTTAGTATTTGTAAAAGCTTCTTTGTCTTATTTCTCAAGCAAAACATGTGCTTGGTGTGCTCAAAAGAACCGTCTCACCGAGACTGTTCTTTTGAGCACCCAAAACGCATGGTTAAACGAAAGGATCAGAAAAACATATACAAGTTTTTGCTCAAAATAGTTTCTTTTCTGGATCTATGATATTGTAAAGCAACGAAGTACTAATGGGTTCTAGCATCAAGTCGTTTCAAAAAGCTTTCATATGACATTGCGTGCTGAAACTAATTAACCATTTCCTATAAACTGAGTGTATTTGTATTCTTGTATTATGTTTCTATCATTTTTCTGCAATTAATTAGAAGAAGTGTGATTCACTATTACATGAAGCAGCCAATCATAATGAGGTGATTAATCGAGTCATACAATAATGACATTGATCAATCACAAGCGTAAAACACCCTTTTCAACTCCCGTACACACAATATCAACGTGGTGAAGAGGTCTCATAAATAAGAAGTGAGTATGATCAGGAAATACCACAATTACAAACTGCAGACAACCCCATTGCACCGCGAGGAAGAGCCACTCAACCATCACGAGACACCAGGAAGACACATTAAGCAAATCAATCAGCTCCCTCTTCCCCATCAAGATGAATGGGCATAATGTAACGTACAACAAAACATAGAACAATTACAGATTCCCACAACGGGAGTAACAATAAACAAAAAAAAGTCAACAACAACAGGACCACCGCCTTAGAACGGACAACAGCCTAAGCCGCCGGGGGGGGGGGGCTTAAATGTATTTTAATGGTACCAAATCTTCGCCCTAGATTCTGCTGTTGTTGAAGTACAATAAATGTTCAAATCGCATGGAGGCCTTCTAACTAACGCAATGTATTATGATGGAGAAACACTCTAATCAAATTAACAAACCATGATGAAACAAAGAAAAGGGCTCATTGCTCACAGATAGTCAGAGCTAAAGAAAACCTCAAGTTGAGCCACGGTGGGTCCAGCTACAGATAAGCACCAGGCACCAATCCACCGATTAAAGCTTGACGTCAGAGCTGTCATAGAGTCTGAGGCCTGACCAACGGTCGTGCATGTTCGTTGTGACAATGAAGGTGCGTTGGCTCCAGTTAAAGCTGCATACTCTGTAACTATGAACATTTTTCGAAAAATTTTATTTTCTTTTTAAATCATTTTCAAAAGTAGAATTAAGCTATGTTTTCACAATAAAAATGTTCAGTACAGCTGAAAACTGCATGGAAAAGTGAATTATCTTATCAAATAGGTGTATTTTTCTCTTGTTGGTAATTATTTGCGTCCCTCCAATAATTATAGACCGTTGAATTTTAACATAAATGCAGTTCTTTTGATAGTGATAACTTGTTAAGATTTACGAAAATGGTAAAATGTTTACCTGAATTTGAGTATTTTTACTGCGTTCTTGAAAAATAAAAACATTATTTTTAAAATTAGAAGATCAAAAGTTACAGACTATGCAGCTTTAAGACCTTGCAGAAAAGCAGGCTCGTCTGAGCAATCGCAGATCGACTCTACGCTTAGTATTAACATAGCGCGAGCTGTCTTCATTATTATATGACGTCTTGATTTTAGCTTACATTTCTAAACAGAGGGCTAGTGTAAGACGAAAGCTGACATGAAAATAACGTCTATTTTACTTTTACAAGGAGGTATCAAGATGGCTGAAACAAAAATATGATGCCGCTCTCAAAAACAATATATTATATACCTGACATGAATTTCCTATTTTTTTGCAATGAGATAATTTTAGTATCTTATGGAGTGAAATTTTTCACATGTGATGATATCAGTTTTGATACCTCACTAGTGATGGTATGATTTAACCGCAACTACTTTTCAGGAATAGTGGTGATTTGGTAACCAACTCTGCGACAGCAATCATAATTGACCCTCTCCCCCCGCGACACAGAAAGGATGTCGGTACTAAATACGTGTACGCAATCATTTTCCCTTTGTTCATTTAAATAGTATTAGAAATAGATGGAGCCATCATAATAAATACTTATATTGGAAAATCAGCTTCTGTCATTGGGTGAAAATAATTGTTGTGCGGGCTTTTTTTTTTCTCGTGGAAGATAGGTTAAGGTCATTCAATTCTTGTTTCAAACCTGTTCTATAGTCAAATACTATTCAACATGATGAGTTTTTTTTTACACTTGAAGAGGTTTTCATATTTTCGTTAGAGCTGTTTTTTTTCCAACGATTCTTGTTTGGTGTTAAGATAAGTTTCGTAAATGCAACACAAGGTATTGTTTTTATTTGAGTTGTAAGATATTGTGCCCATGTATATGCATGAGCTGCTGGTGAAAGTTGCTAAAATGTTTCTAAAAAGCGGGTTTCGACCAAAGTCTTTGTATTGAGCTCTATAGAAAATGAATTGGTACAGTCACCTCCGAAGTGTTGCATAGAAAATACGTATGTTACGTCATCACACACTCCACACAAGACGTGTTGATGGTGATTTGCATCTATCCATAAGGGTTATATCTTCAAGGCATCTAAATACACTAGATAGCTGCATACGCATATTTAAAGCGCGTATACAAGTATCACTTGCTGGCCCATCTGAATTCCCACAAAGGCTGATGCCAATTGTAACACTTGCAAACAATTTGGACACAGATCAGACCCATTGGCGTAGCCCCCATTACGCAGTTACGCACGTGCGTAATAAAATAGTAACACTAAAGGGGGTCACCTAATGTCGTAGGAGTGATTTTCCATACCAAAAGGACCTGCTCTTGATGGAAATAATTCGCTCCCTCTGGGAGCAAATTCTTTCCTTTAAGAGAAGTTCCCAGTTTGAAAAGGGACGAAATTGATGAGCACCAATGCTTGTTCCAGTGGTCTCCCTTTAATGTGCGTAATGTTTTCAGCGTTTTGGCAACACCATTGAGGCCCATTTTATGGTAATTGTTAAATATTTTATGTGAAAAAGAAGTACCGAGAATGCAAAGAACTCGTGATATTACCTGGCGAATCCGGTAGATGTCGCTTTTGTTTTCACCAGTCGGTGCTGATATGATAACCGGAATGTCCTTGTGCTTCAGCACATTCTTTCTCACTAAATACCCTAGCACCAGTCCAACACCGAACACAACAGTAATGGTCAATAGTTTAATCACAAGATTCTTCTTCTCTCCCCCTGCACAGCTACACGTTCCACAGATATTGCCATGTCCCTGGCTCTCTAGGTTCTTGTATTCGATGTCAATGTTTTCCGAGTCCGCTTCCCATCTGGAAACTTGTTTTCCTGCAGTGTACCTGCCTTTAGATGGCATTCTGAAAGTACAATAAACAGGTCATAGTAAACTCATTGCGAAAATGCGATAACATACTTGGCAAACCTCACATTTTATCTCTTTCCTCATCTCATTTACAATGCTGCAAAGTGACTTTTTCTAGCCCCAGCATGCATCTTAACTGCGTATGCATGTTTAAAGAATGGCATACGCATTAGCGAAAAACAGTGCAGGAAAGCATTTGTTTGTTCATTCAACACTGATGATTGCATACATGTATTACAATTACACAGCCAGAACGCTGAAATAGTTACTCAAACAAAAGCGAGACTACCGAAACGAGCGACTTTAAAATGGGGGCTTCTCTTATAGGAAATAATTTGCTCCATCCGGGAGCAAATTATTCCTTCAAGAGCAGCCCCTTATGGAATGGGAAAACAAAATGTCCATATTGTGTGATTTACTGTGACCACAACAGTTTCCATTGCGCACGTTAGTAAGTAAGTAATGAGAGCTACATAGTGTACGCCTGTGACACTAATGTACTGACATTACCTACCAATTATATGTCACTTTAAATATGAGCCACTAAATAAGATAAAAAAAAACAACTGTTGCCCCTTAAACATATCAACAAGCTTACCTTCATCTAAATAAAAACATTCAAGTATATACTATAAACTGGAGAATCCGTTTTTTCGCGTTTCATGATCAATAATTATAATAGACATATATAAGTCAATTAAGTTCCACATAAAGTTAGTTAGGTCCAACACGAAATACTGCTAGATTTGCCATCATGCTTGTTGTGTTATTCCTTAAGTCACAGCCGTTTCGTTCATTATCAGATAAATAGGAAGTAGTCTGGGGGCTTATTATTCTTATTTCACCAGCGCCTACTGACTCAATCCACAGAAACCAAGAAAGCTGTCAACAAACTCCGATAATATTCCACAGCACTACGGAAACGTTACCAAGTAGTCAGTAATCCGCGCACATGTAAGACCAAGCTTATACTTCTATGATTTTGTCAAAAATATATTAGTTTTGCTTACATGCATGCCTATTAAACCTTTTCATACTGGTGAATTATCCCATAGACATATTGAAACAATAGTATGGAATGGTCCATTTTGTATTTAAACGGTTTTCCTTTCAAAATCTCTACAAAATGTTGTATTTCTTTCCCTGAAAGTTGCCTTTATATTTGTAAACAGTGCAGACATTTTTGTTTTGTGACATCTCATTTGTTTGCCAAAGGAACATTTTAAAAGAATCCAGAATGAAAAAGGTTAAACGCGCATTACTATCGATCTAATGTGTATTTGCTGATATTAATCCATATTTAAAATTTCAAAGGAAGCCTTTAATGACTTTAGATTTTTGCAACCGTTCATAGCCTCATGAAAGACATAAATTTGTTGACAGCTGCAAAGCTCGCTTGCCCGTACAATACGCTTCTAACATCAAATTCATTCGCCCGACTTTCTATAGACAGTCCTTGCCAAAAATGACACTGGTGTTGTGATTGACAGCGAGCCACACGTGAGTCGCACGTGCAAGTTTTAGATCTTTGCACCCTTACTTAC
The DNA here is from genome assembly GCA_964019695.1 of Loripinus fragilis. Taxonomy (NCBI): domain Eukaryota; kingdom Metazoa; phylum Mollusca; class Bivalvia; order Lucinida; family Lucinidae; genus Loripinus; species Loripinus fragilis. The sequence continues at coordinate 2,617,219 of OZ026529.1, forward strand.
TTTGCTCCATTGGCTGTCCGTGATCACATTTGCTGTTCCGCTTTTCCGTTTTACACTCTAACAAAATCGTAAAAAACGATTACATAATAATAATTAATACAAAACTGTTTGATTTACTAAATTACAAATATTTTTTTTATTTTAGAGATTTATAATAAAATGTAAATATAAGCAATAAATTCAATGTTTGGTCTGTTCAGTGACCTATATAAGGTCACTGGTCTGTTCATGGAATCATAATACTTCGTTTTTTTGCAAAGTTACGCGAATGCCTTAGGGTTTCACTTACTTTGCTAGGGACCCCAAGTATTCATGATTCTATGAACATTCCAAAAATGAATGCATTTCTTAAATATTTTCATTTTGTGGAGCAACCTCGTTCTCGGAGAGAACATCTGGGCGGATCCAGAGGATTGATCAGAATACCACTCAAGTAATGCTTTAAATCGTGTTATGATTCAGGCTGTCGTTTTATATCAAGGTGTTCCAGCGAGAGTAAATGCGTGTATTTTCCCTTTTTGACCACGCTAGCAAATATGATTTTTTTTTTCAAATAGTGGAAGTAAAATAAAGTCACTTTTTATCAAAAGATGTTTCAAAGCCTTTCATTTTTAGCAGCGAAAACTTGTGACGATTTTTTTAAATATCCACAACATATATTTTGATTGAGAAATATGACATATAAGTTTGGTACGTACTAAATGTCTGCGTGTATACATCTAAATCAGAAAGAGTGAACTTTATTATCAATGGCATGACTCTGTACATCCTTGCATGTACCTAATTGTCCAGAAAGCTTTAATTCTTACCGAGAATTGCAATGCCCTTAGACATTAATCAATCAATTTCTTTATTGTCCAGTCTTTATCCTCCGAGGATTAGTTGCCAACAAAATGACAATTCGATGCCATTTCCTTTCATAAAAGAGAAAAAATTGCCTTCGCCAAAAATCAATTCTTATTGTAATGAAAGTGTCAGTCTTTCTTATGAAATTCTAGAACATCTTATCTGTATAGTCACGCCAGGATTAAGGAGGGTTCGCTGGCTGGCAGAAAATGTCTGTTGTAATCATATGAACAACTAAAAACGACCAGGGCCCGGAATCACGATGCATCCTTTAAGTTAAGGAAGACTTAAGTTAAGTAATAACTATTGATTTTTCAGGACGAGATAAAAAAAAACAACACTTTCAAACTGATTAAAATCAAAATGGTTTCATTTTTTCGGTAGATCACAATGATATCTTTGACCACAAGTACTGCATCGATCCAGTCAATTTTTAGCAATTAATATAGCATGTAACGATATTACTTATTTTGAAACACTCACCTGTTGCATTTATCCTGCTAATAAATGTTAAAATTCCAACAATTGTATCATAGGACGTAAATTATGTTTGCTTTATTATTTATTTCATTTGAGGAATCCGATGCAATAAAGCAAAACATGAATTGCCGCCCCAATTTGTTCTGTCAGTATCAATATAGAATTATAAAAATGTCTAGACAGTCATTCATACAAGATAAAACAGAAACTGATCGTCATTTAGATGTGTCAGCAAACCTAGAAGAAGTAGACCATTTCAACATACACCATTTGGGCCAACGCACGAGAGTTTGCTTCTTATCGCATATACGCAAAAACATCAAACAACACCTAGGGTTAGGGTCAACCGTTTAGTCTGAGATTGTATCTACATTCAGCATGACTTTATGACTATATGCGATTCTTGCGTAACAAATCAATCTTCTTTGGCTAGCATCAAGCTGCTTTTAATAAACAAAAATCTTACAATTACACATGTGTTCTTGTTTCATATACCCGTTACAATCGAATCGAATCCTCTAAACCACAGACCCCACTCCCGCTCCCCAGCCTCAGAAATAAACAAATAAAAAGAAAAATGAAAATAAAAAAGAATTAAGGAATTAATAAAGTAAATACACATGTTCAATATCTTCCTCGCGATGTCGTGGGCTGCGCTGGTCTCCAGTGACACTATGTGATTGTGGTATTTCCTAGTCATGCTCGCTTGCTTCTTTGTGATGTCACGACTCTTGTGTTTGTACTGTGCTACGTGGTTACCGTAAAACGTTTCCAGGTACACGCATTTAATGTCGTTATTATTACTATAGTCAGGATTTGCTATTGACAACCATATTTTGCATTAACGGTCCTATTGGTATCGTGTGTAGCTCTTCCTCGCAGTGCCGTGGGTTTGTCTGAAATGTACGATTGTATTATTTCTATATTGGTCTCTCTGGCAGATTACTCTAGTGCGAGTATATTTACTCAAGTCAATTCCTATCGTTTCAATCTCAATATAATTCACTTATTCTGTGATGAGCTATCGAGAAACTTGAGAATACAATAAATAAATTAACACATGATTTATGGCCTAATCTAGTCATTGTTTAAAGAAAGCTCAATAAAATAATAGATGAAGGTCAAACGATCTAACCAACAATTGATTTCAGACGCTTGCCCAAGACGAGTTCTCCAGTGCGCATATTTCTATTACAATAATTATTCTGAAGGAACAATCAGATAAACACATATGAGCCAGTGCATGAGATTTCCAACAATGTGGTATGTGCGACCAGCAAAGGCTCAGACCAGCCTGCGCATACGCGCAGTTTGATCAGAGCCTTTGCTAGTCGCTTGAGTCTTCTATGATTGTTAAGCTACTGACCAAACAGCATTTGGAGTGGAGGCTTCACAAGCTCGTCTGAGTCTACACATGTCGAAATGCCACATTGTTGGAAATCACATGTCACTGCTCATATTGGAACTGGTGACATGTGAAGGCTAAAGCGCGGCTGTACTTCCAGTGTTAGCTGCTGCTTGCCTCAAAAGTATTAGATGAGGTACATTCAGTTCCTAACAAGACGCGTTGCATTCGACCTAAAATGTGTCTCGTCGCGAGAAAATTGACTTTTTTGTAAGCCAACAACAAAACCGCAGACCAGACTGCGCATCTACGCCGTCTGGTCAGCGATTTTGTTGTTCATTCTCAGGAACGTTGTATACAGCCCTCCAGACAAGAGTGGGAAACGGAAAGTTAGTTTTCTCAACCAAAACATATGTTGTGGGTACTCAAAAGTGCCGTCTCACTGAGACGGTCCTTTTGAGTACCCAAAACACACGTTTAAACTGATGAATCGAATACAATCGTAATTTTACGCTGAACATATTTGCTTAACTGGCCCTATGTTGTATAGCTTACCTTGCTTGATGCAGAATTTCGGGGGAAATGCTAGATAGTCTTAGATAGGTTATCAGGTATGCTTGGGTCATATCTGGTCGCGAAACCCGAAGACCGGATTTTATTGGCAACGAGGCGCAAATAATGGTTTTATGTCCATCTTGTAAGTATCATTATACCACCTTTACCAACTTTAGCATGAAATATCACTTGATGTGCAAGGTCTACACTGATGTAGGTGGTATAAAATGGTTATACCATGTTTGTCAACTTGTACGTAAGATAATCCACTCGCTAAAGCTCGTGGGTTATCTCCACGTACAGGCGGACAACCCATGGAATAACTATTACTTACTGCTAATTAGTATAGGTTATTCAAGTTTTTGTGTTGTTTATGGAATATATTTACGAGGGAGCGGAGCTCCCGAGTATATATTTCATAACAAACACAAAACATTGAATAACCTATTTAGCCCATGACCCACCCACTTCCTTTTGTTTTCAGCCAATCAGATACAAGAGAAGGACCATGTTCAGTGTGGTATATTTTCCATAACCCACACTTTTGTGAGACTCATTCCCATAACTTGATGAGAGGAAATTGCAGTCAAAATGTTAATTTCACCAAATTTATTTTTATTTTTAGAACCCAAAATAAAACTGTGCTAAAAATATTGACACAAAATGATGTAAATTTCAAATGTTAGCTGTTTCACAGAAAAGAGGGGACTGCAGAAAACACAGACCAGGCTACACATGTACATTGAGGCCTGGTCAGAAATTACACTGCTTCTCCCGAAATGCTTTTTGATAAAGATAGCATGACCAAATGACACATGAATATACATGCTGATCTGAGTGTCTCCACTGTTTGAGAATAAGGGTAGAGTGCACAAACAGTGGGGACTGATCAGCCTATACATCTGTAATGTGTGATCAATGAAATGCTTCCCAGAAAATTTTGAAAAAAATCTAACAAAAATGCTGCTAATAAAATCCATTCGTCCCATGTGAACGTATCCATGGCTGAAAGAGAAATGAGAGTCTCCTAAACGAAATGCAGCAAAATGCTACATAATGTGTACATTTCAGGATGTGAAAACAACACAGGAAACAGCTGGGTCAGGGCTAAATAGGTTATTCAATGTTTTGTGTTTGTTATGAAATATATACTCGGGAGCTCCGCTCCCACGTAAATATATTCCATAAAACAACACAAAACATTGAATAACCTATACTAATCAGCAGTATTATGATACTTACAAGATGGACATGAAACCATTATTGGTAGAGAGACTGACATGTATTGGTCTGCAGTGCGTGGTTGTGGCAGTTCCTGATCATACTCACATCCTTTTAGAACCTTCACAGTTCCGAAACGCTTTTATAAATGTTTGCGTGTGGTAAACTCATCAACAGATACCATGAAACTCTTTATTAAACAGACACCGTTTTGCTGCTGGGAAAACAAATCAAATAAAATGCAAATAGCTTAATGATAATTGAAAAATAATAATTGGTTTTAAATGCGCAGTTGTTATGTTCACTTATTTTTCGTCTATCTGGATGAAGATAACAAAATGTTGCATCCTCTTTAACTTTTTAACAGATTGTCTTTGAGCGTAATTAAAACGGGAATGTTCTACTTAAAATGTGGAATTTATAAACCGATGGAGGTGGACTATCCGATAGAGAAGCGAGTGCGCAAGCACGAGTTTCTTTATATGATTTTCCACCTGCCGATGAACCAACTGCACAAATGTAAGAAGAAGAAAAGACATAAGTAAGTGCTGTGACGAATCTAGCGGGAGGATGACCCGTCTAATTTTAACCAAGTACATTTTGTAATATGCAGTAAGAATTCGAAGACCGCCATACTAAAATGTTCTTTTTTGAGCCCACTTTAGAATTTCAAGCGTCTGTAACTTGCTTTTTAGTGAACAGAACCATAAAGTGTGTTTTTATAATTTCACAATTCATGTACACACAATATCACACTGGTAAATGTATACGTCGGTTTGCTGGCATTTACGCGTATTGTCGGTACTTCATAGACCGGAAGTGGTAGATATTGGTATAAATACTATATAGAAAAACATGCCATATGCCTAAAGGACTATAGAAATAGATCATTTTTAAGTATTCGGCATGCACATGGCGTTTTATGTAAGCATTTAGGAATAGATTCGAGTACCGATCTAGATGATCGGTACTCGAATCTATTTTTAAATGCTTACATAAATCGCCATGCACATACTGAATGCTTAAAAATGATTGAAGTCTATAGTCCCTTTGGCATATGGCATGTTTTCTATATTGTACTTACACCAATATCTACTACTTTCGGTCTATGAAGTACCGGCAATACGCGTAAATACCACCAAATCGACGTACATGTATACATTAACCAGTGTGAATATATTACGTTTAGCTATAAGGCTATCTTAATATCCTTAACATCAATACTTACTGCTATTGTGTCTATTTTCGTACACTTGCCACAATTGTCTAAAGCAATAGGAAAATCACAGATTGCTGTCTAGTCTATCTATGATTGCCTTTCTGGTCACAAATTATCAAAATAATTGAGCCGCGGCATGAGATTCCCAACAATTTGACATTTTGACAAGTGTAGACTCGAACGAGCCTTTGCAGCCTCCTGTTAAGCTTAGAAACTCCAAATGATGTTAAGTCAGTAGCTTAACAATCATAGAATACTCCAGCGACTAGCAAAGGCTCTGATCAGACTGCGCGTATGCGCAGGCTGGTCTGAGCCTATGCTAGTCGCTCATACCACATTGTTGGAAATCTCATGCACTGGCTCAAATTATAGAATTTCCGTCTCAGTATAACAGCTGCCCGCCTTAGTAAGCGATAGAGTCATACTTGTAATTGGAATGTCTGGGTTTGGGAGTTCATTTAGCAATCTCAAGCCAAACAAGTGACTGTGATAATATGCGAACCATATAAGACTTATCCGGTAACCCATTTAAAGTAAGTAAGAAGGCAAAGATCAGGAATCGATATAATCAAGCACCACACCTGATCTAGGACACCACATGGGAAAGTGACAAAAACACAAGAAAACATCACACACAAGAGAGCCAATAGGTTAGCCCTTTCCTAGCAGATGACCACAAGGATGCACTGAATATACAAGAAAGCATGACAAAGACGAAACATAAACAACAAAAATGATCCACAAAAGAAGCATCGCCTTGGAACGGTCAGTAAAAATATTTTTAATGGACGGCTTAAACTAGTTTTATGGTACCAACCTCACCCTTATTTCAGATGTGGATCACGATAAGACAAATAGATGTATGGTTCGCATGAAAGATCCGTAACTTATCGATGTATCACCTCCTATTAAATGCAAATCGAGATATAAAAATGAGATAAAACAAAGCCTATTCTTATCAGTAGGATGAGCCCAATTCCAATCTTAGGAGTGTTGGATGGTATTTTTCACCTTTTTTCTAAAGCTTGGTAGAACATTATGTAAGCAAATGAAAGCAAAATGCAATTAATGTAAAGTTACCAGCTCCCTCTTCCTCAGCGAGAATACTTTTTGTGATTAGAACTGGCATAGAAAACCATTTGTCAAAAAACAATCCCGCACGAACAATATTAGCTCCACTGAGTTACGTCAGCGGTAGCAACGATTATTGTTATCTTTTGCCATTTTACTAATATCACTACACTGTTGTTCTTTTTCTAAACCAACCAAGATTTCAACTGATACTCACATGGCAAATCAAAACATTGCACTGATCGCTCTGCGAGAACATTCATTATAGATTTAGTATTAGCACAGGTCGATCAGAGTTTTTGAAGGCAATTATACTCGTAAACTTTACTCCCTTACATGTACATTCCTATTGAGTTACATGTAATATCTAAATTTTGCCTCAATGAGTAGATTACAGTAAGACCTGTGTAAAACGGTCACTCAATAACAGACAAAACAATGGTCTTAATGACAAATGGTAGCTTAATGAAGGTCGAAGTATTGCGGAATACTCCCCTTGGAGCATTCTGCAATACTTTTGGCCTGCATTAAGCGATAATTGGTCTTGAAAAACATGTTTAAGTCTTTTTGAGAGTGGCCGTTTTTTGTACAGTACTGAGAGCACAAGCTGATGCACTGGTTCATCTACGAATTACGGGTGGTTCTTAGACTTGTGCAATCGTTGCAGTTAAGTTTTATCATGATCACGCTACTGTTATAGATATACATTTTCTCTTCTTTAATACCCTAATGCAAGCTATAAGTGCTATTAGAGAGGATACTTTCTTCTTAGTATGGGGTATTAATTTGGTTTAGGCATACTTTTACTGTTATGACGATTTCCAGTCTATTGGCATATCTATGCAGGCAGAAGTGTTTCGAGAGACAGTATAATTCTCAGATTAAGTATATCCTTGACAGACCAATCACGGGATATTTCAGGAAATGAATCGATATATTACCATAGGCGAGTTCGGATTCAAATTATTCTGACTGGGATTAAATGACTAATTGCATTGACTGACCTTCGTCTCAAAGATATAGCCGTTTTGAGACCAGACAATGTGGTTGAAGCCATTCATTAGATTTTAGCCGGTCGTCTTAGAACTATTTAGTTCTTAGTTTATGTGGACTCTGTCTTGAAATGGGGCAAGGGAAAATAGTCAATTACCACTAACCCACTTACATGTACTAATAAGATGAATAGACGTTGAGTTAATATTAGCATAGGTTGATCAGAGTCTTTGAAGGCAATCATAAACTTTACTCGGTTACATAACCATTGAGTGACATGTAATATATAAGGTTTTGCCTCACAGGTTTATTCTTCTTATATCATGGTAGCCAGTAGCATCTTCAAACAAACAAAAAATTAGTTGATAACGGCTCTGTGTTACGGTTTATATCGTAGAAAAAGTGTGACTTTTTGAAATGAGGGTACCTTCTCTCTACCCTTGTCCTTGCAAGAAGTACACGCCATTTTTAAATGAAATAACTTGCAGAGTCTCGACAAAGCATTGCTTCATTTACAAAAACATGAATTTTGTATACCCTATGTTTCACTTCAAGTTCTGAACTAGCGTAAAAATGTAAGGTGACCGATTAGAACTTGGTTTCAGTATATTCGTATAAATCCAATAATGCAGCTACAATGTATATGACCAAAAGCCCAGCTTTCGCAAGTTAAGGATCGCATGTACTCACTCACATAACACGCGTGGATCCAGAAAATTTGTTCGTGGGGTGGGAAGGTAGTGACAACGTTTTTTGTCTCAACGTATTTCCCAGAGGGCCGAATTGACCTCCTTCGAGAAGCAATTGGGCCCCTTCTCGAGCATGGTCGGTACCAGTATTTCTAAGGAAACCTAAGGCCACGTGTGATTTTACATGGGGTGTCCGGACCCCCTTCCCCATCTGCACCCTCCAATGCATTACCAATTACAGTACTAGTGGCCAAACTAACGTGTTCGTGGTTTTACAACATGACTGTCTGATATTTCGCATTGCTTCTAATCACGCAAAGTCGTAAAAGTATCCGTACATTGGATTAAATATTGATTTCTGTCTTTTATCATTGTTTTCCTAATCATAAAATACTTACATACCAAATCTACAGTCTATAGGGCTTAATCTTAACCAAGATCTTGATCGATAAAATTATTTGTCAGAAATTAAATGCAATGAGAAAAGCTTATTTTTAAGGTCGATACCACTCAAGCCAGCACGTCAGATTCGGGTATTATTCGCCCAAGCGACTAACGATGGCTCTGGCGAAACTGTGCATACATACAAGTTCATCCAAGCATTCATCTTTAACTGAGACAAGTATAACAAAGCTTGCCTCACCATTAGCAACTTTATCTTGATGAAAGCATAAACAGGTGCTAATTTTCTGGGTCGGCAAGATGTTGAAACATATTTCTGAAAAATGAATAATGCACAGTTTTGCTTGGAACACGAATTGCATACTGTTATTGGCGATACGACCAGGGTGCGTGGTTTCAGTATTTAGCGACACCTCAAGTGACCGCATCGGTCTATTTCTGCAACTTGTTGACACTTTATAACCAGTGCGTTTAATTGTTGATCATCATACGGGTACTTGTCGGACTGCTTCTTAAATAACCTCAACGCCGACGCGGTGAGGAATAAATTATGTCAATGTTTCCTTAAAATGTACAAGTATTAGCTTTTCAAAAAAGCTGGCGGTCGTTTAGCCCTATCATTGTATGTATTCTTGCCCACTGCATGCTTCCATTTTGAACTTCTAGAACTTTTACATGTAGATTTATTATAAGCTCTGATTATTAACATCTGAACTGTGATTACGAAAATCATTTGACAGCACTAGACAGCACGTTTTTCTTAAAACTGATGCCAGAAAATCAAGGTCACAGTGGTCGCTTAACTGTACATGTACAAACTCCGTGACCCCAAGATGTGTTCACAAACCAAATTTGGGATTCCTAGGATTTATGCTCGTGACACTATTTTTCTAGATCTGATGGCAGTGGTAAAGGTGCGTGACGCTCCATGACCCTAAATGCATTAAGACGTGAATTTTGGCATTCCTACCTAAAATAATATAGGAGATATACTCCGGATATGATATAAACACTCAAACACTTAGGACACTAAGGACATGCAGTTTGATTACTATATACCTCCCTTTGGGGGCATAAAACCTGTTTGTCATGACCGTCATAAGACAGTGCCTGAATTTATAGTAATTCTATGTGATCAGATGTAGATGACAATCATATAAGTACGTTTACTGATGTGAAGTTCGCTCGCACTCTTTGCTAATCAAGGACGTTTTGACTTTGGGACGTTTCACTTTCGCCAGCTTTTTTGAAAAACTCATACTTATAGTGTTTATATAAGCGGCAGGGCAAATTGGCGCCTTCTTTGTGAAAATTAAATTCGCAAACGAGCTTGCATCGCGCTATAGGTAGCCCTACAGATTTCACGGACAGTTTACTTCGCGCTGTAGGTCAACCCACGATATTTGGTACCCCGCTCGTTGTTCGGCAACGAATAAAATATAGCCTGAGCACGGCATAAAAATTTGGTCAAAACCTGAATCTGATGTATGTTTTAATTGAAGTTTATATAAGCGGCCGGCAATGGCCGACCGCAATAATCAAAAATTAGCTGTGCACACGGGTACTCAGGGGTGTTTTGAAGCCCATTCTCGTGACGAAAAAAAAATGGTCGAAATTTTCATAAATAAGCTAAGTAGTGCATTCAAAAGCAGGAGAACCCCGTATTAATGTAGGTAATTTTGAGTGCCATCATGGTCAGGTTAATGTGTTACAGTGTACATATCATTTGACAGTAAGGCTCTGACTAAGTAAGACTTAAACCAACCTGAACAGCTACAACACTACACTAAAACATGTCTAAAACAGTCTCTCAAATATAGACAAAACACTATCTTACATGTAATGACATGTTGTAGCTTAATGAGGGATAATGCAATACTTTTGACCTGCATGCGATAATTGGTGAAAACCAAGGTTTGGTCTTTTTGAGAGTAGCCGTTTTACACAGGTTTTACTGAAGTTTAAGGAAGATTGACTACTATGCAATCCAGGTGATGGTCGCGAATGACAAATGCGCTGTTCAGACTGCACGGATCATGTTCGCATGCACCAAAGTCAACTTTTAATGCACATAGGCCCAAATGATAGTCTCCTTATTTGAGGACTGAGTTATTGGAGATGCTTTTAGGTTTAATTTGTTCGTGCATTTTAATATCATTAATGGCAAGCATTTGTAAAACACGCCGTTGTAAATTGACAAATACATTCGCAGAGTGTATTTTGTTGTTTTAGCTTCCATTGAGAGTGTCATAGGGGATACATCTCCGTACTAAAATGCCCAAATTTGAACATCGTGGACCAGAGAAAGCCTGGTCCTGAGATCACATAACTGTTTCCATACGTCACTCAACTAAACACAACATTACATTGTATCATACATTATATTGAAATGCATCTTGAAAGGTCCACTGGCCAGAGGACCGGGCTTAATAAGTACACACTATACGGTATGTGCTCTCCATCAGTACACTCGACAAGCTTTCTAAAAGACCAAATCGGCGCAATCATGAGTAATTCGAGTCATCCATACATCGAGTACATGTACATTTCACTAAACTGTTATTACACTGCAACCCAGTTCGCATTTCTTTCTCATTTATATGCAGTGAAACAAGGCGTAAAATTGGTGGGATTTTTTGCTATAGGCAGTAATTTCAGCTTCTCTATACGATGTTTCCTAACAATGTCACTGGAACAAATTGGCTGATTGGTGTGCCGCTAGAAACGCTATAATCACCAATTACTGTCCATGTGAGAATCGATAGGAAACAGAAATGTAATAAGACTGACGAAAACGCCAAAGAAATAAGGTCTAACTGCAGAACTCTAGACCGTAGAAAAATTAGTGCTACGAGAGGCAGATGGAAATGTTGCTACATTGTACATTTTGTAAAACTTCTGCCTGTAGACGGATGGCTGAGAATGGGTTTGCTCCCCCCCCCCCCTGCTCCATCCTAATCCCCTTTGGAATTCTGCAGACAAATTACATCTTATGTAACCATTCAAGGTGCATTTAATAAGAACGTTTGCACTCTGTAAGTCAGGGCGTTAGCCAGTAACAGCTTGTTACATATGTTACTATATCAATTTGAGAATAAGAAATTTGAATGTTTGAGCTACTAAAAGAAGACATTAAAATTATCTAATAAATTAACATTCTTATAGTATTTATACTGGATGTCTTTACTACATATGGAAGCTGTTTAACATTAATACGGCTAACTGTGGTGCTATGTGCGTTACATGAACCTAATTATAATTTAAAAGCTATAATTGTGGCTATCGTCATTTAGTTAAACAACTTCTACGACTTGGTTTCAAACAGTTTTATTAGATTTTACAAGCATATACTCAATTGATGAATAGGAAAGACCAAGTTTGCTTTTCTATCTTAAATATATTGTCTTACTTATATTGTTTACTGACCGTTCCAAGGCGGTACTTCTTTTGTGGATCTTTTATGTTTTTGTTCTGTCTTGTGTTTGCTATGTTTTGTGCGCGTCTGTTTATATGTGCTTTGTGGTCACCTGCTGGGAAAGGGCTGACCTCTTGGCTCTCGTTTGTGGTGTCTTCTGTGAATTTGTCACTTTCCCATTGGTATCCTGGGTCAGGTGTGGTACTTGATTGTATCGATTCCTGATCTTTGCAACCTTACTTACTTTTATAGGAGCTAATACACAGCCCTACTCCCAGTTTTACAGAGAAGCAAATTTTGTTATTACCATTTAAGTAAAACACATGAAAGCGATTACAGCATGTGGATATTTTTTATTTTCTCAGTCAGTCTTGCTCATATATCTGCAAGATGTCATTAAGTTTAAGATCAGGACACTTAATGTGTACTTATAAGTCTTTGGTGCCAAAACACTAGAAATTATATTCATTTCTGATTATCAAGCCCATGGACTGTTGTTACAGATGTTATCAATGACCTTTTGGACACATTTCCTAATACGGTGCATATAATGCTAAATATAGAGCCACAAATAGAAAAGATAGTTTTTCATTTTTACAAGAAAATACAATAAATGAAATGGTCCAAACTATTTCTCATCGATTTAACACTCATGTTAAACGTTTGTCGTTGTCTGCTTCTGTGGTAATCATTATTATCACACGCCTCCTTGCAACTAGTAAAATCATCACACAATATTTCAATCATTTACTGTTATACAATTTTACCACCAGTCCACTCAAAATTGATGAGCCATTATCAACTTTCCAATTTTGCCATTTATAGCTTGGAACATTCGGAAACTGATATGAATTCCTAATAGTTGGCTCTTTGAGTATGTGTTTCAAGTGATATTCTGCAAGCAGGAGAAAGACTAAAGCTTTACAAGGAGGAAAACTATGCCATTAAGAGCAATGAGTACCTGGACTGATGTGCCTTGATATTTCTGTGATAAAGAATCATATCTTAGCTTGTTAAATTTTATAAATGTAGCCTTTCCATACATGCAACCCACATATTTTCATCTAATAATGTCTCTGCACTTATTATCTTTCCCCAAGCATTCAAAAACTTATTTGAAGTCTTAGTACTTCTGAAGTGCTGAAACAGAGGTAACTCTTTCCCTTCAGATAAACGAACTAGATGTATCACAGCAGGTAAAGCAATGAAATGCAGGATGAACAGAGCGCAAATAGACCCTTTCAATTCAATGATTCACTAAGTTTATAAGATAAGAGCGCTTAGTAAAGGATGTAACAAATATAACTCGTCATAATAAATGAGCAAGGGCATTGTCGTGACATCCTTTTTGATTACACAGTCAGAGGCAAGTGTTTTCAATTTCAGTGTTTTCAATGGATCATGAAATGAGGCACCTTATCAACTTGTTTACTCTGTATAAATCTTCCATAGAACATAATATAGAACTACTGGTTATCCCATTCTACCTATAGTCCACTTTCCTTCTTTTGAATGCAACAGCTAATGATATGGCTGTAAAAACTGAGAAATCATAGGTTTTACATTATTTTAAGACATGCTTCAATGTACTGACATAAAAAAAACCTACTGCAAACATAATTGATGGCAATTTCCAACTTCATATTCTTTCTCTTATACCAGATAACTTCCAAGGTGTAACAGAAATTGTTTGACGGTCTGCCAAAACCATCAAGAGTCAATATTGTAACTAAAGAAAACTTATAAAGTTCTTTGGGCGCAGTAAAATACTATTGATCTAAGACCTGAGGACTTAAGCATCAAAAGACTGGATAGGTTCCATGGCAAATGATGCAAAAAAGCAGCCTATCAAATTTCTGTTTGACCAATGTCAGAAATCTTAAAGTATTCTTAGAGGTACACGGTAGAGACATAGATTTTGCAAAATCAGAGCAAAGTTATCATTTGACTCGCACGGATGCAGATGCAGCTGCAGTTAGATTGCTCTTGCCACTTCACAGGAAGAGTTATATACCAGAGTCATACTCCATTGTATGCATATATGTGTAATGGCATTAAACCCATATTTAATCAGGTGTTTGATCCCATGACACTGACATGCTGTTTCTGCTTTTGAAGAATGCTAAGGATTCAAGTTTGGCTGAGTCAAGTTGTTTGACGCTGGCACTGGCCTCACATACAAAGAAAATTAAGTCTTTTGATGGCAAAAGAGGAGGATCACACGAAATGCTTATAAGTGATGTTTGTCACAATTACCAATTTTAAAAAGTAATCTTGATTAATGTAACACATATAACACCATAGGCAGCTGTATATTTGTTAAAAATCTTTTCTTATGTATCAAAGGTATTCAGCATGCAAACTACATGAATAATTCAAATAAATAGATAGTTTTATGTCTTCTTTCTGTTTCTCAGACTTTCAATTCATTTATTCTTAAATTGATATGGTAACATACGTATCATACCATTACAGGCTAAACCCCTAGTTAATAGAGTGCAAACATCTCTTATTTGATGCAGCTCGAATTGTTCTTTAAGGTAGGATATGTCTGCACAATTCCCAAAGGGGTAGAGAGGAAAAGGATTGTACTCGGTTTGCAGTCCTAATACAATGCCATGATTCTACTGGTTGTGATGAAATGGGTGATTATTTTGCCATAGAAGCAGACACAATGATATACATTGTGAGGGTGACTTGAATAAAGATTGTTTTTGAATAATTTTATTTAATAGGAATATTTATTAAATTGTGTCATTTAAATGAGAACTATTATTTTCTATCTAAATGTCTATATATTTTAATATTATAGGCATAAGGTAATATGTGATTAAAAAGGTTATATATAACATAGGTAACACAATTCCATAGGCTTGTTATCAGCAATGACTGTAATTACTAAGACTAAGGCACCAGAGGCTAGAGATTAATAGGAAAACATGTGAAAAATGGTATTTTTCTGAAATATCATCTCTTACTTCCTAGAAAATTTCCTAGCTCATTCATTATGCCGAGTAACATACGTTACATAATTTAATAAGTGCTCTGATCCTAATGTCAAACTTGCAAATGTATGATTCTTTATTGCATTAGCAAGACAGTGCCAAAAATGTAAGATATCCACGAGCGTCAAATATTTTCATATATTTTTCTTCAATAATAGATACCAAAATTTGATACTTAAAATTGGGGGTAGGGTTGTTTAATAGCTCATATAAAACAATGTATTTGAGATAGAAAAGCAAACTTTGTTTTTTCTATGAGTCAAATGAGTATTTTAGTAAACTAAGATTAAAAACACTTGTAAAAATGCACAAATTGTCTGTAAAATGAATGATGTTAGTCACGATTTCAACTTTCAAAGGGAAATTTAATCTCTGTAACGCATATAACACCATTGAAGGCTGAAATTTTGTTTGAAATGCTGCTTTTATGTAGCTTAGGCATCCAGCTTGCAAACTACATAAGAAATTTGAATAATTAGATGGTTTAATGTCTTCTGTCTGTAGCTCAAACTTTCATTTTGATTTTTTCCTGAGTTTGTTACAGTAACATATGTAACAGGCTGTCAGAGACTAACGCCCCGGAGCACAGAGTGCAAACATCTCTTAAAAGATGCGGCTTGAAATTTTCTTCAAGATAGAATATGTCTGCAAAATTCCCTAGGGGGGGGGAGCAGGACCTTTTTTAGCTCGAAGTCTACTGTGCATCCATGTAGCGTTAATGTTTTGCTCATTCTGGTCCGCAATCTGGCAAAGAATAGAATAATGAGCCGTGACATGTGATTTCAAACAATATGGCTTTTTGAGAAGTGTATACGCAGACGAGCCTGTACAGCCCTCTTTTAAGCTTAGAAGATCCAAATTGTGTTCGGTCAGTAGCTTTACAGTCTTAGAATATCCGAGCGACTAGCAAAGGCTCTGATCAGACTGCGCATATGTGCAGGCTGATCTGAGGCTTTGTTGGTCGCACATACCACATTGTTGGAAATCTCATGTAATGGCTCAATTCACTTAAATTGGTGCTGCCTGTACATTTGTGGTGATCCTGGCAGCTTTTTCACTTTTCATTTAATCCCAATGTATGCAATTTAAACCGTGTCTGTTGTTTTTTTTTTAATTCATGCAGGTTCCTAATAAGGATCGGGAGAAACCACTATAACTATCGTTGTGCCACAAGAAGTTCCGGAAAATCAACATAATATTGATATTTTTTTATATATTCTCTTAAACAGACACTAAACCGAGTGCATGTATTCTAAATAAAGGTGCGTAGTTTCGCTCTAGTTCAAGAGGTCCCGTGAGCGCAGTGGCTCAGTGGTAGAGTGCTTGACTCGAGACCGAAAGGCCGCTGGTTCGAGCCTCACCGGTGTCACTGCGTTGTGGTCCTTGAGCAAGACACATTTATCCTAGCTTAGTTCTGGTTCAACCCAGGAAGACCCGTCCCTGATGAACTGAAAGATTGTTGACTGGACGTAAATAATCAAATCAAACAAACAAACAAACAAAAGTTCAAGAGGATCAATATAGTCAGGATTTGCACTTGACAATCATGGACATAGCCATAGAATATTGGGCTCTGGCGGACGGCAGAATACCGTGCTAGGGGCGTGATAATTGTTGCACACTCCATTAGTTCTCATTAGCAGACTCAATAAAACCGAGTCTGCTGTTTTCTTATATTGTAGGTTCTCTCTATTTCTGAAGGATCCGTTTTTTTCCAGATTATTTATCATGTTGAAACCCACCAAATAGATTGGAGAATTAATAGGTATCTGACCTAATTACTTTACATATACATGTGTAGCGAACAGACTGCGCGGATGCGCATTTTGTTGTTCGCAAGCAACAAGTCGAGGCCCATATGGTGATGAAGCCCATGCTTCCTGGCCTCCACCTGGCTAGGCACCTGACATTCCTACATTGTGAATATGGCTTTTTAATTTGTTCCTGACCAGTTCGTAAAGAGTGGGATACTGTAGCATGGATTGCATATCTGGTTACAATGTATAGGTCAAATCACGGCTTATAGCTATGGTTTCTCTTCTTTTGCTCGATGGTGGGCCAACGAAGACTCTGACCTTCATGTAAATATTGCATAGGAGGGTTGGTGCCTGGTGTTTGTCTTTGGCAGGCAAACCGTGGGTTAATTAGGGGTTTTCATTAGCTCTGACAGTCTGAGTTACATGTAAGAGCCATTTTGAGACTGTCGTGATACCTACTCAGGGAAATAACCTGTATGAGTTAAACAAACTATCACTTTAATAACTTAGAATTGTGCATTTTCGAAAATGATTTCAAAGCGAGGCTTCAGGAAGTAAGTTATTTAGGTTAACTTTAATTATGTCTGAAATTATTTAGGCCAAGGTCAAAATTGCAAGCTCAAATATATAACTGATTCAAGTTGAAAAAGAAGTTATTTTCTGATTTTCATTGAACCTGCCTACACATTTCTAGACGATGCGAAGATGATTTTATTGCATAGTCGTAAATTTATGTATTACATGTAGGTTTTTCAGATAAAATGACACACATGACCATGGAAATGAGATAACTCCTGAATATGAAGATGAAAAAAAGACACTTTCACTTAAACGGGTTATTTTTTTTAGTTGCCCCCCCCCCCAAAAAAAAATAACAGCTTTAAGTGATATATATATTTATTTACTTTTGAAGGTCATGTACCTGACGAGCTAACTTGTTTTTTGTTTTGCAAACACCATAATCTTGCTGCTCCCGTTCTTTGTGAGGATATTTGTTTGGTCTTCGTTTTGTAATGTGTTTTAGTGTCCTTCATCTCGATGAGGAGGGGGCTGGTTGCTTTGTTTTTTATTGTACTCTAGCTTCCACGTGGCTTCAGATGTTGCCTTTAACTTCCCCATGGTGCCGTGCGTTGATCTATGGTATGTGAGTGTGTCATGCTAGCTAGCTTTATTCAGATTGTTAATTTTTGGGTATGTTGTAAATGCCTTTTTTGTACGCAGAGTTTAGCTTTGATTCGTTTGTGTTCAGTGTATCGTATAATATCAAATTACTTGATCCAATTCGAAGTGTATGCTCTGTTAAGCAATCAATTATTTTGTTCATCACCAAAATAGATCATTTCAAAAGTGGGAGCATATGAAGTAAATTGTCTTCTTGCTTAATCAAATTATGCCAGAATGAATCCCACATCCAATGTGTTATTCTTAGTAGCGAAACTTCTAGACTGGCTCCAGTCCTTTAAACAATTTTTCATCAATGTGCCATGTCAGATACGTGTAGCCAGTCAAGCTCTGATGGCTCTGTTAAAACAGTTTTAAGGACTGGAACCAGTCTACGAAACGTCTAACAACTAATGAAACGGGAAAGCTGTGCAAAGCACGCACGGGTAAGTTTTGGATTACAGATATATATGGAGCTGTATTAAATCTGGCGGCTGAAAGTATGGGCCAGTGTTTCTTAATTTGATAATTGCAATCAAAAGAGTAAACTGTTCTTATTTCATTGATCACTTTCCTTTCTTTGCCTAAAATAAACATTTTGGCACATAATTTTAATTCAAGTCTAGGTTTAGTTATATGGCCACTGCGATGTCAAAATCGGCTTATTCAGTAGTTTTTGTTAATCTTTGGATTAATTATCGATCTTAATTTCAAACACTTTCTTTTGTAGCCAGACTTTCCATTCAACTTACAAATATTTACATATAATATACATTAATTCCACTGTATAAAAAAGCTTATAGTACAGATATACACTTTCTTATATTTGTATGTCAAGAACAGTTCGAACATACGTTGACAATTACGGATCGGATCAGCTACATGTACCACAATAATAATTTAAAGACAGGAACGGTCCAACCATGTTTTATAAAGACGATACTGAAAGAGAAGGGAGCGTGTCTCCCATACGTTTATCATATGTTCGTTTAGTTAAATCCTCATGTTTACAAAAACATGAATATGTATATATACTGACGGACTTTAAAAACGCAACACATGGATAGCAGCATTCATTTAAGTCTCAAAAAAGAAGGCAAAACGAGCATTTTGATTGTATGTTAAGGAATGTCCATTTGTGAATTACACATGAAAAAACTGTCCACTTAAAATGAATTTATCGATTTGAAAATGGATACTTTTGGGAAAGGGGCCAATTGCTTCATGTGACAAAATGTTATCAGTTAAAGATTCAATACTTCTTAAAATTAAGAAACACGAGAAGTATCAAATTTATGTCATGGACCTCGTTAGTCATCCAGGAACCACTCTCATAATGTTTGGCAGGAATGCGATACAGTCCGTCTGCTTAATGACGTTTATCTGTAGGTACCCTTCTATTTGATAGCTTAAAATCTCCTCTACTTAAGAAATGTTTCATTGACCTAAACTTATACGAAGCAGTAAAGTCATCCGGTTTAGTTGTACAATTAAAACTAAAATGTCTGCTGACGTTACAAACTCAGGATGACATCATCGAAGCAAAGGAAGTTAACAGTCAGCTGTCTTTTGAAAGATGTAGGGGAAGTTAATGTTGCGTAATTAAAGTCCGTCAGTATAGAAATGGAAACTAATACTATGCGGACCAGATTGTATATATATTGTCATCCCAGAGTCGTTTACCTAAAAGGCATTTCCCATGCTTGGACTAAAGTAAGTAAGGGTGCAAAGATCAGGAATCGATACAATCAAGTACCACACCTGACCCAGGATACCAATGGGAAAGTGACAAACTCACAGTTAGAGACCACATACGAGAGCCAAGTCCCAGCAGGTGACCACAAAGCACATATAAACAGACGCGCACAAAGACATAGCAAACACAAGACAGAAAAAACATAAAGGATCCACAAAAGAAGTACCGCCTTTGAACGGTCAGTAAAATATTTTACTGGAGGGCTTTAACAGGTTTAACGGCTCACATCCCACCCTTCATTCAGATGTGGATCAAGACACATAGATTATTGATTTGCATGAAATACCCCTAACTTATCAATGCATTATCTCCTAAAACATCCTTTCAAACATAGCGTCTTTCTCTGGGACATATACAAACTGTGCAGACCCAGATCAGACGCCGCATCATGCGGTGTCTGATAAGGATCTTCATTGTTTGATTACAGTATGTTCTTATAAAATTTAAAACACAATGAAATATCTCACCCAACACCCTAAAATTTGAAATGGTATATACATGTACGTGTATGTAAGGGTAGGTAAATCCATAAACCCTAAAGTTCTTAAAGAACCATTTAGTAGCTCCTAGTCATTTTTTCGTGAAGAAATTTAAAAATAATAGTACATCATGATTCTTCGAAGACTGTCGACTGAACACGAAGACGTTTCCGTGTCAAGATATTGCAGACATTGTGCATTAGAAGCAATGAAGTACGTATACTGTAACGGCAAATGATCTAAACACCAAATAGTTTCAAACTAGATGTAGGTTGCATGTGTTAACTTAAAACTGCATTATTTCAGCATTGCGCAAGAACATTCCATACTGCTAGGGGAAGCTCTGTTATTGTACGTTGCATCCCCGCTTTTATCTTGTTGATTTTAAATTTCCAAGTTTCTTTCAGACACAGTTGTGATCAGTGAAAATGCATGTAATATTCATGAGTGTTTCCGTGAATAGAATATTATATTGACAGCTGTTGGATAATATCATGAGAGATAGAGCACACACGGTAGATGTTCTAAAACTTCGAACACTAGTTGACTGCTTAAAAAGCCGAAACAATTAGCACAGTACCCCGATCTCAATAATTCTGAAGAAGCAGTTTGATCATGGCTGGGTCTTCACTGTTTGCTATTTTGAAAAGCAATTTGTGAATTTCAACCCTGATACATGCAACCTACATTTTACTGGTACCGGTAAACAAGTTTAAGCCACCCAGTAATTTATTTGCTGACCGTTTGAATGTGGTGCTTCTTAAATGGGTCATTTTGTTATTTATGCTTCATGTTTGTCTTTGTTATGATATCTTGTCTGTTGCTTGCAACAGCGTTGTGATTTCCTGCTGGGAGAGGACTGACCTCTTGGCTCTCTTGTGTATTGTGTTTTCTTGTGTTTTTGTCACTTCCCAATATGGTGTCTTGGGTCAGGTGTGAAACTTGATTTTATTGATTCCCGATCTTTGCCTTCCTCTCTACTTTTACTAAACTGTGTTATTATGATCGCTATTATCATTATTAATTGTTATTATTTCTCGTTTGTAACCCCATATTCAAATATTCGAGGAACTCGATCATTTGGATAAGAGTTACAAAAAAGCAAAAATTTACACATTCCCTTTTGGATAGAAACCTGCATTATTATTATTATTACTATTATTATTATTATTATTATTATTATTATTATTATTACTATTATTATTATTATTATTATTATTATTCTAATATGTAAGCTTTATTGTTGAAAAGTTAACTGTAGAATACGTTATGCACTAGAACGTCAAATTGAGATGATTATTTCTAAATAGAAGGCGCTGATGAGCCTGGACTTCTGCACACACATCAATAATAAGGACCTAACCTGGCCCTGCGCCTTGTCTTTTTTCATTTTTATATTTTGAAGTAAACAAATCTTTAACAACTATATATACTTTACATGCTCCTTAGGTAACACAATACATTGAGCCAGGGTTAAAAGATGAGCTTGGATTAAAGAGGCACTTAAGAAACAAAACTGTATTTTATGGCGAAACCAAAAAAATTGCGACAGTGGCCAGTCTATAATACACGCTGCAATGATGATTGAAGTTGTATTTTCTTGTTAAATGACAATATTAAAGAACCAGCTGTGTTTAGTATTGATACTGGGTATAGCTATTAGATCGTCGAATACACCAGATGGTAGATTGATTTACTGATATGAACAAACCCTTGATATAAGGGTACTTATCACGCATGCGCATGCTCAGCTCGCTGATGGGATAAATACCCTGTCTTCGCCAAAAGCATTATAAGGTGATGAATAAAGAACGGTCAATCTGGCATACTACTCATACTGACACAATTTTGTCTTAACGCTCAAACTTTGTCAGCAAGCCAGTTTGTCAATTCTTTATGAACATTCTGTTCAATTCTTTTGGCAAATAATCAAACAGTGTGACTTGCGAACTTTATTAGGATATAAGGTATCAGAGGAAAAATGCGACAGTGGGCTTTGGGAGTCTGCAAATCTAATGATACGAGACATGCTCATAACATGTTGTGTTTATTACTTTTTGTTTCATGGATATCCTTGCATACCAGACATAGGGCGAGTTACTTTGAAAAGTAATGCATTTAACAAACATTACTTGCCAAAAAGGTGCATTGAATTAGCATTACCATTACTAGATTTTGAAAAAAAGTAATGTATTGAATTAGCGTTATTTAAGAAAGTAATGCATTGAATTAAGCATTACTTTCATCGTGTGAAGCATAATCATACAAAACTGTGTACTCTGGTATTGTTTATAGAGTGAACAAAATGTGTACATAAACAAGTAAATTTCACGTTTAAATATTCCATTATTATATATAAATATTTCACATGAACTATGGGTTACTTGTCAGTAACCTAATTTGTAATTTCATGGGTTGTTTTTAAATATTGGAGGAAATAACACCCAGAAATGATTTGTAACTGTAGCATTCCCATTTCTTTTTGTTCGTGTGATCATAATCCACGGAATTATATTTTACTGGAAATATCTCAATGAAAGTTTTCATAAACATTTTCTTATTTAGAGTTAATGTTATGGGAGGCTGGATTATCAAATCAAATTGGCACAGCCTGTATCGTAATCCCGATTCTCTTATATACATGTCCATTTATTTGCATTAAAGTAATGCAAATAACTGTTGAATTAATCATAACCTTGAAATACTGGAAAAAGAATGCAACATTAACGCTTAATTCGCCCATGTCTGTTGCATACCGACAGCAATATGATACTACAGTGCCTTAAAAGATATGGAATTCGACCTTCTGAAAAATGAAGCTCCAATCGAAGTATCATGCAAGTTTAAAATACTTATATTTGAAATGGTATTATGTACCGGCTGTGCTTTGAACTGGGGACATTAGAACGATTCACGTGGAAAGTTGTGTCACTACATGTACCTTGGTCGCTATAAGAAATAGATTGTCAATCACAATATCCCAGCGCCATTTTTTATGGGGCACAGTCAAACAAAGCATCAGATCGCGTCTCAACAAAGTAACAGACGCATGTGTGTCTAATAGTTAAAGCATCGGGCGGCTTGAACAATGTTTGAAACGTACATGTTGTCGATTTATTGTTTTATGTAACTCCCATTGTGTGTGGGAGTTCTGTACTGGTCTTTGTTTTGGTTTGCATTACTTTGTGTCCTTTCTAGTTTTGCAATCATCTTGACAAGGAAGAGAGGGCTGGTTGCTTTGCTTTTATTGTCTTGTGGATGTTGTGTTACTGTAAATGTTCTGTGGCTCATCCTCGCGGTGCCGTTGGTTGGTCTACGATTTAATTATGCAATAGTTCCTGATCATACTCACTTACTTTTATATGCTATAAAGTGACAATGTATTAAGCTGGACAGTCAAAGCAAAACATATATTAATCATAAATTCCATGCTACAAATTGTAAACAATAACAAATGGTCGCCATCAATATGTACAAAACAAAAAAAAAATATGGCATGGACTATCTACCCACAACTAATCAACCTCAAATTCATGGCATGAGATGTTTTACAACACAATAAATTGGCCAGCTATATATCAATGGTCTCAAGCCAACGAGACAAATGGGCATGGTCTCAGAATTGAAATTGCGCTGACTGACTCTGAGACTAGTCTTAACTTCTAAATTATCGTTTCAAATCGTATTGTTTAAAACACGTTAAAGCCCTAATGCTTGGAACAATTGGTTTTAAGTGTGGCTGGCCATTCCTAGTAACTATATTCTCCAAGAATATATATAATCAAAGTATGATGGTGTAACACCTTCTGCCATTCAGATTACTTGATCATCAGACACTAGCTCAACAACAGGTTTGGATATACCATGTTCACCAAAACTACCCTATATTGTGGTTGCGGAGCATTCCAGCTATCCCAACACGTACATTGTATAAGAACTGAAATTCGACCAACAATTACCTACACATTACATATGTATGAGACATGTGCAGGTAATTGTTAGTCGAATATCTTTCATGCCAAAAGAGCACGATGCTCTGAAAACTAAGTATGTTCCAGTCTAATGAATCGTTTCGACAACTGGGTGGTGCGACAATGTAGCAGAACGTCTGGCTAATAGAAATACCACGTTAAACTCCACTGTTTGATTACAGGATGTTCAATCAAATCTTGAATGAGAAATACAACCAACATATCAATGGATAAGAACTCGTCAATTTGGTAGAGATCCTTGTATGTAAATGGGTCAAGTTTCCGCTTTTAAATCGCTGGAGAAGTTGAATTGTCATGGGCGGATCCAGAAGGGGGCAAGGGGTCCTGACCCCCATCCCCCCCCCTAAAAAATCACAAATATAAAGGTTTCCCTACATTGTAGCAATATAAATCCAGATCCCCTACATTGTATAAAGCACAACGCTACCAAGCGAGCATTCAATGGTGGGCCATTATCGACACGCCAGAGAAACGCCATTGAAATGGCGTTTCTCTGGCGGGCCGATGATGACCCTCTTTTAGTGGCATTTCGATCCTCTCTCCATGCCATCAACTAAAAAAAACGTCAGTGTTGGAACTCCTCTGACAAAACTTTCTGGATCCGCGCATGACGTCATGAGATCTGGCCGATGGCATACGTTGTTACATGTATCGTGGTTTGACATGCTTCAGCCCTCTACTACAACATTGTGATGATCCCCTAAATGTTCTTAGTGAACCAGTGTTATTCACTCAAAGCTATTGTCATACATTAATAATCCGCAATTTCCTAGCACTTTCCAATATTTAGAGACGTTTTGTGTCCCAACGGGAAAGTGTTTACTATAAAGCAATTACGAATTGAAACAAAGGTTCTGTTTTTGCATGTTTTCACCTCAATCGATTTCAGCAGGACTCTTTGCTCCAGTGTTCAAAAAGGACCTATCAATATAAACGTGACGTAGACGTGAAAAGACAACCTTTTGTCCTGACAAATCATAATACATGTAACACAAAGATGACTGTTTAAAAACCATAGACAAAAAAAACCTACTTATCCCACATAACAGCCTTATACACACACGTCTCCATTGATAGTAAATGAAAACTTTATGTTCATGGAAGCTTGTGTTTATCGCATATGTTAGCAGCAAAGCACAGTCTCGTCTTGGCATTCAATATCATGCTAAATCTTGTAAAGTTATATACAGATGTATCACTGCCCATACACAACCTTCGCATCTTTTATCCATGGAGGAAATTTTAAGGCAGTCGTTTTAACGGTACAGGACTACAGAGTCCAGGGCGACTACACACTTCTATTCATTCTTGTTTGCAAATAAGTGTGTTAATTTGATTAGAGTGTTTCTTCATGATGATGCATTGCATTAGTTAGAAGGCTTCCATGCGAGCTGAACATTTATTGTACTTCAACAAAAGCAGAGTCTTGGGCGAATATTTGGTACAAGTAAAATGCATTTAAGCCCCCCCCCCCCCCCCCCCCGTGGCTTAGGCTGCTGTCCATTCTAAGGCGGTGGTCCTGTTTTTGTTGATTTTTTGTTTGTTGTTACTCCCATTGTGGGAGGAGTCCGTAAGGTTCTGTGTTTCGTTGCACGTTACTTTATGTCCATTCTAGTATTGCAATCATCTTGATGGGGAAGAGAGAGCTGGTTGCTTTGCTTATTTTGTCTTTCTGGTGTCTCGTGATGGATCAGTGGCTCTTCCTCGCGATACCATGGGGTTGTCTGCGGTTTGTGATTGTGGTATTTCCTGATCATACTCGCTTACTATTTTTGAATGCATCTGTGATTTCACCAACAGTTCATTACATGTACACTGGACCAAACTTTTGAATAATTTGTATAATAGTTAACGAAAAAGGGTTCGTATGTGAAGGAATGTCGAAAAACTGTAACGGTATATGTGTAAAGACTGTTTGTTGGCTGTACCCTTCATTAACACTTGAAGCCACGACTCCGGCTCCAGCGGACGATATATTTATTTATCTTTCTTGACCTTGAGAACTAAAATTTGATATTTCACGAGAAACGTCTGCCAGCAGTCGAGTTACATGCTCAAAATATCAAAGTAAGAAATACGATTAAGATCAAGAAACGATACAATCAAGTACCACACGTGACCCAGGATACCACATGAGAAAGTAACAAGTATACAATAAACACCACCAACAAGAGCCAAGAGGTCAGCCCTTTCCCGGCAGGTGGCCACAAGGCAGCAATGAACAGACGCGAAAGCATGAGAAACACACGATACAAAAACACAAATGATCCAAACATCATTTGTTTTATCTTAAAAAATAGGATACCGTCTGTTGACAACTATCCTCCCACGCATGATGACACAGCGCACCAAAGTTCAACAGCAGCACCTATAAACTCAGTGTTATTAAGCCGTAAATGTGTCTGGCTTATCCAACTATGCTGATGCAGTTAACCAGTCGCTCAGTTGGTATAGCGTTAGACTTTGTATCGAATTGTTACTGGTTCGAGACTCACTGGAGTCACTGTGGTGTGTCTTTGAGGAAGACACATTATCCGGTGCTTAGTACTGATTCAAACAAAGAAGACAAGAAATCGTTCCGTAATTACTGAAAAAGTATTGAATGATACGTACAGCATAAACTTAAACAAATTAAATCAGTGGATTTTGCTGTTAACTTTTCCTAAAACATAATGCTTTCATGAGATTCAAACAGGCCTACTTAGTATTAATAAAGACTAGGGATAATCTTATAATAATGGACGAGCTGAGTATAGATGTACAGGTATTAAGCACACCTTATTGACAGTCTCAATGGTGCTGACCAGACTGCGCATGCACGCAGGCTGGTCTGATCGTTTGATTTCCTTTACAATGTAAACTTTTATTATATCGTACATGTAGTATTAAACATAAATCTTACCTTTTTAACGTCTTTTCAGCCGTGTTTGTAGTTATCCTATTTATACACAACAGTCATATTTGTCTTGTATCAAAAAGTCGATTCATCCCTTAATGCTTTTAAATAACGAACAAACAGTGGTCAAATGTATACAACTACATGTAATAACACTATATTTTCAAAATCTTACTTGTTCGAATTATGAGTCAAAAGTCATTTAATAACGTTACAACCGATCGATCAATTTTATCCTGGATCAGAAGTATAAAAAGAAAGTGAGCTACCATATATACTTAAACTAGTTGGACACTTTAACCGTTTTTAAAGTCAGGTAAATTCGGACACCAGGTAAATTCGGATACGCATTTGTAAACAGTGTAAATCCAGATGAGACGGTTCCTTATGAGCCGCCTCATCAGGAATTTTACTGTTTGCTTAAAGAAATGTAGTTGATTTATTTTTATACCAATATTTGAATTATGAAATAAGCATTCCTACTTGTAAATATCGGTAAATAGGTACTTCAGCATTGAAGAAACAGGATCTGCAATGTTTGCAAAGATAAAAAACATTCATAAGTCATAGAAATTAGTCGTAATATAGAAAGTTCGACATTTCACCTTATAAAATTCACGATCTTATATGGGATAATCTACCAGTATAAAAGGGTTACAAAAAGCTTATTGGAGAATAAATAGTACCACGTATTGACAAACAGAGAATATCCCTATCAGACTACTACTGGTCTGGCGATATGGTGTTGGCTCAGGCCTTTTAGTCAGATGAATTAGGATAACATCGGTTCTTTGCAAGTAAGCTTACGTAAGTTCAGTAACCCTTTTAACCTTTATAACTCCTGTATGCTTGGTAAGTTTGCATGCAATTTTGTCATCTGTTGCTTTTTCAAATAAACCCTTTTTTCCAAAATGATGTTCAGGAATACAATTTGAGTGCAAACTAATTTAGATCCATATCAGATCCGACTTATCGTCACTGGTCCTGCTCTGCGTCCAAACTGTTTGCAAAAGTTATCAAACATGCATACATCACTGTAACTTGATAATACGGTAGCACTTAACATGATAATACAATTGCACAAAAATACCATACTCCTATCACAGAGAGATAACATGCGAGGCACGGTTTAACTAGCTAAAGTGTCTCATCAGAAATCAATTTAACAGAGTGATCACGCGTCAGTCATTGAATTGAGATTTTATTTGTATGCAGCTGTTACTCAAAGTCATCGGGCTGCATCACAATATATGTTTTAGATCAATAGTATACAGACACCTCATGCGGTCTGTTGTAAAAGTTAGACTGGACCTAATTTGAAATAATCGATACACTTCGCGAGACTTTGAATATGAGTTATGCCGCGATCAAAACTATTTTTAAAATTATTCAGATCAGTGGATGTTCTTCGGTCCAAAAATATCATGGCGAGAAACCTTATGTTATGGAATGGCTATTATTTTGACTGGACCTGTTCTTAACACTCTGCAGTTTGGAAACCCTAGTAAACGGTAACTCTGACCAACAATGGAGACCCAGATGAAATGCCACAGAAGGCTTCATTTTATAAGGGTCTACACGTTTTGCTGAGTTAAAAGCTATCTTCATGGACTGAAATAAATGATAATTTGGAAATGACGACCTGTGACCCCAAACAATATACCATGGTATTTATCTCTATATGAGCATCTGTCATAATAGAAAGGGTGGGGTTAGATAATGAAAAAGCAACAATAGATAAACTATTTTGTGAGGATTGAACCAAGGTGAATTGAACACTATAACATCGTAATAAGTTTTAGTGGCTCACGAAATTATATACCCAATAAAGCAAGTGTGTATGACTAGGAAATACCGCAAACACAGAAGCAGACTAACCCGCGGCTCCGCGAGATGATACATATAAATGTATGCACACCGAAGCATGAATACAATAAAAGTAAATCAACAAGCTCTCGCTTCTTCAGCAAGATGATTGCAAAACTAGAAAAGACACTAAGACAACGCACTACACTCAAACCTTTAGTACTCGTTTGCTCAAATGTCAACCTTCACAGCCATCTTAGAGTCGTACGGTTCTATCGCCACAACTTGTTCTGTGTGCATGCATCATGATAAAGTTTTATCATGCTTTATACGAGTATATTGGCATATAATAATGCTTGTAACTCAGTTCATTAATGAGTATTGTTCTATAATATGATCAGTGTACTTTCTTTGAAATACAGTGTGATTAGCATGATTAGGAATTTAAGCAAACATTATATCAGCAGCTGTAGTAAAATCAATATTTAAGCTTCAGCATGTCAGTGTCCCAGATTAAACTTTATTATATATAAGAGAGACAAACTCACACAAGGCAATAAATAGCATAAACATGCTGAAATAGTTACACGCATTCAAGAAACTACTGAGACCAACAGTGGTTCTTATCTATAAATTCACTTTTCAAGAACTTCTTTTAAAGAAAAACAAAGTATTTACTTTAACCCTTAAAGCACCAAGAAAAAAATGCATCTGAAAATGTCGTCTGCTGGGGTCGTCTGCTGCAAATATTTGCCTAACATTACTCACGATTTAAGTATAGACGCAAACAGCGTGGACCCAGAACAGACTGCTCCTATAGGATCAGTCTGATCCAGGTCCGCACAGTTTGCCCTAAAGGCTTCTTAAACATTTAAGCAGACGAAAAAGCAGACGCCTTTTGTTGCGATTGGCACATCAAGGGTTAAGAGAATTCTCCTACGTTATGTTTATACACTACTAGAAACGGGCCCGCGCAAGCGCGGGTTATGATGAAGTGTTCTGAGCTCGGCTGAGCATGGCAGATGTCCTCATAAATATTAAAATTGAGAAGAAGTGTTAGCATTTCAATATCTAAGAGTAGGATAAATACTAACGAAATTCTGATATGAATCAAGGGCCATAACTCTGTTATAAAGTATATTATCTATTTCTACCAACCTAACTCAAAAATAAGGCGGTAACGACCAAAGGGTGAATCTTGATCGAAACAACGCATGTAGCATAACGCACTACTATAGTGTTAATCGAAGTGACTGTACCGTACGACAACCAACGTATATGTATGCCAATGAAAACTGTAAGTTGTCATATCAACTTTAGTCCTTTTCCAATGCTTATTCGTTCCCCTGAGATGACCAGATATTGAGGGGATGCAGACCTTGGGTCATATTTTAATGTCTTACTCATGCTTGTGCTGGCTAGATACTATAAGTGAAATATGGAATGAGCTTCACAGCTTAAGGGAGACCCACAGATGCCTGTACACACCATAAGCTCATCTATGAGCCTTCGGCTCAGATGAACTAAAAAGTATACAAAATTTTGTGACTGCAGGAAAAATAGGCCAAAGTTTTCTATTCTGTCTGTATAGATTAGTATAATCGATAAAATGAATACAGCAAATTCATTCTGTATGAAAGAAAGACCAGGAATCGAACAAATGGCCACTTGGTTGATAGTAACACTCTACTGATTGAGTTAAGCAGCCCATCAGTTAAGAGTGGTGTATATGGTTAAAGCATTAATGAATGTGACATTAAGTCCAAAGTTTTGAAAAATGTCTACTGTAATATTCCAAAATTTTATGACTCCCTAAACTTTGCTGTAAATATGCAAAAAAATTAAACCAAAAGGGTTTTTATAGAATAATACCAAATAAAGATATTGACAGAACTGCAAACAGTGAAGACCCTGATTAGACTGCTTCTCTAGAGACAGTCTGATGTGGGTCTGCACTGTTTGACCATACCTAATTGTCCAAAAAGTTGGGCATTAATTTCATGGCAATTTCTTTTGGTAATTGTGTTATCTTTCACGACTATTGATGAGGACAGTGATTATTACAATAATAAGAAATGGGTACATACACTTTAAATTTATGTTTTCAATCAAACACATGGTGTTGGTAATTAAAAGTACTGTCGCAATGAGACGGCTCTTTTGAGCACCCAAAATATAAAACCATGGTTGCAAATAGAGCTTACACGTTTACAAAATCGAAATGATTCCGTTTACACGCACCTACACAGCATTTCTACACGTCGAATCACGGGTTCGTTGTAACTACATGTACCATGCAACAACAGACTTCTTTCTTCATAAGAAATGATACCTATGTAAAGCTTTTATATTTGAACTGCAAAATTGAAATCGGTATATACATCCGCTGTAACTACCAGACAACAACAGACTTCTTTCGTCATAATAAATGATACCACTGTATATTACGCTTATATTTTTGAAATACAAAAAAGTATCAGACTCAAAAGTGCCGTATCAATGAGACGGTTCTTTTGGGCACCCAAAATATAAAACCATGGTTGCAAATATGGCTACCATGTTTACAATTTTTGTAAACGTTTACACGGATTCCAGAAATCGAATAATACCACGGTAAAGCTTATATCTTTCAAACACAAAAAACATCGGTATATACACTTTAAATGTTTTCAACTATAACATATGTTGTAGGTACTAAAATGTACCGTCTCAATGAGACAATATAAACCCATGGTTGCAAAAGGACTTCCATGTTTACAAATTTTACACGGATTCCAGAAATCGAATGTTACCAATGTAAAGCTTATATCTTTGAAACGCAAAAAAGAAATCAGTATATACCCTTTAAATGTTTTCAACTAATATATATCTTGTGAGTACTCAAAAGTGCCGTCTCAATGAGACGGTTCTTTTGAGCACCCAAGATATAAAAGCATGGTTGTAAATAGGGAAATCAAGTGGTGCCACTGTAAAGCTTATATCTTTGAAAACGCAAAAAAGAAATCGGTATACATGTATACGCTTTAAATGTTTTCAACTAAAACATATGATCCAAGATCTGACGAAAGGGACCCTCTGGCAATGAAAGTCAAAAGTGAGATATTTACAGAGAAAGAATGACCTAGCCTGTTGTGAACAATTACAGACAATTTGGAGAGGTTATTTTTACAAATAACAAAGATATGAGCGTTTAAACTCGTATATATGATGCGTTTTAAACATGACGTCACTTAACGTTGTTAATGACGTTCTGACGTCAACGTCATTGTGTTAACATATGACGCTAATACAAAGACGCTAGGAGCAATATTGCAAGAATGATTCGTGTTTCTGTAAATTTTGATGTGTATGCAACTGCATAGACTGCACAAATAGCCCACATACGCACATCACGTGTTTACAAAAGCATTTGAAATGAGGTATCCTGTTTTCAAGGAAATGTGTAGTCCATAAGCACGGCTGTTGCCATGGCAACATACATTATCCGTATCACTTAATTTTATCAGAACTATTTGCGCCTTTGATTGTATTACATGTTAGAAGCAATTTGAGTCTATTGTAAGAACATGCAAAATATTGAA
This sequence comes from Loripinus fragilis, assembly GCA_964019695.1. Lineage (NCBI taxonomy): Eukaryota > Metazoa > Mollusca > Bivalvia > Lucinida > Lucinidae > Loripinus > Loripinus fragilis. The sequence continues at coordinate 2,649,888 of OZ026529.1, forward strand.
AATTTAGACGTTTTTGAAATTTTGATTACACAAAAACTGCTAAAATGCCCGAAGGACCCTTTTGTCAGATCCGCGCTCAATTTTATGTAGTACCATCTCAATGAGACGGTTCTTTTAAGCACCCAAAATATAAAACCATGGTAGCAATTTTGCAAATGACCTGCGCATAAAAGCGGGGCATTGTTGCAAATGATCTGTGCATAAAAGCAAAAAATAGGTGTGGTTCGGTAAAACAGTCGAGTTTCCAGTGGTTTGGTGTGTTCAGGGCTACACAGCATTTCTACACGTCGAATCGCGGGTTCGCTGTAACCATCTTCTTTCATTATAATAGATGATATACCACTGTAAAGCTTTTTATCTTTGAAACACCGGAAAATCGGTATGATACACATTAATTGTTTTCAACCAAAACATATGGCCACATATGTTGTGGGTGCTCGAAAACCGTCTCAAGAGACTTTTCTTTTGAGCACCCAAAATATAAGGGGTCTGTAGCCTGTAGGTCAGCATTTTTTTTTCAAAACTCTGCTTTCAGGGCAGGTAAGTTTTATCTTATTTGCCTATATGCTGTGAGGATTATTTACGTTTTGATTCGACAGGTACCCGTATGATGATCAAAAATATATGGAACATCGGCAAGAAAAAGTCTGCAAGAGCCGGAAATAGACTTACAATAACGCTTTAGGTGCCAACTAAGTATTGAAACCACACACCCTGGTTGTTTCACCCCTAAAAGTATGCATTTCCTGTTCCAAGCAAAACCTTCGTGCATTATTCATTTTCAATAATTTGACAATCCAGAAAATGAGCGAAAGGCAGGGTATACATACATGTATATATGTAGTTAATATTAAAATAAGTTGTTAATGGTGAGGTAAACCTTTTTTTGAGAAACATGGGGTAATTAAATGCCATACTACTTTTGTCGCAAAAACTGAACTGCAGCAAAAAAATACTTAAAGAATCTGATTGGAACCTTATTTGGCAGACTGTTGAGAAATGGTCTATTTGAATAGACATGTTGCTGTAATTTACCAAATTGGATCCAATTACCGAATCAAGCCTGAAAATGGTCAATTAGCTTGTTTATCTGTTGTTGGTTTTTTTGTTTTTTTTTTTTGTTTTTTTTTTGGGGGGGGGGGGGAGTGGGGGTGAGGGTTGGGCATGTTAGGTCAATGCGCTCGTTGGAACATGAATTTAAGCGCCTAGTGTAACTGATGCTACCCACATCATCTAATTGCAAATTTTAAGACGTCTGCTGTGTCATCTGTTGATGACTTGAAATGCTGCTGTGGCAAGTAGTGTAGACACAGATAAGACTGCCTTTTAGTCCACACTGTTTATCTGGAAGTATGGAACTCAACACAGCAGACAACAACAGCCGGGTAATATATTCTATTGCATACAAAATAACTAAGTACCATTATTCATTTATATTCACCTTTCTAGTAAAAGAAACCACTCAGGCCAGCAAAGAATATGACATTTTCGGGCCATTTTGGGTCCAATTCGGTAAGTTTACAGACCCCCCCCCCCACCATATCTTTAGAAATCCTTGTCAATACAAATGCTGTAGTAGACTTAGAGATAATGTTTATTTTGAAATAAAAGTAATGAGCTTTCGACAGACTTTGTTGTTCCTTTTTTTGTCCCTTACTGTGGCGCAGGACGATAGGCCTAGCCTACGCATGTGAATGACATGGTCACTTGTCTGACCGCCACAATATACGTTGGACGTATGCAACAACAACAGCCGGGAAATATATTATAATGCATACCAAATAACTCAGAACCATTATATTTGTTCATTTCCACCTTTCTAGTAAAATAAACCACTCAGATCAACAAACACAAAAACATGGCATTTTCGGGCTTGATTGGGTCCGATTCAGTAATTGGGCCAGATTCGGTAAGTTACGGACCCTCCAAATCTAAATCAATTTCAAAACTTTTTTTTCATAACATAGACTTAATGATAATGTTTATTTTGAAATAAAACCAATGAACTTTTGACAGACTTTGTCATTCCTTTCTATGTCCCTTCCTGTGGTGCAGGATGATAGCCTATGCGCGCCAATAATCACTTGGAATTCGTAACCCCCCCCCCCCACCCCAAACAATATTTCCCCACCCACAGGCTCAGATTCAAGCCCCCTCTCAAACACTTGAAAAGTCAAGTGACTGGGCCAAGAAATCTGCTTAAATGTCTATACAAATGCATCTTTCGAGTGATGCACACTGTTGTCGTTGCAATCTGAACAGAAAAAATGTTATCGCCGCTTCTAAAATGAGCACCACAACTTGAAAAAGTTTTGACCTTTCTCTGCCGACAGAATCGACAGAGATAAACCAGTAATGATTTTCGCGGAAACACTCTTGTTGTTTTTGTGGAAAAACAGCCAGACTGAAAAACCCAGCTGACAGCAGCCATCTTTGTTTTTTTTTATCGGGTCATGAAATGTTATCGGGTATGAAAGCCATGACCGGTCCGGATCTGCCGTGCCAGCAATATATTTTTATATACAAAAAACATTATTACGTACCTTTTTATTTTGCAAATGAGAAAATATTTTATGCAGAGGATAGAGCAAAAATGAATAGAGAATTGAACCTCTTTGTTCTGTGGGAAATTGGATTTCTGGCGCGGCAGATCAGACACGGCAGCACCATGCGGTCACGGCTTTCATAACCATCATATCACGTGTCAACTTTGACCCTTGCAAGTGACGTATGACCGCGCGACATATGGAAATACACCTTACGACCAATCGTTGCAGCCTTTCTTGGTAGAAGTTGGGAGAATATGAAAACATAGATCGATATCGTCCGTTATCATTAGTTGATAAAGAAGGCGTTACCCTGTCAAAATTGATGGGAGATTATGGAATCTAAAACTGAATTGTATCAAAAACCTCAAAAACGAAATAAAAGTAACAGAAGGTTAGATCGAAGTTATCAATGGGGGCAATATCTGAATAACTCCGTGTAGAAAAAATGCCGGTAAAATATACCGTTTCCGAGTTTTTGAGCGCAAAGGGCTCCTTTAGTAGTATAGATACCCACAGAAGGTGATTTCCATTGTATTTGTATAAAGTCCAAAACGCACATGATTGTGTAAATGCGTAGAGGGAGCTACGCCTATTCCCCAGTTATAACTAGAGACGTGTGCTTGAATTTTAAAGAAGGTAAAAAACTTATGATGCAACACAAAATCTGTGACAGAATAAAAACCAAATCTTGCTGTTTTATCAACCCTATACTAGAACCTGGTGGCTTCTGCTGCTGCTACTTCTACTATTGCTGCTGCGTATTAGCCCCTTGGTTTGTTTTAGAAAGTGTGACAAAAATAAATTATATCTATCAATAGGCGAGGACGAAAGATTGCTAATTATATGGACAAATAAGTAGTAGTGGACTAGTACAAATAAGGATTGACTAACGACTAAGACTAAAGTTTATGACTAAGGAATGGTGGCGGGTTCAACTAATACTTAACGGCATTTTAAAACACAATAGATTTGCTACATCGCCAGCCTCTGCTCGTGTAAATAAGAGCCCAAACCTCAGTATCATTAGTTCGAGTGTATTTCTTGAATAATTTTAATGTTTATTTGTAATTTTAATTGAAACAAATATTAATGGAAGCTAGATCCGCCTCGCTTAGAAAATTATTCATGCGCATACAATGACGTATGTTCACTGTTGTGGATAGTTGTACTCGACTAAAGTTACAAACATGTTTAAAATAAGAAAACAAAATAAGTGATGTACAATACAGCAGACTCTGTGGTCTAGTGGTTAGAACAGCTGACTCATGTACGTGTGGTCGCTGGTTCGATTCCTACCTAACATATATTTTTTTCAAGTTTTTGTTTGTTTGTTTTTGGAGCTTTACGTCCGCGTCACCAATTTTTAGTAATGTCGGGACGATTTCCTCTTTTTGTAGGTTGAACCAGTAGTAAACCGTGGATAACGTGTGTAATAGTGACTGCACTGGCGGTTAGTCTCGAACTGGCATCAGCCTTTCGATCCCCAGTCTAACACTCAAGTGGCTTTTTTATTTTTTATTTAACGTAGTACAGGACTCATGGAAACGATAACCCAGAGTTTTTATAAAAGTAAGAGATATCGTTATTTTTTGCCTTAAAATGTACAAGTATTGGCATTCACAAAAACGTGCGTATCGTTTATCAACACATCTGTATGACTAAGTATATATTTAGGTCCACGCCAACGAGTTGGCGGAGCTCTATTGTGTTTTGCTTGTCCGTCCATCTGTCTTTCCATCTGTCTGTCCGTCCATCTGTCCGTCCTTCTGCTGGTGTGGTCACTCTAACTTAGTCATTTTCAATCGGATTTCTTCCAAATAACATATATGGATTGCTTGCATCAACTCTGATTCAAATTCAAATATGGATTTTTTCCGACAAATGATAATCAAGATGGTGGGCAAAATGGCCGCCGTCTATCAGTTTGCATCCATCGTGTTCACTCTTACTTAGTCACATTTAATTGGATTTCTTCCAAATTTCATATATGGTTTGCTTCCATTAAGTGATACATGACCCATGTCAAAAGATACGGAGTGTTTTTAAAAAAGTAAGAGTTTATCTTTATTTATTGTCTTAAAACGTACAAGTATTGGCGTTCACAAAAAATATCATTTATCAACGCATCTGTATGACCAAATATATTTTGACCGTCTGGTCCAGCTTCACCTCAATGCGTTCCCAGTTATACTGGTCAGGCAATTTTGGTCAGAAAAGTTAATATTCATGCGTATTCAATGTATGTCCTATTAGCTGATAAAGTGTCTTGCCCCATGACACACACTTTGACTCTGGTGATTCACAAATTAATAATCCTTCGATCCTTAGTTTAACACTCTAAGAATTGCTTAGCCACTGTGCTTCTTAAGTCCATTATCTTTGTAAATATGTCGTCGCAGGTGGGAGGGCTCCATTTGTTTAGCTTTGGTGAAACCCAAGAGCAATGTATTGGACACTGTGAGAGCGCTCGCCAAATGCTGGGGCGTGCCTTTTTGCTATTTTAAGCTAGCCAGTGGGGAGTTTTTTGACTGAGGCTTATTTTGTATATATATATGCGAGCTGTGAATAATCTAATATGGCCGTTCACATATGCATGCTTGTCTTAGCATTAACTAATTGCCTTTATGAAAAGAACTAAACTCGTGTATCATCTCTTCTTTACCCATTGCCGCATTGGTAGTATGTTCAACTTGAGACCAAGTAGTCCCTGGTTTGGGCCATATTGCTTGTTTGTTTGTATACTTATCTATTTGTTCGTTTGTGTTTTTCATGGGAGTGATATAATGACATGTACCACTAGTGGTTTACAAATTTTGGTAACGCTATCACGTCGCTATGTAATGACGTCCGTAATGGTTTCTCATATAATTATATGGCAACATCAAAGCATAGTTCCACGCAATTTCTAAACGCGATTTAAAGTAGTTTTAGGGTCATACAATAAATAGAACCTAACAGTCGTGCTCCTGTATTATTAAATTTATCAAGCTTGTCACGAAAAAGTGACAAAATTCTTGACAAGCCTCGCATTTCATCTCTTTTTACATCTCGTTTAATAACTTCAATATTTGGATCAAACGTGATTTTCTATGCATTACCACCTGCTAGAACACCAGGGTTGTGTTGAAACCCAAACATGAAAGAGGAGGGTTATGACTACCCCTGAGGGGTCTAGCAGATGATAGTGTATCAGAAAACTATTATTGCATAGGGTCATTTTCTCACTTGTACACTTGCAACAACGTTTTCGAAGTAGAACCTTTTTCCAGATAAAAGACTTGCGTCATCCTGACGACACTTCTATACCCGTTACTGCTAATGACGTCAATTTTGTAACGAATCCAGAATACTTATACTGTACGTAAAGTAAAGAGGAAAAAGAAAAGAATAAAAGCATCACAAAAATGCTATGAATCATCAGCACGTGAATTGCCCTCTCTCTCTCTCTCTCTCTCTCTCTCTCTCTCTCTCTCTCTCTCTCTCTCTCTCTCTCTCTCTCTCTCTCATACACTCACCCTCATTTTGGCACACACACAAGCGCGCGCGCACGCATGCACTTATTAAGGTCTTAAGGTGTCCTAGAACGTGCCAAATGAGGAGTAGACAAATAATAGGCTTTTTTTTTGCGCACGGACATCAACTCAAACAATACGCTGTCTACGCACACGGACCTAAATTAAACAATGAAGCAGGTATGGCACTCCATGCCTGTTTTTATTTCAGAGGTAAAAAAAGAAAATAGCACAAAAAAGAAAAACGAGCACGGTGACATATGCTTTTTAATTAATTATAAGTTTCTATGCAAAATTTCCTTCAAATTAATAAGTTTTCTGTTTCTGTAGTTACATTGTGTGACATTTTTATTCTAGATTTAAACGATTTTTTGGCCTTAATGTTTTTTTACAAAATGGATTTTTGCTTAAAAAATAAGCGACGTGCATTTTTTTCGCTGTTTTTTGTATTCTTTTATTAGCCAATAGCATGTAGCGTATTCCCAGGAAAAAATATGGCATTTCTCACTTTCAACTTTTTTAAAACATGAGAAATTAATATTTTGAAAAACTCATATTTTACGATTTTTAAAGTTTAATAACTTTTTAAAAAGCACGGTAAGGTCCTGTTATTTTTGTCAAAATAGATGAGTTTTGAGCTATTTTTTAACATGTCAAAAGATGGTAACTTTTTGGACATATGCTGGTGAGTCCGGTACTACCTTAAAATTTTGTTCTTTCACTGGGACTGTAGAATGTGCCAATGTACTTGAGTCCCAAAAAAATGTTTTATATGATACCACATAATAACATTATACAGTTTTAGAAACACTTTGGGATGTCGAAAAGACCTGTTTTCACCACACACTGGTGGGACCGCTGGTGCAATCTTCAATGTGCTTGGCTGCCAATTCAGAGACCCCGTTTTGGTAGAAATTCGTTCTAAAAATAGTTTCTATGGTCATCCTTTCCCCTCCGCTGTCTCAATTAGAGCAACGAAATAGTGGGCACTCAATATTGATTAAGTATGGCACAGCGTAGATCGGTTAATCCATTTATGCCTACTGGAGTCTTCAATCCATTTAAACTGACTGGTCGATCTGTAATTATAGGGTCTTTAGTTTTGCTTTATCACTTTACAGAAATTGTTGTATCATTTAAGCAGACAGCGTAGACCTTATCAGACATTATTTCATTCGCCATCTGCCTTGTGTCTATGTTGGATCTGCACTGTTTGCCAAATTCCTTTATACAATGTATGGGTGCTAGGCATTATTGGGCTTTTAAAATGACTGTGTTCAAATCATGTCGAAATGTCTTTTTTGTCTGCGCTGATGGTTTCCTCATTAGTCAACAATCTTTCAGTCATATCGGGACGTTTCATAAATTTTTGGGTTAAACCAGTTCTAAGCAGAACATATAAAGTGTCTTCCTAAAGGACACAACACATTGGCCCTGTTGAGTCTCGAACAAATGGCCATTCAGGTACTACTCTTGGTTATATCGGCGATCTGCAGTTAAAACTATTCAACTTATGGGAAGTCCCTAGGGAAATATATACCACCTGACTCGGCCAAAACCTAGAGGGTAGTGTATTCGAGCTTTAACCTACAAACGTCTCCGCAATAACATCTTCAGATAAAACCCCACATCAAGCTGAAACCGTCCAAATAAGCACTCGGGCGGCGACACCTATATGGACGGGAACCCCACTAGCCCTGACATGCACGCTCTTTGATAAATGATTGCCAGGCTGTTATAAAGGCAATAGATATAAGGTTAGAGAAGTAAGTAATGGTGCAAAGATCAGGAATCGATACAATCAAGTACCACACCTGACCCAGGATACCAATGGGAAAGTGACAAACTCACAGAAGACACCACAAACGAGAGCCAAGAGGTCAGCCCTTTCTGTATTCCCTGTTTCTGTATTCCCTGCAGCTCTGAACAGCTGAGATCTCACTACACCAACACGACTCTGGCTGTACAAGAGCTCACATGCAGTCTTCCCCGCACCTTCACACCTTTCATCACTGCGTCTGTCAGACAGGGAGTCAAAACAGTCCTTGCACACCTGAAACCTTGGCATAAACAATGCCTTGTATACAATAGCCATGGTATCCATTGGACAAGTCAAGTTTAATCGAAGGAAACCCAGTGCACGCACCAACACAAACGCCGATACTATTTTTATATGCGAGGCGAAGTGATGTAGTTGTAAATACTTTCCGTTGATATGCTGGGTATGGAGATGCAAACAAACACGTGAGTGCGTGTGTTTGTTGGTAGGGGAAGAGCAGGGGGTTGGGATTGAGAACCCATACTTAGACTGACCTTAGCAGTCGCTGAGAGTTATCGAAATATCGGTTATAGACTTCCTTTCGACTACGGTTATCTGGCTTCTTCAGTTTGTCAGATGCGGCTTTAAGCCATGACACTGGCTACATTTGACCTGAGCTGTTGACGGAAATTACACACACACACACACGCACGCACGCACGCACGCACGCACGCACGCACGCACACACGCACGCACGCACGCACGCCATCCGGTGTGAGGTCACTTACATCTGGAGAGATTACCCTAAACATTTCATTAAAATGCAGTCTCATGGTTGTCGTGTAGCTGTCAGTGGTCTGTGTTTAATTCACGGTGGCGAGGGTTAGCTTGTGGTCTATGATTGCATCATTTCCTGGTCATACTCACTTTTTTGACCACACACATGACATTTCGAACACATTTTGCTCTTACGTTTCCTTTTGTAGGATAGCTCTTCACTCACTTAATTGGTTTGAGCGTAGGAAGTGTTAATAAAACGACCAAATTATTCGCAGATATTAATATCCCTTTATCTACTATTAGCTCCTAAATCCGTATTTTTGCAAACAGTGCAGACCCAGATGCGCATTTGATCAGAGTCTACACTGTTTGCTAAGACAAAATCGATCGTCAGTGAAATAATGCATTTTCCGAAAATATAACTTGTGGCCCCTCAATATATACAATTGGCCATCGTTTATTGCATTGAATTCCGCTAATATATCTAACTTCTGAATAATTATATTGCTATGAGTCATTATATTGCTAAATAATCATTAAATATGGTATTTCATATATGATACTTATTTTTAGTTATTGGACCTCTTTGCCCTACCCTAGGAGAAAAGTAACCGTGATAGTCGAGTTGTATGCTGGCTTGTCACACAACATTCTTCTACTTAGGTAAATGATCGAAGCCGTTGTTTTGGGCAATCAGGGCGTTTGTGATCGCCGCCTTATTGGAAGAGATGTAATAAATATAACAGAAAATACAGAGTCTTCTTGAGTTACTTAATTTTGAATTAACCCAGAAGCCTTATGAGTAAGTTTGTCTCTCTATCCTATTTCGATTTAGCCGAGTTGTTCAGAAAGTCGTTGTTTTCCATTCATAGAAACAAACCAATGAACCTGGATATTTGTCTGTAATTAAAGGCTCCGATAGACTGATCATGTTGTTTATCACAGGGTGCAGCATATTGTGATTTAGAGGTCCACCGTTTTGCTTTTTTCATATCAAATTTGAATGAGTAGATGTTGTCATATATTTGACCTAATGCACGATGTGGAGACTGCTATGTTACATTACTAGTATCTTGAAATCTCGACTGAATATGTGTGGTGCTCTGAAAACTCCAATATGCAGTTTTCTGGGCGTCTAATAGTTCAGACAGACATCGATACATTTGTATTCTTTTTACCTATGTAACAAAGACCAAATAATCTACAAATCGTTCACTAGTAAATATAACAAGACCTATCCAAACAAATTTAATTTTAATAAAACGAAAACAGTTGACTCATAGCACACAAACGTTGCACCCCGTGTTACATCATGAGTACTAGTTGGTCTATCAGGAACAGACAAATGGTTTTGGAAAGGCAGATTTTCCTCCAGAAAGAAGGTAAAAATACTCTGTGCAACACGTTTTACATTACCCGACAGTACCTATGAAAGTTAAAGCTGCATAATCTGTAACTTTTGATATTTTCATTTTAAAAATAATGTTTCTATTTTTCAAGAACACAGTATAAATACTAAAATTCAGGTATACATTTTACCTTTTTCGTAATAATTAACAAATTATAAGTGCCAAAACAACATCATTTATGTTAAAAATCAACTGTCTAGAATTATTGGAGGGACGCAAATAATTACAAACAAGAGAAAATACACCTGTTTTTATAAGTTAATTCACTCTTTCATGCAGTTTTCAGCTGTAGAAATTAGATTTATAGTGACAACATAACTTTATTCTACTTTTGCAAATGATTTAAAAAGAAATTTTTTTTTCGAAAAATGTTCATAATTACAGAGTATGCAGCTTTAAGACTCCAGCTCTCATAGGGGAGGTAAACTTAGGGTGCCCATCAATCCTCTTTTAGTTGAATGGCGATCGAACTTACATCGATAGCGTTAATCTGTCATTTTAAAACAGTTGGTCAATCATGCAGTCGCTCGAACTACTGTCGTGCCAACTAAGAGTGACAGTGACGTTATATTTTGTTTTAAATTGTTAAGTTCAACATTAATTTGTACACTCCACTTGAGCTAACGGGAATCGATAGATCACATGTGTATTAATCCTATCCTGCGGATAGGATTAATACACAAGTGATCCATCGGTTATTAGTCCCTGATAAATTTGTAAACAAAACATGACGTCACTGTCACACTTGGCTGGCATGACAGTAAAAGTGGATAGAGAACACTATCCTTTAATAATAGCTTTTCGTTTAAATCCCTATCAGTATGTATATAAGCGATCCAAATATTGTCCGTCATGAGGCTCAAACGCGTTACCACAAGCCTACGAGTCATGTTTGCTAGCCGCTACACTATAAAGGTTGTAACACGTAGCTGTCGCTTTTTTGTGTTTAGATTCATTTTCCGCTTCAGTACAATTAGTTACAAAGTGTACACTATTATACACAGTGAGTTTGGTTTTTAGTCATTAGTCGATAGTCGTTAGTTTCATCCTTATTTGTACTAGTCTAGTAGCATGTTTAACTTGTACACGTTGGCAAGTGCACAGTGCAAGAAGAAGGCAAAGATGATGAACCGATACAATCAAATACCACACCTGACCCGGGACACAAAATGGGAGAGTGACAAGAACATCACACACATGATTGCCAAGAGGTCAGCTCTTTCCCAGCACGTAATTACTTACTAGAACAAACAGACAAGATAGCAAAACTCAGACGAGCATGAAACATAAATAACAAAAAAAAATGATACACAAAAGAAGCACCACATTGGAATGATCAGTAAAAATAACTGGATGGCTTTATACATGTTTAACGATACAAAGTTCACCCTTAGTTATGATGTGGATTAAGACACATTGATGATGGGATCGCATAAACGGTCCCTAGCTTATTGAGTCATCATCTCCCAGTAGATACTAATCAAGGTATAAATAGGAGACAAAACTTGGATAAGGACTCCACAATACATACAACTGAATACCACAGAAAAATTAACAGTTAAATTTCGATGGGCCGGAACACGTCACAACATCCTAATCCTCTCCTCTATATACTTAAGGAATATTCTAACGCATACAGTAAACAATTCATGCGCGGATCCAGGAATTTTCGTCAGGGGGCCCAGGTTAATCTGACAAAAAAGCTCTGACAACGTTTTTTTTTTTAGTCCTCAGCTTATTTTACTGAAGTCAAATGGTTAATTTCGGAGAAAACTATCATAGTTCAAGGTTCCAAAGGGGGTCCAACATATTCCAAGGGGGGGGGGTCCAACTTTTTCCAGGGGGGAGGGGGGGTCCAATTGCTTATTCCCTATAGAAACCCATATAACTTGTGATTTTCCAGGGGGTCCGGACCCTCTGTCCCCCCTCTGGATCCGCACTTGCAATTTACTACAAACGCTTAATAATAATAATTTTAAAAGCATTCAATATTTTGTTATTAAGCAAAAATTCAATATTATTTACATCGTGTGTGAACATTTCAAAACAATACCTTCGGTATTATGCAAACGACAAGTTATTTAATTTGAGACGGTCAAAAATCGGAAGTCACAAAAATTGGAATTTAGGCTCAAGTCTGCATTTCAGTGAGGTAATTTTAATTGTCATTCTGAACAATGGAAAACGTCATTTGGTGATAAGAAATGCATGAAATTCACGGTGTGTAAGGCGTCAGACACAATGACGACCTTGGCAGAAAATTTTCATTGGAGGGTCACTGCCTGGTGTTTGCCTTTGGATGGGCCCACTGTGGCTCAACTGGGGGAGGGTTTATATTAGCTCTGTCAGTCTGTGAGTTCCAAGCCATTTTCTTTGTTTCATCACAATAATTACTTGATTGTTTCCCCGTGATGATAAACTGGATAAGTAAGGAAGCCTCCACGCGAGCTTAACGTTTTTTTTTTTGAAAACAGCATAATCTAGGGCGAAGATTTAGCCAGTAAAATTAATTTAAGCCCCCAGTAGCTTCGACTGACCGCTCTAAGGCGATGTGTATGTTGTTGTTGGTTAATTGTTTATTGTTGCTCCTATTGTTTGTTTTATTTTTGTATTTGGTCCTTGTTTTTTGTGCAGTACTTGATGTAATTTCTAGTTTTGCAATCATCTCGCTGGGGAGGAGAGAGATGGTTGCTTAAAAGTTGCTTTTTATGTCATGGGACTGTTAGTGTTATGTGTCTCTTCCTCGCGGTCCAATGGGTTGGTCTACAGTGTGTGATTGTGGTATTTCCTAGCCATATTCTACCGACATTTTTTCATGCGATTTTGAACAGTTGAAATATAAAAAGTCCACACTACGAGTAACACCAGCAGGACTCTGCTGCTAGCTAGCAGAATAAATGTTTAACCATGGCTGTCCTGCTCCCCAGATCTAAAGTCAATCGAGCACATATGCGATGCGATTGTCAGAAATAATTTTATTACTTTTGTGTGCGCATTGTCCGTCCACTTTTAAAGGTGTAGAAGATAGAAGTTGGATGTTTAATTTCTTATTTTATGAATAATAGAATACAGACTGACTTACCTTTGAAAATGAACATGTCTCATTAATCCATGTTACTAAATGGAATACATTTTACAAAGTGCTATTCTGTTTTCCGTTTTGTTTTGTTTGAAAATGTTTAATTTGCGACTTTCTTTTTTTCAACTCAAACTTCAATATTTTAAATACTCTTCGTCAGTTTTCTCTGAAAATAGCCATGCAATACCAGAAAACATAAATCTAATTTATTCCAAAATGTTTTTTAATTCGAAATTTTAGTTTTCAAGAAAATGCCAAAACAAAAGTGTATGCATTAGAAGATTCCTTAGGTGTAGATAAAAATAATTAAAGGGGCAAATAATAGGAATCGAGCACCACACCTGACTCAGGATACCACATTGGAAAGGTACAAATACATTATTTAAAATCACAAACGAGAGTCAAGAGGCCAGGCTCTCCCTGCAGGCGACCAAAGTGCAGCAATGAACAGACCCCAAAGCATGACAAATACATGACTGATATGACACAAAGGATTCCCAAAAGAAGTACCGCCCTGGAACAGTCAGTAAAATATTTAACTTGATAAATTAAATGAGTTTCATGGCGCCAACCTCGCCCTTAATTCTGATGTGGACCAGGTCACATTTGGGAAAGTGACAAAGCACAACAAACGTGACAGCCAAGGGGTCAGCCCTTTCCTAGCAGGTAATCACAGGGCTACAAGGAACATACACGACATCACAACACACACCAACATGAAGCATAACTAACAAAAATGATCCACAAAAGAAGCACCGCCTTTGAACGGTCAGTAAAAATATTTTTCCTGGAGGACTTAAGCCGGTTTCCCAGCACCGAACTCACCCTTAGATCAGATGAGGATCAAGACACATATTTGCTAGGTTTGCATGAACAAAAACCCAACTCATCAATGCATCATCTCTAAAAGACATAAGGCTTTAAGTCCGAACTGTCATAAAGTCAGAGGTCGAACCCGCAAGCATGCAATTAAAGAGGAAAGCGAAGTTGTCAACCGAAATTGGGGTTATAAACCAAGTCTACATAAAATTCTGGTTCAGAAAGTCCCTGGCACATTATTTATATCCCACATGAAATTTGGATGTCAAATTATAGTATTGGCGATAAAATGTGGGAAATATAATGCGTTGTTTTTTATACTGATAGCCTGGTTTAAGGAATGTGTGAGTTAAAATGTTATTGTGAGTGTTGAAGTGATAATTTCAAGAGCTAAACCGTCATGTTAATCATTTTGGTAGAAACACTATCATTGGGAATGAATAAATTCAAATTCCACAACGAAGCTTTGGTATCAGAGGTATAGGCAGCACAAAGTCAAATCTCTGAAGGGTACATCTGACTTACCATATAGTCAATATAAGTATTATTTAGGTTTAAACTATCATCTAAATATCTGAATGTAGTGTTAAAAGCTTCAATAATATCAGCCTGCACATCATTAGAAAGAGAAATTATAGTGTTCTTCTCTGAACAAAACAAGGATAAATCCGCAACCAGGGGAGCACAATAACTCGTCTATACAACTCAGTGCCAACTTTTACAGTTTAAAACATCCAGGGGAAAAGGTTGTGACAATAACAATGTTCCATATGCAAAACAGATAAAATACAAACAAAAGGAATGATAAGCGGATACAGGATACAAATGTCATACACAACATTAATACCAAGTTAAAAACCCAAGGTGAAGCAGTTTTCCTCATCATGACCATTTGTAAATGAAATGAAAAATAATAAGGACGAAAGATAGTCAGACAAAGTTAATGATATGCATACATGTACATGTATGAGATTGATTCTCCCCAGTGTCATATGTTGTTGTCTGTTCTAAGGCAGCACTTCTGTCGATTTCGATACGTTGTTTGTTGTTTCTTTCATTGTGTGTTGAGGTTGTGCTTAATCCAGTGTTTAGTGCCCTTTACAGTTTTGAAACCAACTTGCTGATGAAGAGAGCTGGTTGCTTTACATTAACTGTGTCGTCCATGTGTTGTGCCATTGGTTGGTTTGTACATAGTCTATGAGTGTGTCATTTGCTTGATCATGTTCACTTGTATGACAGAGATGGGTGATTCTCTTTTTCATGAAACAGCTTTCCATACTTATATCAGTAACTATTTACAAATACATTGGTTTAAAAGTTGATTACATATTTTTGACCGTACAAAATACTAATTCGAGATTATTAAAATGAACAAGTAAAGAAAACGATAAAGAGAAAGAGTCTATGCTATAAACCACAATACAAAATATCATACGCAATACTTGCACACATTTTCAAATTGGCTTAGTCGTTTCTGCAAAATCACAAACAGAATCATAAAGACAGAATATTAGAGCAAGAAAAATAGAAAAATAAAATGAATGATAATAAGATAGTTGTTGATTCTCTCTAACGGAACATGTAAAATTATAAACAAGCAACTCCATGTGTTATAGCTCTTACATTCTCAACAGTGTATCCATTTGCGAAAGGAAGATAAAGTAGTTTCAAGAAAATCTTTAACTGAAAGGAAATGTTATGCAACAAAAACAGTCATAACTTATTCTTAGCAGAGTTTCAGTTGTATCCACACACCAGGAAAACAATTAAAGTAAGGCAACCAGCTCCTCTTCCGCATCTAAATGAATGCAAAACTAGAAGAATACTAAGTAATGCATAACAAAACTTAAACCAAACACAGATGCTTATCAGCAAACATATTTCTGCATAGGACTACATTTATATTATTACATAGACTTGATACTATTTTGATATTGTTTTTTCAAGATTATTTTGGAGCAGATACCAGAACCTTCTATGTAGCTACCATTTTAATTATTTTTAAGGGCGTCAGGTATATCCTGCTTTAGTTCTTATCAGTATAATTTTACAAAAAATGTCCGAAAATCGAACCTTGTAAAATATACCAATAAACAAATAATTAGAACAACATTGGAATATTTCAACATCTTTAATTACACTTTAAAGCTGCATACTCTGAAACTTTTGATATTTTAATTTTAGAACTAATGTTTCTATTTTTCAAGAACACAGTAAAAAACTAAAATTCAGGTAAACATTTTACCAATTTCGTAAATCTTAACAAATTATCAGTATCAAAACAACAGCATTTAAGCTAAAATTACCTGTCTATAATTATTGGAGGGACGCAAATAATTACAAACAAGAGAAAAACACGCCTGTTTTATAAGATAATTCACTTTTACGTGCGGTTTTCAGCTATAGTGAACAGATTTATTGTGAAAACATAACTTAATTCTACTTTTACAAATGATTCAAAAAGAAAATAAAAAATTTCGAAAAATGTTCATAGTTGCAGACTGTGCAGCTTTAAGAATCTAAGAACTAAATTCAATGAAGTACATGTGTATATGTTAATTCGAACTTTGTGAATACCAAATGCCTAGAAACAACACATTCTCTAATAAATTAATTAGAAAACGAGAGTTTGTCATAAACAGTGTCATACAAGTACATTTGGTGTGGCTCCTGAATGACGTAAAATAATAAAGTTACTTATTATTATAAGTGGTTCATGTTATTTAAGAACGTGTCTGGGTTGAAAACGATCAAAAATCGTCGCTTCAGTGCTATAGTGTTCTAAGTGATATTTTGGTCAAAAATGAGTTATGCATACCATTGGAAAGGGGATCACATGTTCTATCTATTGGTAAAGGTTGTATTTGCCTATCTCTTCCCAGTAAGTTTAAAATCGCTGTGCTTTTCTGTTCTATCTACAATGGTCAATTTCGTTCAGTGCTATAGTGTTCTAAGTGATTTTCATCCAATGGCCTATGGTGATTATGTCACGTGACCGGGTGATTTCAGTGCCATACTGTTCTATCTACAAAAAGTCACTTCCCTTGGAGAAATTTGGTAAAATTTGCAATTACCTCCCTTACATAAATTTAACTTTCCTAAATTGAAGCGGTTTGTCGGTGTGAGGATGAACTTATAGCTATATCTGCTACTTTTAGTTCCAAATAATCATCTCAGCCAAGAAAAATTATGCAAATTGATCCATGAACAGAATTATAAGCTGTAGAAACAGATAACCTCCCATACACATATTAAATCTGCTTCAATTGAAGTAATTTGTCTTTGTAAATTACAAATTAATGGTCAAATCTGCCATTTTTGGGTCCAAATAATCAGTTCAGTCTACAATATTATGCAAATCGACCCCATTCATAGAAAAATTAACTGTAGAAAGAGATTACTTCCCTTACATCAAGTTTAATGGCATAATCCGTGCGGTTTGTTATGTTATGCAAAAACATGACTTAATCTGCTACTTTTAGGTACAAACACCCATTTCTGTTCAGAATAGTATACGAATTAAATCCATAAACGGAATGATAAGATGTTGGAAAATATAGACACAATAGCACTGAACGCAGGAGGCAATTTTAGGGCATGATGTTCTATCTGCAAACTGTAAAATGACCATAAATTCCATATTACTATGTAAATGTCTTCAAGCCAAGGTCATTTACGTCATTTACGCTGTATGTATATATTTTAACCCTCTGGTATGATTCAAAGGCCTATGATAAATGAGGCATCAAAAATCAGGATACTAAAATTTTCAAACCCATTTTTCTCAAAACATGTGCAATGGTAGATAGAACACTATAGCACTGAAGCGACGAAATGTATCGCAATATTTGATTGGAGCCTATTTTCTGAAGTTTAAGTTCGTTTGTTTTGTCAATACGTCTGTCTGATATATAATATAAGATAATCAGGGACAATCACAAGTTCTCCCACTGTGGATTTAATATTGATTCTGAAATCATATTCGCTGAGTTTCCTAATCATGGTAATCTCTTCGTATTCTATGCAACTAACGTCTGTACGAATATAGTCTCTTATCATTGCTTGAATTGATGGTTGTTATGTTCCTTGTTACGTAAAGCTTTTCATTAGCGCACAATAGTAGAATTAGAAGTGCGTGTCTGCTAGTTCTTGAGGGAAATCCAAGTCTTTAAATGCGTTCTACAGGTCTGAAAATTCTTGACTGTCTTCAAAGAAATAAATTACTCTTTTCGTAGTTAATGTTTGAGCATGACTGTATTATGTTGTGTTAGTTCGAAACAAGAATTCAGGAGGGTTTACAGTTGGTTGCCAGTATATAGAAAATTATTAATTGACTTTTTCCTTACTGTAATGGCGGCAACTTTAATATTCATATCTGGGCGTGGTTCGGCTATTTCATCTGCTAAACAAGGGGAATCAGGTTATATTTATAATTTGGTGAAGAATTAATAAATTGTTTGGGCTGCGCCAAACGTGCGTGTATTTCATGAAAATCCTAACCGTAAACACACTGAACTCTCATTTATTAACCCTTAAAGCGCATAATCACAAAATGTAAGTTTTTTGTCGTCCACTTAAATATTTGAAGCCTCATAGACAAACATTGTGGAACAGATCAGACTGCTCCTCTAGGAGCAGTCTGATCTGGGTCCACAATGTTTGCCTCTTTGCTTATGTTTAATAGACATTTTCCGATGCAGTTATTTTCCTGGCGTTTTAAGGACTAAATAGTGTGTTTTGTGTCTATACTGAGGTAATGGCGCAAAATGATACAGTTACTATTGAATAAAACCACGCCTCATTTTCAGCTTTTACCAATGTCTAAGGTTGACCAGCCCTAATTACGCATTCATGAGGTGCCGCCTTTACAGTAAACAAAAAGTCATATAATACCTATCCTCGTCGTGAGACAAATACACAACAACATATCTACAACAACGAATAAGTGCCCAACGTGAATTACAAATTGTCGTGGGGAAAATGCATAATTAAACCATGCAAAAGTTTAATACAGCTGGTAATGGACAGTTGGTTTTTCACACCAAAGTCCACATATGTTTCGCTTGAAAGTAAAAATTGTTTCCTTAAACGGGCCTCCTGTGGTAGAAACTAGACTTTGATGGGGAAGAGAGAGCTGGTTGCTTTGCTTGGTTTGTCTTCCTGGTGTCTCGTGATGGTTGAGCGGCTCTTCCTCGCGGTGCCAAGGGGTTGTCTGCCGTTTGTGATTGTGGTATTTCCTGATCATACTCACTTACTATTTTTGCTGAAATATATAAAATGGTCAAATAACAGCAAAGCTGCGATTATTTTCTGAACTATTAGTACTTTAATACAATGTCTTATTAAAAGTGTATTTTAAAGCTGCATAGTCTGTAACTTTTGATCTTTTAATTTTAGAACTAATGTTCCTATTTTTCAAGAACACAGTAAAAAAACAACTAAAATTCAGGTAAACATTTTACTAATATCGTAAATCTAAACAAATTATCAGTATCAAAACAACAGCATTTATGTTAAAATAAACTGTCTATAATTATTGGAGGGACGCAAATAATTACCAACAAGAGAAAAAACACACCTGTTTAATCAGATAATTCACTTTTCCATGCAGTTTTCAGCTAAAGTGAACAGATTTATTGTGAAAACATAACTTAATTCTAATTTTACAAATGATTCAAAAAGAAAATAAAAAAAATACGAAAAATGTTCATAGTTGCAGACTTAGTCTCTTTAAGTCAGTTGATGTCCGCGTATCTGTCCATTCCTGATAAATGATGCACATTCGTCCTCTTTTGAGCCTCGTGTCTAAATTTTCGAGGTTTCATGTCAATTATTTTTTTTCAGGAGCAGACAGTTACTTAAACTTTCTCATGTACGTAAAGCGGTACTAGAAGCGTTTTATAATTTGTACTGATACATGTTACTATAGGGTTATCACATTGATATTACTTGACTTTTCGCTTACTGTAAAGGCGGCAACTTTAATATTCATATCTGGGTGTGGTTCTGCTATTTCATCTGCTAGAAAGGGAAATCAGGTTTTATTTATAATTCGGTAATGAGCTAATAAGCTTTTTGAGCCGCGCAAACCTGCGTGCATTTCATGAAAATCCTAACCGTATACACACTGAACTCACAATTAATAACCCTTAAAGCGCATAATAACAAAACGTATGTTTTTGTCGTCCACTAAACTATTTGAAGCCTCATAGATAAACAGTGTGAACACAGATCAAACTGCTCCTGTAGGAGCAGTCTGATCTGGGTCCGAAATGTTTGCCTCCTTGCTTATGTTGAATAGACATTTTCAGATGCGGTTATTTTGCTGGCGTTTTAAGGACTAAATAATGACTGAGGTTGTGTCACAATATGATTCAGCTACTTTTGAATAAAACCACGCCTCCTTTTCAGCTGTTACCTATGCCTAAGGTTGACTAGTCCTAATTACGCATTCATGAGCGCCGCGCCGCCTTTACAGTAAGCGAAAAGTCAAGTAATACATTGTACCATAGGGTTATCAAATTGATATTGGTGAACATTTGAACAGGTTGGGATATCAAAGTAAACGAGCTTGCATGCGTTTGTAGTTATACCAACAAGGGTATCAGTGGTGCAGTAACCATTTTTATAAAGCTGTAAATATACAATTTCCGATAGTCCGCAAGGTAAACAAACATTAATAGTTGTTATGATCTAGATTTTAGATTTAGCAAAATAGCTTGACACTTTTCCCCGCAAGGTCACGAACGTTACGTTTAAAGCAATTATGTAACGCCATGCAGTGCCAACATGCTAAAACATCTGAGTCAGGGTTCAATATCAATATGAGCCGTGACATGTGATTTCCAACAATGTGGCTTTTTGACAAGTGTAGACTCAGACGAACCTGTATAATACTGTTATAATAATGTGTATATCATTTAGCAATTATTGTAAACAAAGTTTTACGTCACTGTCACTCTTGGTTAGCACGACAGCAGTGTCTAATTTGTCCAGTGTCTATAATGTTTAGAAAAACACAATCCTATTCGGAAAGACATGTTGCCATTTACATAATTGAGCCGTGACATGAGATTTTCAACAATGTGGTATGTGTGACCAGCTAAGGCTCAGACCAGCCTGCGCATACGCGCAGTCTGATCAGAGCCGTTGCTAGTCGCTTGAGTATTCTATGATTGTTAAGCTACTGACTGAATACCAGTTCGAGTTCCAAAGCCTCAAAGGAGGCTGCACAGGTTCGTCTGAGTCTACACTTACTTACATTGTTGGAAATCACATGTCACGGCTCATATAATGTACCAGTGCATCTGGATTAGTTTTGTTCTTACAGAGCAACTGTTTTTCTTACAATTATCCAATCAAGCGTTGTAGGAATATTCCTTGCCACTCAATAATAAAGTAATATATCTTGTTTCTACACCATTATTAGATCATGCGAAATGTAACAGCACAAATTTACAAACAGCCATTAGGACGTGTAATGTGAAAAGGGTGCAATTCAAATGTAACCCATTTCATCCCAGTTTTAAACTTCGGCAGAGCGATAGGTACATGTACCTAGCAATATGAGTTGGCTCATATTAATAAATCTGACGACGGTAAATGATTTTTTTATTTAAAAATGATGATACAACGACAAATCGGAACGCACAATCAGTCATACAATCGTAAACATTCAAATGTCACCCGGTTCATCCCAGTTGTTGTTGTTGATTCGTTGTTGATTGTTACCGCCATAGTGAGATTCTGTAATTGTTCTCTGTTTTATTGTGCGTTACCTTGTGTCCATTCTAGTTTTGCAATCATATTGACGTGGAAGAGAGAGCTGGTTGCTTTGCTTTTTTTTGTCTTTCTGGTGTCTCGTGATTGTTCTGTGACTCTTCCTCAAGATGCCACGGGGTTGTCTGCAGTTTGTGATTTTGGTATTTCCTGATCATACCCACTTACTATTTCTACTCAGAAACATGAGCTGGTCCATATAAATAATCCTAAACAACGGCAAAGGAATGTCGATTAGGTACAATATCACATGCGCGGATACCCAAAATTTCATTGGGGGAAGGGAAGGGGGTCTTGACCAATGTTTTGGGTCCAATTGCTTCGCGTGTGGATCCGTACTATAATTTCTAAGGATACCTATAGCCACTTGTAATTTTCCAGGGGAGTGGGGATCTGGACCCCTGCCCCATGGCCACCCCACCCCACCCCAACCCCGTTTCAATCTGCCCATCTATTACATGCTAATATTTTTTAACGCAAATGTCGATTTAACCCGCCAGAAGTGTTGTCTTCTGATATTCGTTGGATGCCAAAAATACTATGTACGAGGGATGTTATCTGGACCAAATGGGCCTCGTCGCGAGATACATGCAACCTGTCTTCGGGGGTTTGCGAACAACACAGGCGCAGACCAGCCTGCGCATCCTCGCAGTCTGATCAGCGCCTTTGTTGTTCGCTTTCGAAAAGTACCATATGTAAACTTGTAACATGCGAAATTTCAATTCACTAGGTAGTCTCTGTAGCTGAGGAGCATGGTTTGAAACTCGCTTAGTCGATAACCCCGAAGATAGGTTTTCTCACGTCGCGGCCCAAATTGTTTGTCCCCAATTTGAAAATCATTTAGTTCAGTTAACATGTACTTATCGCATACATGTACGACCTAAATCTGTTTTTTATTTAATTGTTCATACACAGCTACATGTATCTCTAATGGCGCTAGGGACTTCCATTGTGACCTAAGCTTTCAATACGCAAATACTTTTGTCTGCGATCATTGACGGCTCTGACTAGTCTGAGCCTTTGCTGCTCGCATGTGCATTATGTACAAAATAGTTTGATCTGGCTCATGTGCTGCGTTAGCAAACGTATGCGAAAACCAAACTTTCCGGTATGGCATTTGTCTGGCAATTGAAGGGTTTGCTGTCTCAGACTTGTAGTGTCTATGTTATTGCAAAAGCTTCCATTAAACATGACAATGCGGCGTTATAACCAACAATTATTTGATAAGCATCAAGAGATACAAGAGTTTGCGTGTGCCCATTTGTCTGTTAGTTGTCAGAAATACGTCGCAAAAGATTTCCATCTCGAAATAGTTCCATAGATAGTTATTCGATATTAACCATCTTGCTATATTCGTAGCAGATATAATCAGAGTAGCACTCAGATGTCTCAAAACAGAATAATATCAGCGAAAATCACCGCTTGTTATCGTACATATATCAGTAGCACAGATAGCTGTAAGTACATGTCCTGCCGACCATCACGGAACCTTCCCCATACAAGAGAAAAAATGATCCCATGTCTATTTCAGTAGAGTTTGCACACAAGAATGAAAATGACACCCTTTTAGTCAGTCATTTCATGTTCATTACGGACATGCAGCGGTCTCCATATTTACTTAAGAATTGACCACTCTATGCAGTCCAATTTTTGTACGCTTTCTATGTGTTCTACATTTTGTAAATTGGGTCCATCACTGTGCCCGTGTTAATTCCTTGCGTTGGCGGCCAATTTTGGCCTAAAAATATAGGAAACGTTTTCGAAAGTCGTTTGTTTTAGAGCGGATACTAAAAACAATAATTATTGCGATATCTCCTTGTCGATTCCGACAGGTACGCTTTCTGGTAGCCTGGGACATACTTGTACTGTCTTATATTTAATAGCAGGTGTTCTTATACAGTATAAGGCGGAAGTCAAACAGCGTCATTGTTATGATAAAGTGATACCATCATGTAATATCGTGTCTCGTCGCATTCAGGAACCTCTGGGAGTATTTGAAACAAGTATAAACACAGAATAAAATGGCAAGCAAGAAAAATAGTTTTATTTGTGTCGGTGTGTGTGGGGGGAGGGGGCAGAAGCAATCTGTCCGCCAGGAAGCCTCTCGTGATGACAAACGATGATCTACGGGACACTCGCCCCCCCCCCCCCCCCGGGCCTTCCCTCAAATCCTCACACACATGATATTTTATTGATATACCATATCGGTAGATTATTTGTCAAATGAGTATGACACTCAGAACGTTATTCCATTGTACAAAGCAATTTCCAAACACACACCCCTCACACCATGTACTATACAATAAAGTTTAGAAGACAACATGATCTAAGCTGTTTGCAAAGCTAATCAGTATATGCAAAATGCTACCACTTGTATTATACAATAAAAGATTATATTACATGCTTGACAGGAAAATACCATGCTTTATCAAGCAAATACAACCTGTAATTTGTTCATGTCTAAAAAATGATCTTCTCTAGGGAGATCAATCTCCTTAGCCAGAGCTACTTTATGGATACAAATGACGCAGTCCAGGTCAATCTATGTTTTACTTTGACCGAATAAATATTATATAATTAAAAAAAGTTATGTACAGTTGTTTGTACTCTTACATCACACATGACGTCATACGTTATGTGTTGACGTTGCATAACGTTTGTGGTGATGTTGCATAGCATTTCTGCCTTCCAACACAGCAGGAGGGGCTTGAGGTACATAAACGAAAAACAAAATAAGATAACCCTCGTTTTATAAATCCCACATCTTAAATGGAACGATTGATAAACTCTATATATTTTGATTATATATGTATGTCAAAATTCCATATCTGGATTATTTCACTATGTTGAAGAAACATAATATTTTAGAATTATTCTATTCAAGAATCAGTGTCTTCAAATTCCTGCATTTTTCTTAATACTGAAGCTCAGAGGTATATATTTCATTTTCTGTGTTGACTGTAGCTTCTTTTCGAATGGTGTAAAAAGTGTATGGCACACATCCAATCTATTAATTTTATTTAGTAATTTCACATGATATATAGAACAGCCTTAAGTGATTCTAACGTAGCTTCTGCAATTCAAATAATAGGCTATGATTTATGCTTCCTTTTCCGCCTGTATGCACATTTGACTTAATGAAATATATAGGTTTTTTTAATTTAATGATTTTTACAGAGCTGCTTGATCAGTTCCATACAAATGTGACTATGTGTATGCAGCTTAGGAGTGAACTGCTCTCCTTACCTTTCATGTAACGACAGAAACGCATTTTCACTGGAAACAGCCTAAATGCATGGTCTTGTCAAAATCTAAGTTGTATAGACAAGTTGTAGAGATTCTAATGGGCACTAATCGTGCTCCCCTGGTTGAGAATTTATTCGTGTTTTGTTACATGTATGAAAAGGACTTTATGGTGTCTCTTTCCGATGTTAAGCAGGCTGATATTATTGACACATTTAACACTACAGCCGGATATTTGGATGTTATTTTAAAAATAAATTTCAGCTATTTTGACAAAGCTTCAACGTAATAAAGCGAATACCTCTGATACTGAAGCCTCGTTTTTAGACTTGCATTTTTTAATTTCTAATGTTATTGTTTCTCTTTTATGATAAACGTTACGATTTTGATTTTGAAATAGTCAAGTTCTCTTTTTAGATGGTGATGTTCCTCGCTCTACATCGTATGGAGTTTATATTTCTGAACTCATCAGATTTGCTAGAGTATCTAGCCATGTTGCTGACTTCAACACTCGCAATAAACTGTTAAAACAGAAACTTCTAAAACAATGCTGCACTGTACCGGTATCATAAACTTAGCAAACCGTTTTCTATTTTTTACCGCCGATACTATGATTTAATATCTAAATTCAATATATGATTTATATCTCTCTTGCGCCAGGGGCGTTTGGAACAAGAATTTTATAGCTATAAAATAAATGTTGGCTCTAATAATTTTTTAGCGCAGTATATAAAAATAAGTTCTCATTATAAGCAGATTGGTTATAACATTAATGTATCACATGTCAAGTAACTGCATGCTGGTGGTCATCATAATCACGGATGACAAGTTTAATTGCACGGGTCGGACCTCCGACTCTACGACAGTTTCGACTTAAAGACGTATCTATAGATGAGAGGGTTAGAGCCTGATGTTGTGTTTGTGGTCGGGCCCACCTGGGTTTAACTGTTGGCTTTCTTTACTCCGGTATTCAGTTGTGTACACTGTTGGGTCATTATCTTTGAATGTTTTATCTCATTTTTATATCTCGATTTGTATTTACTAGGAGATGAAACATCGATAAGTTAGGGATATTTCATGCGATCCAAACATATATGTGTCATGATCCACATCACAAATAAAGCTGAGTCTGGTACCGTAAAACTAGTCTAAGCCTTCCAGTAAAAATAGTTTTACTGACTGGTCCAAGGCGGTTCGACTTTTGTGGATTATTTTTGTTATTTAAGTTTCGTGTCTATCATGCTGTCTTGCATGTTCATTGCAGCCTTGTGATCACCTGCGTAGAAACGGCTAACATATTGGCTCTTTCATATATGATGTTTTGTTATGTTTTGTTACTTTCCTATATGGTGTCCTGGATCAGGTCTGGTACTTGATCGTATCGATTCCTGATATTTGCCTTCTTCCTTAATTTAACCTATTGGGACATTAGCCAAAAATGTTGACCTAGGTAAGATTTCTATCAGAATATTTTCTGTGAGGTATAACACAACGACACTTTTGACCTGTCCATAACAGATGTCATAGTTCTATCTAAAAGTTATGAAAAACTGGATTATTTTAATTTCAAAATAATTTATTTCCAATCTCTTGGTGTTCCTCGCTCCGCTTCCTACGGTGTAAATATTTCGCAGCTTATTCGTTATGCGAGAGTGTAGTCTACAGGGTGAGGAAACGCGTGACGTATGTCGTCATATTCGCATTTCTGATTGTAAACACAATCACGGTTTATAGCTATGGTTTCCTCTTTAATTGCAGGACCGTGGGTGAGGACACATCTCAATGACAACCCCAGCGTAAAGCTTCAATCCGTTGGCGGATGCCTGATTCTTGACAGACAGACAGATAGACACAATTTTATTCTCCTCGGTCATTTACATGACATTTAACGAACAGCATATTACAATAGACGGAAGATCAGGTGACAAAAAAGTATCTAGTTGAACACTAAACATTTTTGCAGTATCACGTTTGTCTTTTGGGGAGAATATGGAGTAATGCAGCACCAACACAATGCATTCCATGATACACCACTTCATAAATCATTATACACTATGGATGTAGCTGTCTTATGTTGTTAGACTTAAGCGTGGTGCTACATGAAGCATTAACAAATTACAGAACGTTATATGGGGCCGAGGTATCACTCAACCTGGTACAGCACCCTGCGTAAACGTCGGTGGGTTGACGCCTGATGCTTATCTGTAGCTGGACCCACCGTGGCTCAACTTGAGGTTTTCTTTAGCTCTGACTATCTGTGAGTCATGAGCCCTTTTCTTTGTTTCATCATGATGTGTTAATTTGATTAGAGTATTTCTCCATGATGATACATTGCATTAGTTAGATGGCCTCCATGCGAGCTGAACATTTCTTGTTCTTCAACAACAGCAGAATCTAGGGCGAAGTAAAATGCATTTTAGCCCCCCGGTGGCTTAGGCTGCTGTCCGTTCTAAGGCGGTGGTTCTGTTGTTGTTGACTTTTTGATTATTGTTATTCCCATTGTGGGAGTCTGCAATTGTTTTATGTTTTTTCGTACGTTACTTTATGTCCATTCTAGTATTGCAATCATCTTGATGGGGAAGAGAGAGCTGATTGCTTTGCTTAATTTGTCTTCCTGGTGTCTCGTGATGGTTGTGCGGCTCTTCCTCGCGGTGCCACGGGGTTGTCTGCAGTTTGTGATTGTGGTATTTCCCGATCATACTCACTTACTATTTATAAAATCGGTTGCCGAATGTGAACATAAGCGAAAAAGTCATAGGTAGGGTAGTGCTGACATATTTCACCGACACGTTATAACCGTTGTCACGGCATGAAGTTTGGTGCCTATAAATGTTTGGAATGAGTTGAATATAGTGCAATAATTATGTATCGGGGACAATAAGACCAATACCAGCAGTGCAACGTAAATAAACAATATATGTACGGTACCGTGGCTTACCTTGATTTCTTTTTTAGCTCTGACTATCACTGAATTATGAGACCATTTATTTGTTTTATCATAGTGTGTTAATTGGATTTAGTTGTTTTTCTGTGATGACACAGCTCATTAGTTAGGGAGCCTACATGCAAACTAATTAACAACAACACTATTAGAGGCGAATATTTTGTACCACTGAAATGCAGACGCAGCCTAACTAACTGGCAATTTTTTTTTACCTGCTATTATGTATTTATACAAAGAATGATGTTTAAACCAAAATGGATTTAAGCACCCTCAGTTGCTTAGGCCGTTGTCCGTTCTAAGGCAGTGATGCGGTTGTTTTTGATTCATTGGTTATTGTTGCTCCAATTGTTAAGGTTCAGCGTGTGCTCCTTGTTTAGTTATGCAATACTGGGTGTCCTTTTTAGTTTTTCTAACATCTTGATATGGAAAAGAGAGCTGGTTTTCTTACTTTAATTGTTTCCTAGTGTCTTGTAACTGTTATTGTTAAATTATGGTTCTTCCTCACAGTGCCTTGGGTCGGTCAGCAGTACATGTATGTGATTGTGATATTTCCCTACCACACTCACTTACTTTTTCAACCAGCATATCATATATTTTATGAGCACTTTTATCGATGCATCTATCGAGTTGATATTCCATTCTCAACACACAGATTAAGATCACCACTTACACATTCAAATTATTTCAGATTGTTGTAAGTTTTTGTATTTACTTTTAAATTTTATTAAAAATTTTGTAAAACAATAAAATGTTTAAGTCATAGTTTAGAATTATATATACACTCTTCAAATACATGTCTATTATGGCATCAATAGGGTCGAAGAGAGAAACATGTCTATGATATTGTTACTGATGCTTGTGGTATGTTGGTATTGCTTAAGTTCATAGGAAATTCAGGGAATGTTATTTGATGTGAATGAAGACAATAAAGGTTTAATGCCCAAATATTACATTAAAATAAGCCGAATCACTGCCCTTAATACATTCAATAACGTAAAAGTTAAAACGTTTAGGCAATTAAAACACTTGTTTAGGAACCACGTATAGCAAACATGTGACCACCATTATGTAAGCTGAAATTAGAAAAAATCCATCTAGAAAGCAAGAGTGTCGTTAATCACTACCTCTACCCTTCGTTTACATAATTATTGTTTTGTTATTTGTAAATGCACATCAACGAATGCATTTACTTTCAACAGACAAAATTGTGCTCGTAAGCATACGCTGTATTGTGTAAAATTTGGACTTTTAAAATATTTGTTCTGGACAGAATGTAAGTGAATATGGCCAGGAAAGCTACAACCGCAGCGGCCTGAATAAGAGACATATACAAATAAAATCCACTTGAAATCAAAAAGATAATTAAAGTAAAGTAACTATAGTTCTCTCTTCCCCAGCAAGATGATTACAAAACTGGATAATGCTGTATAATAGAGCAAGGAACTAGCACATAAAATCCACAAACAATGGGAGCAACGACTGACAATGCATAAACAGCAACACAATCATCATATAGTGTTTCTCCACAAAGATGAGACTAAGTTACACATATGCAATGAATGAAAATTAGGAAGAAGGCCTCTTAATACATTGTATTTCAGACATGGCCTGCTATTCGTAGTTTCTCCTATACGTAAACATATGACAGAAGCAACTAGAATTGTTTTTCTACAAAAAAAACAGATGTCTCCTCCCTTTTGATGTCAAAAGCATGAGTCATTAAATACAATTTCAAACAGAAACGTTAAATACAATTTGTAACAAAAATTCTAGTCATTTCATGCAGACAATCAGCTCGTATCTAGTAAAGATATCTGTCAATGTAGTTAACTATTGCACAATCATAACCTGGTATAAAACAGTCATAGATAATTGTTTTTGTGATGGACAAAGTTCCAAGGGAAATAACTCAAAGAGTATAAATGACAGAGTTACTATTCTTGCACTCTGCACATCGACTCATGTTGGTTGATACTGGTATAAAGTTTCGTGAATATAGCTTAAGCGGTTTTCAAGTTATAGAGCAGACATAGTTTTTGTGACGGACAAAGTTCCAAGGAAAATAACTCAAAAAGTTAAAAAGGCAGAGTTACCATTCTTGCACTCTGCACGTCATCTCATGCTGATTGATATTTGTATAAAGTTTTGTGAATATAGCTTAAATGATTCTCAAGTTATAGAGCGGACACGATTTTGTGATGCACAAAGTTCCAAGGGAAATAACTCAAAAAGTTCTCAAGTGATTTTGTGATGCACGAAGTTCAAAGGGAAATAACTCAAAACGTATAAAAGACACGTCATCTTATGCTGATTGAAATTTGTATAAAGTTTCGTGAATATAGCTTAAATTGTTCTCAAGTGATAGAGCGGACACGATTTTTGTGATGCACAAAGTTCAAAGGGAAATAACTCAAAAAGTATAAAAGACAGAGTTACCATTCTTGCAACCTGCACGTCATCTCATGCTGATTGATATTTGTATAAAGTTTCGTGAACATAGCTTAAATGGTTTTCAAGTTATAGAGCGGACACGATTTTTGTGATGGATAGAGTTCAAAGGGTAATAACTCAAAAAGTATAAAAGGCAGAGTTACAATTCTTGCACTCTGCACGTCATCTCATGCTGATTGATATTTGTATAAAGTTTTGTGGATATAGCTTAAACGGTTTTTAATTTATAGAGCGGACACGATTTGTGACAGACAGACAGACAGACAGACAGACAGACGGACAGACAGACGGACAGACAGACAGACAGACGGACGCCCGGGGAAAAATAATATGTCTCCCGACCCTGAAGGGGGAGACATAATTACAAATCTACAGTTGGAAGTAGTAACGTTCAGAACAGGTTTAAATGGCAGAAACTAGCTAGTTACCATTCTTGCACTCTGCACGTCATCTAATGCTGATTAATGTTTGTATAAAATTTCGTGAATATAGGTTAAATTGTTCTCAAGTGATAGAGCGGACACGATTTTTGTGATGCACAAAGTTCAAAGGGAAATAACTCAAAAAGTATAAAAGGCAGAGTTACAATTCTTGCACTCTGCACGTCATCTCATGCTGATTGATATTTGTATAAAGTTTTGTGGATATAACTTAAACGGTTTTTAATTTATAGAGCGGACACGATTTGTGACAGACAGACAGACAGACAGACAGACGGACAGACAGACGGACAGACAGACAGACAGACAGACGGACGCCCGGGGAAAAATTAATATGTCTCCCGACCCTGAAGGGGGAGACATAATTACAAATCTACAGTTGGAAGTAGTAACGTTCAGAACAGGTTTAAATGGCAGAAACTAGCTAGTTACCATTCTTGCACTCTGCACGTCATCTAATGCTGATTAATGTTTGTATAAAATTTCGTGAATATAGGTTAAATTGTTCTCAAGTGATAGAGCGGACACGATTTTTGTGATGCACAAAGTTCAAAGGGAAATAACTCAAAAAGTATAAAGACAGAGTTACCTTTCTTGCACCCTGCACGTCATCTCATGCTGATTGATATTTGTATAAAGTTTCGTGAATATAGCTTTAATGGTTTTCAAGTTATAGAGCGGACACGATTTTTGTGCTGGATAAAGTTCAAAGAGAAATAACTCAAAAAGTATAAAAGGCAGAGTTACAATTCTTGCACTCTGCACGTCATCTCATGCTGATTGATATTTGTATAAAGTTTTGTGGATATAGCTTAAGCGGTTTTTAATTTATAGAGCGGACACGATTTGTGACAGACAGACAGACAGACAGACAGACAGACAGACGGACAGACAGACGGACAGACAGACGGACAGACAGACAGACAGACAGACGGATGCCCGGGGAAAAACAATATATGTCCCGACCCTGAAGGGGGGAGACATAATTAAAAATCTACAGTTGGAAGTAGTAACGTTCAGAACAGGTTTAAATGGCAGAAACTAGCTAGTTACCATTCTTGCACTCTGCACGTCATCTAATGCTGATTGATATTTGTATAAAGTTTCGTGAATATAGCTTAAATTGTTCTCAAGTGATTTTGTGATGCACAAAGTTCAAAGGGAAATAACTCAAAAAGTATAAAGACAGAGTTACCATTCTTGCACCCTGCACGTCATCTCATGCTGATTGATATTTGTATAAAGTTTCGTGAATATAGCTTAAATGGTTTTCAAGTTATAGAGCGGACACGATTTTTGTGATGGATAGAGTTCAAAGGGAAATAACTCAAAAAGTATAAAAGGCAGAGTTACAATTCTTGCACTCTGCACGTCATCTCATGCTGATTGATATTTGTATAAAGTTTTGTGGATAAAGCTTAAGCGGTTTTTAATTTATAGAGCGGACACGATTTGTGACAGACAGACAGACAGACAGACAGACGGACAGACAGACGGACGGACAGACAGACAGACAGACAGACGGATGCCCGGGGAAAAACAATATGTCTCCCGACCCTGAAGGGGGGAGACATAATTACAAATCTACAGTTGGAAGTAGTAACGTTCAGAACAGGTTTAAATGGCAGAAACTAGCTAGTTACCATTCTTGCACTCTGCACGTCATCTAATGCTGATTGATATTTGTATAAAGTTTCGTGAATATAGCTTAAATTGTTCTCAAGTGATTTTGTGATGCACGAAGTTCAAAGGGAAATAACTCAAAACGTATAAAAGACAGAGTTACCATTCTTGCACCCTGCACGTCATCTTATGCTGATTGATATTTGTATAAAGTTTCGTGAATATAGCTTAAATGGTTTTCAAGTTATAGAGCGGACACGATTTTTGTGATGGATAGAGTTCAAAGGGAAATAACTCAAAAAGTATAAAAGGCAGAGTTACAATTCTTGCACTCTGCACGTCATCTAATGCTGATTGATATTTGTATAAAGTTTTGTGGATATAGCTTAAGCGGATTTTAATTTATAGAGCGGACACGATTTGTGACAGACAGACAGACGGACAGACAGACAGACGGACAGACAGACAGACGGACGCCCGGGGAAAAACAATATGTGTCCCGACCCCTAAGTGGGGAGACATAATTACAAATCTACAGTTGGAAGTAGTAATGCACAGAACAGGTTTTAAATGGCAGAAACTAGCTAGTCTGTCCCTGGAAATATGCACACTCTGGTTTCAGTTCTTTGGTGCAGTCTTTGCTTCCGAAGGATACACTTTTAAGAACATTTTACCCTGTTAAACCCATATATTACATGTTTGGCGGGAAAATACCATGATTTATCAAACGAATAAAATCGGTAATTTAGTTTTTGCCTAGAAAGATTTATTTCCTCTAGGGAAATAAATCCCTTTAGCCAGAACTCTTTTTTCCTGACCACAGGTGACCCTAGGCATCAATGAGATGAAACGCATTTCATAGTCATTTTCGTTTTATTATTTACAATTTTTAAACAAGCATAACGCTTCTCTGCACTTTTGACGTCACAAACATTAACAAATGACGTCATTTGCACATGCGATGACGTTGCATAACGTTTCTGTCTTCCAACACCGAAACTGGAGGATCGAGGTACATAAACGAAAAATTCTAGAAAATCACAATAAATTTAGTACCAAAATGTTTGTTACGATCTTACTAAGAAAACGACTACCCACACTTTATGTTTTCGTTCACTAATAAGTTACAGACATTTGAATTTCTGAGGTGGACTCGATTAAGAAGATTTCGAAAATGGCGGACTTCCAGGGAACAGCTAGCTGATGTATTACTACTCGTGTTAGAATTAGACATGTCATGATCCCGCTAGTTTAACCACACCGCATACCGTAATATTTTCTTGATTTAAGCAAGCAGTTCAAGCAGAATACATGTACATTTTGTAATATACAGTTTATTAAATCGTTCCATTTTAAATATGGGATTTATAAACCTCGGGAGGTGGTAAATCCCATAAAGAAACTCGTGTGCAAGCGCACTCGTTTCTTTATCGGATTTACCACCTCCCTCGATTAATAAATCCCATATTTCAAATGGAACGATTAATAAACTCTATATATTTGTAAGTAGTTGAGCATTTACTAATTTTTACTACAGGTTATTCATACATAAAAATGGTAACAATAATCATTGCAACATCCTTATGTTTGACGTGCCAAGTTTACTAAACTAAATAAAATACAGATGAATAGATGAGAAATGTTTAAATCATAAAAGTAAGAAAGACGGCAAAGATCAGGAAACGATACAATCAAGTACCACACCTGATCCATGATACCACATGGGAAAGTAACAACAATACAATAAACATCACCTACAAGTGCCAAGGGGTCAGCCCTTTCCCAGAGGGTGACTACAAGGCAGCAATGAACAGACGCGAAAGCATGAGAAACATACCAAACGTGGTCATGCGCAAATTATGTTATTGCTTCAAGCTCTGATAAGATAAGACCTCTGCCATGGTGTTCTATCTTAATGTTAAGCTGCGTGATGTCACAGTAACGAGCTCTGAAAAAAAAATAAGAGAAAGGGAATATCTAAACATTTACTGCAGTAAGGGTAGTGGCCTTTAAGCGTTGCACGTGCTCAAATAGCATTTATCTATAGTTTCCTCTTTAACGACCGACGTTGAGTCAGGCCATGTGACAACCCTTACCTAAAACATTCATATCTATGTGGGTGATTGTGCTCAACTTAAGCTGGGTCTATCGTCGCTCATCTAGTGGTGTTCTGTACCTGGAGATGTTACCAAATTTTGTATATTATGTATATTTTCAACCGCTCTGTTGTTTCAAATTGTTATAAAATTGTTATTAATACCTCATAATCAAATGGACTTAATAAATAAATAAATATCCAGCCAATCCACATTAAACCTTGTCGAAGCGAGACATCTTCTAGTAGGTACTTCTCCTTAATTGGTTTCTCTCGTGCTACATGTAACTCGTCGACAGACTTCAATTACATAATGTCAGATATTTATTTTCATGCACTTGAAGCTGTAATTCTTGTAATTGAAGTTTATAGAGTAGGAATGTAACATGATGTGTCTTGCTAGAATTAACCCTTTCACGCCAGTCACCACGTTTGTCTTCTGATAATCTGCTAAGGTGGCATATATTGCAATAAATATGAACCCAGATCAGACTGTTCCCAATGGAGCAGTCTGATCAGGGTTCATAGTGTTTGCTTCCATGATACAATCTGGTCTGAAGTGCTCTTTAATATATGTAACAAACACAATAGGCCGAGGTAACTTTCTAGAAATAAAAAAGTAGTTGCTGGCTAAGGGTTAATAACATTGGAAAGGACCAACTCCACTTCTAAAGGACGGAAATTTCCCCCCAGGAGAAGAGCTACTTGAAAACAAGCCAAATGCAGACACAGTCATCAAATGGTGTGTTTGGTAAAGGTTCGTAACTGTATTTCTATCTTTTGGAACGGAATCTTTGAAGAATCAGTCTATGCCAATCCTCTGCCCAAGTTACCATCGCCTTTTGATAATAGTATCGAGAGGTCTCGCGAACCTCATGACACGACGTAATGCAATAGGTTGAGATGATCCTATCCGCGAACGCCAAGCGTCCCACTCATGAGACGGTAAAACGTGTAGATTCAGACGAAATGCCAACGAGCATACACTATCACCTAAGTCAGCACTATTCGTAGACTTTCCAAAGTCTGTACATTTTTTTTTGTCTATCTTTAAGCCTTTTTTCATAATTTATAGTTTCCTATTCCCTTTAATATCATAATACAATGTTCGAAATATGAGTAAAAATGTACATTTTGAAGTTTGGTTAAAGGGACTTTTACTTTTTTAAACAATTAAAGGGACCGTTCATCTCAAATTAATTCTTAAATGTAGGGACTTGAGCAAAAGTCTTGGTTAAAGGGACTTTTACTTTTCAAACAATTACAGGGACCGTTCATCTCAAATTTATTCTTAAATGTAGGGACTTGAGCAAGTCTACACTATTCGCTATGATGTAAGAAATTGCATTGTCAGCAACGTAGTTAATTTGAAAACTCAACATAAAACACCTTTTTATGAATGATAGACCATTTTAGCAAAGTGAAATGATTGAGAATGGCGATCCCTTATGGCATTTTGCATTACACATTAATATTTGCAATTTTACTAAAAATCAAACTCGCAGAAATTCTAACATTAAAATACAACATTACATGTTGTTGCAACTTACATGTAGTATTTGTCAAGCACGATTCAAGAGTATGTGTGTGTGTGTGGGGGGGGGGGGGTCTGGACCCCCGCCGTCTGGACCCCCACTGCAAAATACTGAAAAGCTATAAGTTTCTTTAGAAATGCTGGTCCGGATCAGCCCCCTGGAAAATCACAAAGTTACCCAGCCAGCTTACAATGGCTGGCCTTCATCAGCCAACCAAGGAAACTCCATGTAAATTGTGCTTCGTTGGCTGGTCGATGATGGCCCGCTTTTAGTTGTAGACTCGGCTCTCTTAGGTATACAGGTACGGACTCTTCTCGAGAAGCAATAGGACCTTCTCTCCCCTCTGTGAAAGGTTAAGGACTAAAACTAAAACATTGTAAGTGCTGGAAACCATCCGCCCCACCTCCACCATATTACCAAACATTCTGGGTCCGCAAATGCTTTACGACCATGCGTGTGATTTCTAATACAAGGGTGAAATAAAAATTCATGTCATCTTAAATATCCTAATGTGGTGTATGTTTTAGGACTTTCTACCCACCCCTGACACCAAAAAACCTGGTGTTCTTGAAAAACATTAACTGATTGATCATAATTTCTAAGTGGAACATGGCTTACCTTGAGAATAAATAAGTAACTATGTCTCTGAAATCCGTCATCTGGTTTAATCGAGCAAAATGAATCATGCTGAAGCATAACACACACGAGTCTCTAACACATTGACACAGGCTTGGAGCAGCCTGAAAATCCGTCAATTCTTATTATCAGTTAGACTGGCTCCAGTCCTTTAAACAATTTTTAATCTATGTTTCATATCATATGCTTGTAGCCAGTCTAACTCTGATGGCTCTGTTTAAAACAGAGCCATCAGAGTTAGACTGGCTACAAGTTTAACAGAGCCATCAGAGTTAGACTGGCTACAAGCATATGATATGAAACATTGATGAAAAAATTGTTTTAAGGACTGGAGCCAGTCTAGTTATCAGTCTGCACAGAAGTACACAAGTCGTTTGTAATGCGCATCGTTATATATATCCTCTGAGTATACTCGTCCAATATATGTATTTTCTGGACACTCGTCGGTTTGGTCATGCAACTGTTCAGTTGTTAGCCAGTGATTGACATACTCAGCAATCTCAACAGTGCTCTAAACAAAGACTCGGTTTAGACTGCACCCAATATGACCAGAGTCTTTGTTGCCCACATGAATACACTATGCGAATGTACCGAAGACTCTGATCTGGCAAGGCCTCGATGTTATGAATCATTTTTCATGCCCAACTCAACTGAGCATGAAATTTCATCTAATCATAAACTAAAATAATGTAAAATTAAGTCGTTTCATGCTTTCAAGCTTTCAGATGATGTATTAATCATGTCGTACTTGTTAAAATGCCATCAATTTCATCATGCTAATAGGTGTTTAAATGCCAACATTTGTTGGCATTTTAACATTTATGAGCAGGATTTATCCGATGCCCAGCAGAGTTTAGCTTGGAAAAGGTTTCATATCCTCGGAGGCTGATCTGAATGAGTTGATAACCCCACTGATCTGAGAATCCGCTTTGTGCATATGTTGATTTTGTCATGCGCGGGCTCGTGTAATAACAACGCATCTACATTCGCTTTAACATGAATATTATATTGAAGACAAAAATCCATAGACATGGAAGCACATTTTTAATCTCTCAAATGTAAACTCGTAGCGAAAAAGTACTAAAATGCTCGACAAGCCTCGCATTTGATCACTTTTCCCCAACTCGTTTAATGGTGGCTCGTATTCAAGTAGCAGCCATCTTAATTTAGCACGGAGGAGGAAGCCATCGAAATGTCATAGTCTGAATCCTCAATCATTGGCATAATATAACAAGCCTAAATGATTTCATTTCGCTCTGGTAATTGAATTTTTCTGTCAATAAACGAACTTATTCCACAACCGCGGATATAAAATAAGATAAAGTCGTTTATGTTTACATATCGCATGAATTCTTATAGTCTGTCACGACTCCCCTGCAATTCCAATAATTTCGAAGAAAAAAATGAGTTGGTACCACAGAAAAACAGAAAATATGTGCAGTCATATAAGGTCATGCTCCGCGCTTGCACATTGCCCACGACACTTCCCCGTACATGTACATATAAAAGATCATCCGGAAGAACCAGTTCAATTTCTATAAATCGCTGACCTCGATGCGAGAAGACCTGATTTGTTGCATGTGAATAACGCATGTGCAGATCAGCATGCGCATCCGCGTACGCTGATCAGCGCCATAGTTTATCGCTGTCATGAGTGTGTAAAAGCTAGGCTTCTTACATATACATGTTAAGATTCAATAGTCTAGCTAGTTTCTAATGCGGAGCAAACTGGTTTGACTCTTACGTGGTTTAAGTACACACGCGACAAGAGTTGTCATTGCGGGACAATTTGTCTCTGAGGTTATAATGGTCATTACCCTGCCTTTCACATCTCTCTATTCCCAAACGCGTCATAACAAAGTTTTCGAAACACTAATGAAGTAAAGTAGGAAACTGTAAATAACGCACGCAAAGAAATAAAGCCAGAGCAACTAATGGCCTGTCGTTATAGCTGAAATAATGACCTGAAGACTTCCTCAGCTGCTTGAGCGGGAGGGCCCATTTTACCAGTAATAATAGGTCCAGTTAGGCAAAACCTTTTTAGCGACCAGGGCCCGGAATTACAATGCCTCCTTAAAGTTAAGGAAGCCTAAGTTAAATATTGATATTTCAGGATACGAAAATAACGTTTCAAACTGATTAAAATCAAAATAGTTTCATTTTTTCGGTAAATCACAATGGTATCTTTGACCACAAGTACTGGCATCGATCCAGGCAATTAATTTAGCATTAAATGTAGCATGTTGAAATATCAATACGTAGCTAAGGTCTTCCTTAACTTTAAGGAGGCATTGTAATTCCGGGCCCAAGGCCCGGAATTTCAATGCCTCTTCAAAGTTAAGGCATACTTAAGTTAAGTATTGATTTTTCCGGATGCGAAAACTAACGTTTCAAACTGATTAAAATCAAAATAGTTTCATTTTTTCTGTAGATCACAATGACAAGTACTGCATCGATCCAGGCAAATCATTTAGCATCTAATATAGCATGTTAAAATAGCAAAACTTAACTTAAGTCTTCCTTAACTCTAAGGAGGCATTGTAATTCCGGGCCCAGCTCTCTTTACAACTGATTTAATACGGCCTCGATGCGAGAAAACCTGATTTATTGCATGCGAGTAACAAAGGTGCAGATCTTCATCCGCGTCAGCACCGTCTGATCAACCCTATAGTTATTCGTTTTCTGGAAAGTATATAAGCTAGACTTGTTGCTTGTACATACAAAGTTCCAATGGTCTCGCTAGTTCTGAAATTGACATTTAAAATGAGCTTCAAGCCAGCTCTAACATACTCGTGTATAGGGTTTACAAACGCAATCTTTTCGCAAGGATTGTAGTTACTCTTACCATGCTTACGGCTCGGACACTTTATATCCTATAACTAAAGCAAGTCAAATTAACTAAATACATACATGTATGTGTGTATATGTGTTTGTGTCTAACTTCCCACCAGCAGTTTTATGCAAGCGAGGCCACGGGGAAATATTCATACGCCAGATTGGAGGAGCACGGAATCAGGGAGTAGGGAAAGGTCGCAGTGCCATTCCCACAGTGGTAAATGTATACGTCGATTTGGTGGTATTTACGCGTATTGCCGGTACTTCATATACCGGAAGTGGTACATATTGGTGTTAAAAATATATAGAAAACATGTCATATGTCTAAAGGACTATAGAATTAGATCTTTTTAAGTATTAGGCATGTATATGGCGATTTATGTAAGCATTTAGGAATAGATTCGAGTACCGATCTGTATGATCGGTACTCGAATCTACTCCTAAATGCTTACATAAGTTGCCATGCACATACTGAATACTTAAGAAAGATCTAATTCTATAGATCTTAAGGCATATGGCATGTTTTCTATATAGTATTAACACCAATGTCTACCACTACCGGTCTATGAAGTACTGGCAATACGCGTAAATACCACCAAATCGACATATACATTTACCAGTGTGATTCCTGGTGTACAGTGCGATTGACTTAAAAAACTACACCATGGCGGCTCGAAACTTTATAAGTGTTAAAACCGTAGAGTAATAATGGCACACAGAGTATAGCCAGCATAGTCTGCACTGAAAGGACCAGTCTGATATGTGTCATAAGTGTTTGATCAGGCTAATACGTTCGATTGTTTCAGAGAAAAATGCGGCAGCATGAAATTCAAGTCACAACTAACAAATAAATCCTCCTTCAAGCAAGTTTTAGAGAAGTTCGAATTTACAGGATTTAATTTCCTTAATTAAGGAAATTCAGAGAAAGAATGAGGACTTCCCAAGCAGCTTTCAATTGGACGTAAAAATGCACTGTGCTCACTGACAGAAAATGACTTACTATCAACAAGTATTGACAGACATTTAAAGTAGAGAGGAAGGCAAGGATCAGGATTCGATACGAACAAGTACCACACCTTGCCGGGAAGACAATATAAGAAAGTGACACAAGAAACCACAAGCAACAACAACAAGAGGGCCAATAGTTGAACCCTTTCCCATTAGGCGATCACAAGGCTACAAGGCAGCTGCAAGACAGATAACAAAGCCGAGGATGATCTTTCATGCGGACCAAACATATATGTGTATTGATAATTTTCAGTATTAAGGGTGAGGTTGGTACTGTGAACATGTTTCAGTCCTCCAGTAATGTTCTTACTGACCATTCCAAGGCGGTTTCTTCTTTTGTGGATCCTTCTTGTGTTTTTTGTGTTTTGTTTTTGTCTTTGGCATAATGTCCAGTTTATTGCAGCCTTGTGGTCACCTGGCCTCTTGGCTCTCTTGTATGTGATGTCGTCTTGTGTTTTTTCACTTTTTTCATATGGTGTCTTGGGTCAGGTGTGGTACTTGATTATATCGATTCCTGAATTTTGCCCTCTTCCATACTTTTTATAAATAACAAAAATATCCACAAAATAAAAAAAAAGCCTTTGAATGGATAGCAAAAAAATATCTGGATGGCTTAAGCATGTTTAACATGTTTAACCCTTTATGTACCGATGGGTTCATCCTTATAGTTTGATACAACAAACTTGGGACGGCCATTGCCTATATCGAGGTTGCACATACTAATACTTTTCCAATAAAATTGTATTTCTTTCTTTGAAGATGTGTTTATCTTAGCAAACAGTGTGGACTCTACTGAAGTGCCGCGTTATGCGGCATTTCATCTAAGGATTCACTGTTAACTGACATATGCATTTAGGAATCGCTAGTATATATTGGTTTAACAGGCACTATGTAATGTTGAAGCTCACTAAGAAAATTTGGAGGATTCAGGGATAAGTTTGGCCCAGATGAGAAGTGAATAAAAACACTAGTTGTCTGGTGAAAAAATCCTGAACAAA
This sequence comes from Loripinus fragilis, assembly GCA_964019695.1. Classification (NCBI taxonomy): domain Eukaryota; kingdom Metazoa; phylum Mollusca; class Bivalvia; order Lucinida; family Lucinidae; genus Loripinus; species Loripinus fragilis. Next base: position 2,691,382 of record OZ026529.1, read on the forward strand.
CAGTGCAGGCCCAGATCAGACTGCTTCTGATCAGGGTCTCCCCTATTTGCTATACATACAAGTATTTTGCGAATTCAAGCCCGGCTAATCCAGCAGTTTAGTTTAGAACAGAGAATGGTTTGTCTCTAGATCAAATATGTTACACACATGAATCTAGTGATGTAAAACAGTACGTGTATAATGTGTTTAAATCGCCACAGCATGTGCTAACTACCCTTTGGGGTGACACTATGTGTCCAATGATTAATTGTTTCCATATCAGTTGCTATGATATATGACATATCTAAATTGAAATCGCCAGCCAATGACGTGCGTTTCACAGAATCACCATAAGAAAAGGCAGACACAGGAATCTTTCATAAATTGAGCAAAATTCGTTAAAAACAGAGCTTTCAATTGTCATTTGTCGCCAATCGGGCGACAAATGACAATCGAAAACCCTGTTTTAACGAGTTTTGATCTACGTTAGTCGATAGTATTGACGTTTTCGATTGCCGCCTACCTGGTGTGCTGAGAGTCCATGCAAAACTAAAACACAACAAGGCGGTATCATTGAGTCAAATTAAAAACCGCTTCAGAATCAGCAAATGAGATTTTTATGCTTATCATATACTAAAAGTCTACGATCCTACCTATTCGCACCAAAATCTTCGCTACATGTACTCACGAACACCAACAATGGACGAATACAAATATTGAACATCTAGCCTCACTGAACACTATGGTATAAATGCTAAAAATTCATTTCATTTATAACTTTCTTTTTCTCAATAACTGATCCATTAAATGATATTTTGCCAGAAATCTACAACGTTCAGGAAATAAGCAAGACAGAGTACAGTTTTATGACGATATTAGCTCTGGGATTTCACATACCATACCGTCATGTATGGTCGTAAAGTTTTCAGTAAATACCATATGTTAGTCCGGCACTTTTGAGAATTTTACATGCACTTTTTTATAATAAAACAACAACAGATATTACCCAGCTCTTTGTTTGCATACATTTAGTAAATGTGTCGAGAACAGTTTAACTCGATGACGATGTCACAGAAATACAATTAAGGGTGACTTATTCTGTGGAGGCTCGCATATTTCGGCCACACGCCTTTTGCCACGGACTTCTACTCCGACCTCTTAGTTGTCGTACCATAAATCAAAATTAGTAAGTGAGCATGATCAGGAAATGCCACAACCGAAAACTGCAGACAAACCCATGGCACCGAGAGGAAAAGGCACACAAAATCACGAGACACCAGGAAGACAAACTTTTTGTTTTGGTTTTGTTCTGTTGCTTTACGTCCAAGTCAACAGCTATTGTCATGGCGGGACGGTCAGTTCACCTAACCACACCTTTACCTGGGCAAGCTTGAACGAGCAGTTAAACAGTACTTCGTACTCATACGTTCGCTTGTAACTGACAACAGCCCTTCTTGAATGATTCAGCGGAAGGGAGGAGAATGACCGTAGAAAATATTTCATGATTAATCTCCATGAAAATATGGGACCGGGCCGGGATCGCACTCGCAACCCCTGGATTTGCAGTCAGGCTCGCATCTGTTGCTAAACACGTTACCGACCGCGCTACGCGGCAAACTAAGCAAAGCGACCAGCTCTCTCTTCCCCATCAAGATTGTTGCAAAATTAGAATGGACATAATGTAACGCACAACAAAACATTGAACAATTACAAAATCCCATAATATACAACGAATCAACAACAATAAAACCTACGCATTAAAACGGACAGCATCCTAAGCCACTTGGGGGGGGGGAGGGGGGCTTAAATGCATTTATACGGTACCAAACCTTCGCCCAGAGAGCGCAGTGACGCGGTGATAGATGGCTTGACTCCAGACCGAGGGGCCTTGGGTTCGCGCCTCATCGGCGTCACTGCGTTGTGGTCCTTGAGTAAGGCACATTTATCCTAGCTTAGGACTGGTTCAACTCAGGAAGACTAGTTCCTGTTTAACTGAAAGAATGTTGATGGTGCGTAAAGAATCAAATCAAACAAAGAAACAAACAAACCTTCGTCCTAGATTCTGCTGTTGTTGAAGCACAAAAATGTTAAGCTCGCATGGAGGCTTCCTAACTGTTGCAATGTATCATCATGGAGAAACAATCTAATCAAATTAACATACTATGATGAAGCAAAGATAAAGGCTCACGACTCACAGATAGTCAGAGTTAAATAAAACCTCAAGCTGAGCCACGGTTGGACCATCCACAGATAAGCATCAGGCACTAACCAACCGATTAAAACTTTACATCACAACCGCCAATGAGTCTGAGGGCAGACCCACAGCCGTGCAATTTAAGAGGAAACCATAGCTATAAACCGTGATTGGGTTTTAAACCAGGCATGCAGATTGTCGCATTATATCCAAGTTATGCATGTATCCAACCTTTTTAACGTTTGATAATCCTTTTGAAATGATCACAAAAAATTAGGTTTTTCAACAATTCTTTTGAATTTATAAACTAAATCACCATAGAAAAATAGGTTCTGATATGTTCTGTTGCAGAAGAGTTTTTAACCCAATGTTGTATTTAACAATTAACTCTGAATGTCTGTGGTAGAATTTAGAAATGCTTTTCGAATTTTATGATATCTATTACCTTGTTTTAATAACATTGCAGTCAAAATAGTTTTCTGTTGTTGAAGTAAGAAAGGCGAGAAATATCAGGAATCGATACAATCAAGTACCAAACATGAACCATCATCATCAACATAAGTACACACCCTCGCAAAACGAATAAGCTGCGAAATATATACACCATAGGATGGGGAGCGAGGAACATCTCCATCAAAAAATGGAAAATTTACTATTTCAAGATTAAAATCATCTCGTTTATCATAAATCTTAGATGAAACAATGTCATTCGATATGGACAAGTTCAAGTCCAAAAATTCACCTAATTTAACTGAAGTTCAGTGGGATATATCTGACCTATCATTTGTTCAAATTAAGAATTATCAATATAAAGTAAAGTAAGTAAGATTGTCGTTACAATCAAGTACCATACCTGACCAAGGATACCAATGGGAAAGTGACGAAATCACAGTTTGAAACCACAAACGAGAGCCAAGAGGTCAGCCCATTCCCAGCAGGTGACCACAAGGGACATATAAACAGACGCGTACAAAGGCATAGCAAACGCAAGACAGACAAAACATAAAAGATCCACAAAAGAATTACCGCCTTGGAACGGTCAGTAAAATATTTTACAGGAGGGCTTAAGCCGGTTTTACGGCGCGCAAACCTCTCCCTTAATTCAGATGTGGATCAAAACACATCGATATTTGGTTTGCATGAAAGACCCCTAACTAATCAATGCATATTCTCCTAGAACACATAAATCAAGATATGACAAGGAGATAACGCAAAGATAAGGAGTCAACAGTAAATAAAACTGAATATCGGAGCAAAAGAAATCCAACAGGTAAACCCCGGTGGGCCCGACAAACAGCCAAAGCATCAGGTCCCTACCATCTCATCAATAGATAAGTCTTTAAGTCGGAACCGTCATAGAGTCTGAAGTCAGACCCACCGGCGTGCAATTAAAGAGAAAAGCAAAGTTCCCAACCGTGATTGGGTTGACCAAGAAGCATGCAGTACGTTGCAATACATTAATGTTATAGCCAATATTTTTATAATGGGAAATTATTTTAATGAACTGCGCTGAAAAATTATTAGAGCCAACAATCTTCTTCAATTTATACACCAAGTCACCTTAGCATTCAGGTTCAGAAAGTCCTTGGCGCAAGAGAGATTTAAGTCCAACTTGGAATTTTTATATCAAATCATAGTATCGTCTTTAGAATTTAGAAAATATTTTGTGAAGTTTTTGATACGGATAGTTTGTGTTGAAGTCAGTAACATAGCTAGATGCCCTAGCAAAACAAATGAGCTGAGAGATAACGACTCCATAGGATGTAGAGCGAGATACATCACCATCTAAAATGGGAAATTGATAATTTCAAAATTAAAGTCGTCACGTTTATCATAAATTTTGGTAGAAGCAATATTATTAGAAATTGACAAATGCAAGTCTAAAAATGCGGCTTCGGTATCAGAGGCATTAGCTTTATTAAGTTTGAGCTCTGAATGGTAGAGTGACAGTAGATAGATTCGTACAGTAGACAGATTCGTACACTCGGCAGTTCTAGCCCTCTGCTGCCTATAGTATGCAAATTAAGAGCCCAATAATTACACCAGCAATCAATCACACATTTCTGTCAATCATTTTGGTGCCGATTTGCGCGTGCTATGCAGTACGAGAGCTTTGCAGACGACTTTTTCGGGCCACCGAAACAGACATTGTGCTGAATCGTTAAACGTTTGTGTACATATTCAGAATCCGCAACCAATACAAAGCTTATTTAAGCATCAGATGGTACAAAAATAATCCTTTTTGTATTTCAGGTACTTACATTTCTGCCCCTTTGCTTATTTGTGTACAATTTTCATCTGCTGACCTCTGGTCGCAGCTGTCATTCCGGATATTCTAGAGTGATTATTTCCCTTTACAACAACAACAACTTAGAGGGAGCCCTCATTATTTCAATTTGGTTGACTACTTGATGCGGACCTCATATATGCAATCAAATGTTGTTTTTTTTTGTTGTTTTTTTTATGTTTCACATACATGACAACGTCCCCAACAAGCTAAAGTGTTATTCTGTTCTATTCTATTCCACTAACAAAAGTTGCCAGCTACTTTCAAGTTTCTAGCGAATAAATAACCAAACAATTCAGCAGTTTAGAGTAAAATTGGTTGAATTTTATATATTTTATATTATTTCATCTCTGATTTGTGTGTAAAGCCAGATAAAAAGGTGTACGAATCTGCATACTGTCATGTTCAATTTTTTCCAATTTTCCGCCAGTTGAATAATGATAGCTCCCTAGCTAACTGGAAAAGCTGAAAACGAAACTAGGTCGGCATAATAAACGAGACATGTGTATTTTCTTGGCTACGACATATGAAAAGGCTAGTTAAAAAGGGAAGAAAGTTATAATTAGATAACTTGCAGAACTGTACGAATCTACCTACTGCCACTCTATATTTGACTTACCATATTGTCAAAATAAACATTATTAATGTTTAAGATATCATCCAAATATCTGGATGTAGTGTTAAACGCATCAATAACATTAGCCTGCTTATCATCAGAAAAAGACATCATTAAGTCCCTCTCATAACAAAACGGAAATAAATCGGCAATCAGGGGAGTTATCTAAATATCTGGAGTAGGAGTTAAAAGCTTCAATAATATCAGTTTGATTATAGTCTGACAGAGACAACATGAAGTCTCTCTCATAACAAAGTAAAAACAAATCTGCAACAAGAGGAGCACAATTAGTACCCCTACTGTTATTAGGACCAAGCCAGATGGCCAACACAATTTCCAAACACTGACAGAGTTATGTGTATATGTATATAAATAAGCACCTCCACACTTTCGATAGTTTTCGTTTGTCATTTATGAAACATACTGTCAGCTCTTTACCTAGTCATATTATGGGGACTGTGGGATGACGCGTCATGAACAGACTAAAACAACGAAACAAAGCAAGTGAGTTAGATCAGGAAATACCACAATCACACACTGCAGACTTACCCACGGCAATGCGAGGAAGAGCCACATAGCACTTACTGTCACAATACACCAGAAAGACACTTAACTAAAGTAAAGGAACCAGCTTTCTCTTCCACATCAAGATAATTGCAAGTTTGCTGATTTCAAATGTACGTAAGTTCTCTCTTTTTTTGGAAGTATCCGTCGTGCAGAATATTTACAATTACTATATCCATATCTTACATTTTCAGTGACGGATGTATGAACAAACATGAGATAATATATACCAGAAAAGCATAAAATAGAATTTTCTATAGTCCCAATATTCTCATTTTGTGATATCATTCTAATGCAGCAACCATGAGAGCGGGTTGCTCGGCTAAGGACTTACTAACAATGTACCGGTCTCGTCCTCCTGGTTACATTTTTATGATAAGGCATGTGATTGCGGCGTCTCTTTAGGATTTTTATTTGGTATGTGGATGCCGTCTTCCATGGAACACGTTTCATATTCCGACAAACAGAACCTGTCGTAGCCGAGAACCGTGCCTCCTGTCGATATTGTTAACAGATAGCATCATTTCATTTGACCTTATGACTAGAATACGTGAGAAAGCACGCCAAGTAGTAATTACAGGACATGTCTCTTTTCTTTAGCATAGCATAACATAAAGACAGAACCATGCATTAAGCTTTGGTGCAATAAAACGGGCTATCCATGTGTTATGCACCATTTTCTACGTTACAGGCCCACGTCGAATCGAACTACAGTTCCTACCATAGTAACTATAGTTTGATTTGAACATCGATAGTCGCTACATGTACTATAGGGACGTCACAAACTTACTAGAGATCAGCGGTGGGTTGGAGAACCGTTACTCAAGTAGATAGTCTGGTTTCTCCAAGATCTGTCAGTAGCCGCAAAATAATTTAATGTTTACAAAATAAATCCTTGCTTTGCTCTATTTGCGGTTCCATTTATTCGTTATTGGTATTAGAGTAGGCTGTGCAGTATATACACATCCTTTTCGTCTTGGAGGAAGATTGAAAGGTGGTACACAGGGCTATTTACTATGTTTACTAGTGTCAACTGTAGCCGTTCGGATGTAAACGTGCGCACGCATCTATTACGTCAGAACTTTAGTAGGGACTATATTTTGATTCGAAGTGAGCCACACTTTATTTTTTAATGTTCGCAATGCTTAAGTAGCTAGGAAGGCCTCCATATAAGTGATTTTAACAAAACAAGGTCTACATCAAGGGTGACTTAAACAAGCCATTGTAATGTATGGTTCGTCACTATGATATCACGACGGCCATTTATTCTTTCATACTGTTTGTGTGCTGGCTTCACATTAGCATTTTACTGATATTGATAGGATATGTTAAAATACCGTGTCTGTGTCTGAAGTCCAAATAACCTAAATAAAAAGGTAAATACTCTACATGTTAAAGGTGTTTGAATTGGTTTTGCCATACATGCAAAAATACCTGGTGTATTCTTCTCCTCATCGATTGCATGGCCAAACCCACGCATGACATTTAAATCAAGCGAAGACTCAGTCCAGTCTTGTCATCTGCCTAGTCTAATCAGACATCGCTGTCCGCATGTAGAACAATAATGGTCATTTAGCCCAGTTTGATTTGTTAGGTCATTACTGGAAAAAACTGGTCAGTTTTATTTGTGTTTCGCACGATATATACAGTTAGATAAGCATGTTTAGTCAAATAGCCTACTGTTAAACATATCAAGGTAGATTATTTGATTCATGCACAACTTTACCATGTTAACTGAGAGTTAAACATATTCTGCTCATGCGCGTTGAACATATATGTGTATTTTAAGCAGGAAAACGTCTTTATTTATCAGTATTGCATCTTTATGAGCAGTTGATATAAGTTCATGCTCAGCTGAGTTGAGCATGAAATAAAACAACCTCGGCGCCAGTTTGAATAAAAAAAAGTCGGTCAGGGAGACAGACACTATATTTTGTATAAGCATGTAAAAACCAAAATGTTTACGTTAATTATGCCAAATTAATCTTAATTTAGCATGAAATATCTAAATTATGTTGGCAGATAATCTATCGGATCTTTCCAAAAGTTACGATAAAGAATAAAATGCACCCGCGTAAAACGTTTTAACAGCGAGCAGGCGCCGTGTGAAAACGGTTTTATCACTTGTGCAATCTGCTGAATCTGATACGAATGTGCGCATCTGCATACACGTTTAAGAACAGCTGCACGTATCTTCGTCGGTTAGACATCGGTGAGACTACGACACTCAGAGCTACGGCGGTTCACCGTGTTGTGGCGCGCGACCCAACGCGCGATGCATTGTATCAACATGGCATCGTACATGTATCAACATTGCATGATTTCAACCGCACTGCCTTGTGGTTCAAGCTGAATTTAATAATGTCGCAAAAGACTGGCATGCGCCAGTCCCGGTTCGATTTGATTAGCAGATGTTCGACTATTGCGCTCTACAAATATATGACATGCGGATTCAGACTTAGAGTCAATCATAAAAAAGACAGACATGTAGCATAATACAGCTTGTTTAACGCAAACACACTAAAATTCAGATAAGGATGACACTTTTAAAATTTCTTACCCAATCTATGCTGCTCTAATCTTCGTGTTTATCGAGAAAATTATTCCAATACCACATAGCATATTATCTTGCAGACATTTCCGTATTACAATATCTCAGCCAAATGCTGTTTGTGTAGCAGCAAATTGCATAACACGTTTACTCAAACCAGACACTATTGGGTTAAGCCGAGACATTAGAAAATAGGTTGCTGCTACTCACTGCAGAAATCCTTGATCCCGGCCCAGCCCCATACTTTCGTGGAGATTGATTATGATATAATTTCTACGACCATGCTCATCCCTCCGCTGATCAAGAATGGTTGTTGTTAGTTACATGCACGAAGTACTGGTTAACCGCTTAGTCAAGCTTGCCTAGGAAAAAGTGTGGTAAGGTGAACTAACCGTCCCGACATCATAGTTGTTGACCATGTTGACTGGGACGTAAAGAATCGAACCAAAGCAAACGATAAACTGTAAAAGTAGCACATCAACAATTTGCAACGGAATATATGTGCAACGGGCCATACATTATGCTTAGGTACATGTACATACATGTACAGTAAAACCTCGAACAAATCGAACTTAAGATTTTCTAAATACTCGCTAATTCAAAATAAATTTCGACAAACTGAATTCCACAAATAGGACCCAATCATGATATATATGCAAGTATTTACATGTTTTGGGTGCGTAAAAGAAATGTCTCCTTGAGACGTTTCTTTTACGCACACAAAGTAAGTAAGGGTGCGAAGATCAGGAATCGATACAATCAAGTACCACACTTGACCCAGGATACCAATGGGAAAGTGACAAACTCACAGTAGACACCACAAACGAGAGCCAAGAGGTCAGCCCTTTCCCAGCGGACGCGTACAAAGACATAGCAAACAAAAGAAAGAACAAAAACATAAAAGATCCACAAAAGAAGTACCGTCTTTGAACGGTCAGTAGAATATTTTAAAATATTTTCAAAACTTAATACTTATTATTTGGGAATACATTCTTATGTTTACCTCCCTATATTTCGAAATACTTATACTTTTTAATGAAACCACTAGTCCCGATGACTTCGAATTTGCGAGATTAGAATGTAGAGGTATATCAAAAATATATATGAACTTACAAAATACGCACAAAACAAACGAACAGATAAATAAATCATTGGGTAGATGCTGGTTAATATATGTGTTGCTGCATTTCGAGTGCATTGGGTCATCAGCAGCACATCGAGGTTGATAGTTTTGAATTTTACATGGAGCGGTTTGTAATATTCGTCTTCGGTTTCTGGTCCTTTGAGCATGTTTTAAGGTCACTGCCCATAGCAATAACCGTAACTCTAAATCAACAAGGGAGGTAATACTTGGTAGCGTTCGATTATGACAAAGTGTGATTTTACGCAACTATGATATGTTTTCTACAGACAGTAATGCCCGTTACACCGCACGTTGGTAATCTGGAAGTGATTGGTATCACATTAGAAATGCAAACAATATTTTAAGTAAAATGAACAACAAAAGGTGGCATTTTTACAGATACTAAACGATGGACGCTCAGCTCTGTGTGAATAAAAAATTTCAGTCAGTGTAATGGAACACGCATTTTACCAGGAAAATGTCGGTCGACTGTTCGCGAATTTTTTGACAGCCTACAGCAACAATAATTATTTAGTTATAAATATATGATTTTCTGGATTTGTTTAACCTGTTTTAAAATTACAGCAGGACAAACTATCTCGTCACGTTCTCTAACGTCTATTTTGAACATGGCGTGCGCGTATGACGTCACTTGCTCTTATGACGTCATTATGCGTAAATGACATATTGAACTGTCTAAATACATGTACGTTGAGAGCCCCTCACTTTAATTTGGGTCCTAAATAATTTGCCTTATGTCAATTTTGTTCCAATATTTAGCTACAATGGCTATCTTGGGCTAAGGTTCACCCAAGTAAAGTCGTGAGTCTAAATTATACTAGGCCTACTCTAAATTTACAAAGGTACGCGAGGAAATTCTGCCATCGGGGTCTGCGAACAACAAAGGCGCAGACCAGCTTGCGCATCGGTGCAGTCTGATCAGCGCCTTTGCTATTCACTTATTGAATAGTATCATATTAAAACTTGCTCCAAGCGAAATTTCACTATTCTATCTAGTCTCTGTGGCTGAGAAGGCTGGTTTTGGTATGTTCTTTTCGGAAACCCTGAGGATAGGTTTTGTCGCACCGATGCTCATTTAAATTCATGTAAATGCGGACCCTATCCACAAACCTGGTTCATGTGATATGCACATAGAAGGTTTCTAGCCCCTCTAAACTACTCGTGGCTAATTCCGTCTATAGCCAACGCCGACGGGATCCGTACCAAAAATAATAACCCCTCCCCCTCCGCGCCACTGAATACCCTCATTCGGTTGCGGGAAGGGTGGGGGCATAAAAAGAACCTGTTCATATAAATGCGGTTCCAACCAATGCATAGGTAAGTTGTAGGTACTCAGTGAGACGGTTCTTTTGAGCACCCAAAACAAATATAAAAACGATGAGCAATAAAGTATTTACAATTTTACGCTAAAATTTTTGCTAATGATGACATGTGCTCCAAGTTTACTCTACATTTGAAATGTTTAAACCGAAGGACGTCGGTCAAGGGATATATAGATCTAATAGAAATAAACCAACTCTGGTCAAGTGTTAAGGTCTGGCCTTGCTTCGCGATCGGGCATTAGCATGGCGCCCGAGGCCGCAAAAAAGATTTAAAAACATTTCAAATTCTTGGATGAATACATGTATATGCATCGATAAATTGAAGCGATGCATATTAAAACAGCCCACTTTTTCGCCTGAATTAGACATGCAGAGTTACCCTGTGACCTTGAAAAACAGTCAATGTCCCCAAAAAATTATATCTCTATCCTAATAATGTATCTATGCAAATTTGGTCATAATATATCGACTAGGTGATCAGACGAAACGCAGATAAGTTTCTTTTTACCGTGGGTGGGGTATTTTGGTATCGTTTCGGTTGGGAAAAAGTCCTGCCGTATGAACTTGCAAGTATACCAATCTTTCAAACATATACAATTTTATTTGAAATATCAACGAGATTTATGGTAAAAATGATTCTGTGGTCATATGGCTTTAACAGCATAAGAAATAAGAAAATGTTGTTTAGTTCATTATTTTTCACACTATGGGGTAGGGTTAATTATTTAATAATATCTCACAAACTAGACGGTGGAAATTGCTAAAATTTTGCAACAATGCATCTTACATCATACTAACTCATAAGAAAAAAAATATAGAAAACTCTATTTTTTGAAACATGCTTAATTATTGTTTTATCAATATGTGGCATTTGAAAATGAAAGCAAAAATGTGATCAATTGCTGGTTTGCGAGTGAGATATTCAAAATATATATTTGTATCACTGCACAAAATGGGCTTGTTACATATTTCCTATTTACTGACGACCTCATATTAATGTTTGAAATTCAGATTTTGATTTTAAAAATGAAGTAAAAATGAATTATTCTTATCTCAATGAGTTTTAGAAAAGATGCGTAAAAAAGCCAATATAGGTCATTTAATGATCAGCTATATCTTTAAAACTAGACGGTACATTTTCTCTTTTTTCGTCTATTTCTCTTATAATGAGTTATACTACAAAATTTCAAAGTTTGAAGAAAATTCATTTTTTGGAAAAATAATCGCCCAGAGGTGAGTTCAACAATGCGAGTGCTCGCCGAGCGCTCGTTGATTGGTACCTATCTTTATTCGTAATGTGTAAAGCCTGGCATCAGTACAACGAGCGCCCGAGAGCGCTCGCATTATTGAACTCGCCTCAGGTATGGGCAGTGACCTTAAATTATCTTCACCATTCGCTGGCTCAGATTTCAAGTGATGCCAACTCACAACCATACAAGATAAAACTAATGTTGACGATTTAATGAAACTGCGTTCCCTGGAAAATGTTCAAGTAGAAACTATACTAAACAGAATGAGAAACGCACACAGCACAACGCATCATTAATCAGAAAAAACACTAGCGGTTGGACAATTCTGTTGACACCGGTTCAAATTCATGCTACATGTATGTACTGCTGCATTGCATATCTTCCGCAACTAGTAGTCAAAACTATGTTCAGGAAAATGTAAGTGGGCATGACCAGACACCACAATAACTGACTACAGACCAGCTCACGGCACCACGAGGAAGAGACACAGAACAATAATTCCAACTCAATGTTTTTATCGTTTTTTCGGCGATTTTGATTGGTCCGTTGGCAAAATTAAATAGTTGTTACACTTCGATAAAAAACGTGCATATCAAATTTGTTTGTGTTGATATCTTCCTTGATTTCAGTGTTAAGATAGTGTTATTTATGTTAATAATAATGAACTGTACATATAACTTCGAACACAGTTATTGTTGTGTCCAAGATAAAACATTCACCAGTTTAATATAACTAAGCATATTGAAAGCTCATTTCAAAACCTTTACACCGTGTGGTGGTACATCCTCAAAGCAACGGGTGGGGGGGGCCCTAAGAAATGAGAAATGATCTGGATGACAAGGTTATGTGACGTCACTTAAAAAGCAGCCACGTCATTGAAGAGTATCGTCATCAAAACAATCATGTCAATACAGAAAGCGCAGTGGCTCAATGGTAGAGTGCTTGACTCGAGACCGAGGTTCTTCAATGATACCAGCAAGCTGTTTGACAAAAAGACAAAAGAAAACAATTGCAAACAAAATGGAGTTGTTTTTGAGCTCATTCTCACATATTTGCTCCCTATAGAATGCCAATTTAATCATTATTCAGCAAAAGACAGTTTTGAACTGACAGAACTTTCAAGATAGCTGCCCCATCTTTTATGGAATATTTTCCTTCAGCGGGCTTAAAATTTTAAATATTGTCACCAACCCTTTATAGTCAGGGACCATAGGGACTCCCGTGCAAATTTGATGCCGATTTATGGTGACCTATACCAAATCAAACTTTAGGGGATAGCTAATGAAAATCACCTGGTCACCCATCTGGGTTTCACGTCTGGACGTAATGATTACGTCATTAAAATAGCGCATGTTGTGTCAGTGCCATTTAAACGTTATGTCCATTATAGTATATGGCGATCGGCACGTTCTTGCATTTCTTTTGCCAATTTCAGTCGAAATATACCAAATTTATTCTCAGGGGGTTAATAATTAAAATTAACATGGCGCCCATATTGTTTTCGCGTCAGAACAAAATAATAACGTCACCAAAACGACGTCTAAAATATAAATACCATATATATGCATTTGTTTCGTTGCCAACGCATGGAAACATACCTTTAATGTATCATGACTGAAATCAAACACATTAAAATTGTAACGTTCGAAATATATAGTCAGTTCGAGGGTGGGACGTAAATGCAGTCACGATTTACGGGAAAACATTGGGGTGAACGAAACAAAGTGTTTATGAAAACAAACGGAGTAAATATAATCTCTTATGTATATACATATATATAGCTGTTTATCCTACACCCAAAGAAAAGACAGTAGTAATAACTCATTGGCATGAATAAATCACTATCAACCAGACTATAGTCCGATTTTGACCTCTGAAGGACCAAACGTTAGATGAAAGTAAATAAGGGTGCAAAGATCAGGAATCGATACAATCAAGTACCCAGGATACCAATGTATGTAAAAGTAAGAAAGATGGCAACGATCGAGAATGGATACCATCAAGCACCACACCAGACCCAAGACACTACACGGAGAAGTGACATAAACACAATTAAACATCATATACAAGAGAGCCAAGAGGACAGCCTTTTTCCAGTAGGTGATAACAAAGCTGCAATGAGCAGACAAGAAAATATGACAAACACGAAACATAAATAACCAAAATGATCCACATAAGAGGCACCACCTTGGAACGTTCAGAAAAAATACTTTTACAGGAGTTCACAGCGCTAACCTGAGTCCACTTAGTAGCACATGATATGGCAAAAGGTATAAAACTCCTGCAAGATACCCATTGTATTTCGATAGCTTGGCAATAGAAAACTGTTACAATCTGATTTACCTTTCGCATGCTACTAAAGGCAAGGCAAAATATTCCAATCTTTGATCCTTCAGAGGTCAAAATCGGACTATAAGGCCTTCTTCCTGATACGATTAAAGAAATCTACATGAAAATAGTTGTTCAAAAGTCATAAGCATGTTGACATTGATATTTTTTCATGAGACCTCTTTTGTTCACAAAAAAACACAAATCAGTACAAAATAAACGGTTAGCTTTGGCCTTACACAGAGATGTTTCGCATGCAGACTAGCTGCAACCACATTTAATCAGCAGCAGAGGGGCTTCGGCGACAGGGGCCAATGTCGTCATAACGTAAATATATTTATCACAGTCCCGCTTCCAACCATAGGTGTCAGTCATTGGCTTGTCCAGATTAATGTCAGGTGTGCATTTCCAAACGATGAACTGATATTGCGCACGTTTGACGCTTTAGAGAAACACCGTTAGACAGCTCTTGAAGGGGAAGGTTTTTGCAATTCAGCTTTCTTTCTCCCCAAAACATTCACCACCTTAACTCAGTCAGTCGTACAATATCGGTGTCTGGTTGATACAATTTACAAAACGTATTCCTCTAGTGCATCCGTCACAGTGCTTTCCAAGGGCACAGAGCCGAGGTGACAGAATGCTTCTTGGATAGAGTATCCAGCATAGCTGGGTGCCAGCCAACATGATATCCTGCCGTTTCCTGACGCTGAACCAGCTAATATCAGCACTGAAAAGTGCTTGGAGTCCGATCAGAGCCCTGTCTGTAACATAAGCAATGGCATAGCCAACGGTTGATAAATTGACATATTAAATAAGCGTCCTGATACTGTTCAAGACAATATAAAATATCCACACGCTGTAAAAAAATATGTTCTGCTGTAAAACTGGGGGTAGGGCTGTGCATTAGCTCATATGAGACAAACTATTTAAGATAAAAAATCAAAAACTTTTTTTTGTATTCGTCAATTGAGTACATGTTTGTAAATGTAAGAAAGATGGCAACGATCCGAAATGGATACAATCAAGCACCACACCAGACCCAAGACACTACACGGAAAAGTGACATAAACAAAATTGAACATCATATACAAGAGAGCCAAGAGGTCAGCCCTCGTCCAGCAGGTCACTACAAGGCTGCATTGAACAAACATGATCCACAAAAGAAGCACCACCTTTGAACGGTCAGTAGAAATACTTTGACTGGAGTTCATAGAGCTAAACTCATCCTTAGTTCAGATGTGGATTAAGACACATATATGTAATCTAAATAATCTAAAGCGGTTTAAACCAACATAGAGCTGTTGTTAAACTAGATGACAAAGCCTCTGAATAATGCTAAACAACTTTTATATGTAGTAAAGACATCTCGTATGCAGACTATTAGAATGTCGATTGATTAGCTAGTTTTAATGTCTTCTTTCTGTAGCTCAAACTTTATTTTCTTATTCTCAAATGTATATAATAACATATGCTACACGGTGTAACAGGCCAATGCCCAGGCTTACATTGTGCAAACATCTCTTAGTCCATGCAACTTGAATTGTTATATAAGATAGAATATGTAAGTTGAATTCCAAAGGGGTTTGGGATGGAGATGTCTCTTTCCCAGCCTGCAGTCAAAATTCTGTTTGATGGATCAAATGGTTTTGATGTGATGAGGTGGACAATTATTTTACCAGAGAAGCAAAAAAAAAATGGATATCGTATATGCCTGGGAAAAGAATTAGTTAAGAATATTTACATTATTTAAAAGCATTTACTAAATTGTATTGTTTAAATATGAAAGTATTATTTTCTATGTCCCTCTAGGCTCTATCTATATTTTAGTTTTATTCATATTGGAACATATTGATATTTTTTATTTATAACACCTGTAAAAGGGTACAGTGGCTTAATAATCACCAATGAATTTATGCCTAAGATTAAGGCACCAGAGGCTAGAGACTAATAGGTAAACACGCAAAATATATTCAATTTCCTGAAATGTTTTCTCTTACATCAAGTCAATGTCCTTGCTCATTTATTATGCCATGCAACATATTTTACAGCCTTTAACAAGTGCTGTGATCTTGTTAAACCTGAAAAATCTATCATTCTTATTATATGAGCAAGACATTCCCAAACAGCAAGATATACAGCAGCAGCAAATGTTTTCATATGTTTGCTTAAATTAAACCTACCAGATTCAGCTCCTTAAAACTGGGTTTATGGGTTGTTTAATTGCTCATATAAGACATCATATTTAAAGTAGAAAATCAAACTACAGTTTTCCTCTAAGCCAATTGCGTATGTAAGTATAAAATAATCAAAATATCTTGAAAGATGCACCGATCAGCTATAAAAGTATTGATATTGGTAACAGTTATCATTTTAAAAGGATAATATAATTAATGAACATTTTAACACACATAACACCGTAGGAATCTGTAATTTTGCCTCAAAAGCGTTTGTATGTAGCCAGAATATCCAGCATGCATGCTATATGAATAATTTAGATATTTAGACAGTTTAAAGTAAGTAAGGGTGCAAAGATCAGGAGTTGGTAAAATCAAGAACCACACCTGACCCAGTATACCAATGGAAAATTATAAACTCACAGTTAGACACCACAAACGAGAGCCAAGAGGTCAGCCCTTTCCCAGCAGGTGACCACAAAGCACATATAAACAGACGCGCAAAAAGACATAGCAAACATAAGACAAAACAAAAACATAAAATATCCACAAAAGAAGTACCGCCTTGGAACAGTCAGTAAAATATTTTACTTGAGGGCTTAAACCGGTTTAACTGCGCGCCAACCTCATCCTTAATTTAGATGTGGATCAAGACACATAGATATTTGGTTTGCATGAAAATCCCCTTACTTATCAATGCATCATCTCCTAAAACATATAAATCAAGATATAACAAAATAAAGCCTTCTTTATGTAGCTCAAACTTTTAATCTTCTGTTTTCGAAATTTAATAGACTTATAGTAACATATTTAACAGGCTGTCAGAGACTTACACCCCAGCGTACAGAGTGCAAACATCTATTAAAAGACGCAGCTTGAAATTATTTCTAAGATAGGATAAGTTTGCGAAATTCCCTAAGGAGGACCAAAAACATTCTCAGCCATCGGTCTAAATGGGCCAGACAAAGATAAACATTTTAAAATCAATACGCTGTAAAATAAAGGGTGGGTCTGGACCCCAACGCCGTTTAAAAGATCTGTGCATGTGATACAAACAGGGTAATAAACATGCAACAATGCAGAATAAAATTCGCTGTGAAAAGAATTACTACCTACTAGTATTGTCTTGATATAAATTCTCACGAATCAACGTATTGTTCGTTGTGTTGAGAACGCAAATACTAAACAGCAGGACAGTTAAGCTGCACATTTGATGATAATTATGGGAAATTTTATCATTATGTCTCAATCAGTCGAATCTAATGAACACCATCAGCTTAAGTTTTACTGAGAACTGACCAATCATGTGTTTTGGTTATCATAAATATACACACTTTTTCTGGTCTACTGATAAACTGAGTATTTATTGGAATTCTATGGTATTTTGCATGCTAAATTTAGTAATACAGAAATAATTTATCATCAAAGTCACATAAAACCTTGACTTAATCTACATGATAACCAAATTGATGATATTGTGTTTACAAAGGCGTGTGTGTTGTTTTAGTGCGACCATACGAATACAAAGTATAGCTTTTATTAACGAACATATATATTTATGGTCGCCATATTGGTGACGACATAACTAGCCCCAGACGCGGATGGGTGACCACCTTCAAATAAAAGGAAAGACTTCATTTAGGATTTTGATATAGGTCACCATAAATCAGCACACAATAGGCATGGGACCTATTGTTGTCCCTAAGAGCCTGACTTTTACAAACGTGCTGTTTTGTTCCAAAATTGGAATTATAAGGAATGAATTGTTATTTTTGTGGATTTTATCGATGTGTAAACTCCGGCGACTCACTCACAAACTTTACATAAAGCACTATGGGCTTTACTCAGTTTGTGAGTCGCCGGGGTTTACACATCGATAAAATCTACAACAGTAAAAGTCATTCCTATAATAACAGCTGTCATTTATCTCGTCCTCATCGAGATGATTGCAAAATTAGAACGGACACAAAGTATTTCCTTACAAAATAATGGCCAAAGCACACACACGCACACACACACACACGCGCGCGTCTTGAGGAAGAGCCACAGAACACTGACTTTCACAAGTCATCAGAAATACAGCTAAACAAAGCAACTAGCCCTCTCATCCCCGTCAAGATGATTGCAAAACTAGACGGACACAAAATACTGAATAACAAACTGTAAGCAAGAACAAAACACAGATGCCCCACAGACAATGGGAACGATAACAGAACCACCATCTTAGAACGGACAGCAGCCTAAGCCACTTAGGGCTTAAATGCAATTTACTGGTACCAAATCTTCTCCCTAGATTTCATTATTGTTTAAGCACCAAATTGTTTTTCTCGCATGGGGGTGTCCTAACTATTACAATGTATCATCACAGAGAAAAATATCTAATCAAATTAACACACTATGATGGTAAAAAGAAAAGGGTTCATAACTCACCGTCCGAGCTAAAGAAAACCTTAAGTTAACCAACGGTGAGCTTAACTTATTTATTTGACTGACATTCTGTGAGATATTTCTGACT
Source organism: Loripinus fragilis (assembly GCA_964019695.1). NCBI lineage: Eukaryota > Metazoa > Mollusca > Bivalvia > Lucinida > Lucinidae > Loripinus > Loripinus fragilis. Next base: position 2,710,306 of record OZ026529.1, read on the forward strand.
TTAAAATTACCAGTTGTTCCAAATAATGATCAGCAAGTCATCTAGGTATCATTAGGTAGAGTTGAGCGCTTCAATAACACCAGCCTGGTTATTGTCAGAGAGGGAAAGTGTGAACAAAACCAAAAATGCCAGAAGAGGAACATAATTAGTACCAATTTAAATGCCTACACTTTATCTAAACAATTTAGAGCAAACTCTGATGATTGTATTATCTAAAGAGCTAATGGGGAGCGTCACAAACTTTCTGACATATGCAAAATGTATATGTATATCATTTTGGTATTTCTGAATTGAAAAGGTGCGTTTCTCTTTACAAGCATAATAAAGAGAACATTCTCTATTAAAAGTGTGTTTAAGTAATTCAGTATAACTTTTCTTTGATGTTACTATAAGGCAATGTGTAGTAAAAAGAGTAGCGAAATCACAAGTAGACACACTGGAACCTTTAAATTACCTGGTCTGAGTTTTTGATATGCCAAAAAAGATGTTTACTATTCCATACGTAAACATAATAGCCATATGACATTCAATGGCTGACCTCCATTAATCTTTTTTTTCATAGATGTTAGCGCTGCCAAGTGTTTGCATTGGGATGTTAATATTGTAGATTTTTTAAATAAACACAATACTGCTAGCAGCCTTATCTGCTGGATGAAGCCCCCGCGTAAATTGTTGCAATAAACTGTTTATTTTTCTTCACAAAGATATCTAGTTTTCAAGTGTTCAAAGCATTTGATTCAACATGCTCTCACTTGAGCCAGATATTTCAAAATTATTATGGGACGCTAGTTATTTCTTAACGAATTTTGGTAAACTTTATCGGTGATAGAAATCTGCATTTAGGTCCTTATTGCTAATAACTACATGACCTGCGGGCTAGTAGCAATATTTAGAGTCCTTGCATTCTTAAAAATCAGGAATAGTAGGTTTTTTGTATCAAATTCAGTTACTGTTTTGTTAAAAATAGTTACAGTACAGCAAATACTATTAAGAATAAGAGATACCAAAGTAGTAAATTTTAATGTAATGAGTAAATTAATGGATTCTATCCCTTTGTTGACAAATTGAAATTTTGATAAAAAGTGCTATAAAATGACAATGACAAAGAAAGTGAGTATTGTCAAAAATAACACGATTACAAACTGCAGACAAACCATGGCAAAGTGCGGATGATCCACAGAACACTAACAGTCACAAAGAATCTGGAAGACAATGTACAGGTCCATTAAGAAGTTATTTCACTACGCAATATTTCAAAAGGTTTTTTTACATTTTTATTTTACATTAATGTTCCATGTTTTACCATTCATGTAATTTAATTTTATTGCCATTTTACTTCTATACATCATTATCAATGTATAATCAGACAAAATTTATATATAAATATTAAATACATTCCAATGTAAACACAACAACATAGTATTACTTAATTACATTCCAATGAAAACACAACAACATACTTTTACGCCTACATCATGAAGTAGGTATTTCGTTGTACTTAACTTTGCTTTAATAAGATCTGTAATTTTCCTTGGCATTGAATTGTAGAAGTTCTTCCAGAACGTTTGATGTTACACTATACATACGCTTTACATATTCGCTTCCAAAAATCTTCTTTTTACACTGCTTTACGTTACCAATCTCTTTCTTTATTATGCTCACAACGTCCTCTATGGGATTCATATCTGGCGAATACCCTGGCCATTCCAGGACAGGTATTCCTTTATACTCTAGGAATATTCTAGTATAATTAGAGTTATTGCATGGCGCGAGATCACACCTTCTGTGAGACCACAACGCCTTCACATGAATCTGTATTTAGCAGTTATAACAATAGACGCCATTGTCGTGTTTGGCGCAAACAGAATGAAATATAATGATAAATGTATTCAGACTACATTGAAATCACCAGTAAGTGTGCAAGTCTGCGGAGCTATTAGCAACAGAGGCATATCTCTTCTAAGAGAACTGAATGGTAACATGGACAGTGCAAACTACCAGAGTCAGAGTGATATTATTAATGATATTGAAATGGCATGTGAATGCGTTTTGATCCCACAGAAGGGAAACATCGTTATGCATGTCCTCGCGCCATACCATAACACTAAAAGTAAAAGAACATTCATAGAATGTAAAGAAATACCCGTTCTGGATTGGCTAGAGAATTTGCCAGATATAAAAACCATAGCAAGCATTTGGAATATAATGCAGAAAGAGATTGGTAACCAAATGCCATGTAAAAAAGAAGATATGTGGAAGCAAGAATGTGAAGCGTGGTACAGTGTAGCACCGAACGTCCAGGAAGATATTTTCAATTCCAAGCCAAAGAGAATCGCAGGTGTTATTAAAGCAAAAGAATGTGCAACGAAATACTGATTTTACGATGTTGGCGTACAAGTTTGTTTATGTATTTTTTTCATTGGAATGCTTTTACAGTATGTTGTTGTGTTTTCATAGGGATCCTTTTTATATTTATATACAAATGTTGTCTGATGATTTATAGAAATAAAATGGCATGAGAAATAAATTATATGTATAATAAAACATAGACCATTGATGTATAATAAAAAATGTGAAAAAAAACTTTTGAAATATTGCGCAGTGAAACGTTTTTTTAATGGACCTGTTTTTACTCTGTTTCTTCCTCTTCGTCTCTTCTCTGGTCGCCCAAATTTTGCCTGAACGAGTTCTTTTAACCATTGTATCGAATATTTTGAAATTTTGGGATGTGGTAGCTATAAATAATTTTAATGTAAAGTTGTCTGATAGGGTTTCAAATTAAAAATGTCAGAGGCTGCCTACGGGCATGCCAGAACAGCAAACATGTTTTCCGGACTATTTCTAACTAACCACTTAAGAAAATGTTCTGATATTCGTTTATATGATACATTGTTAGTAAATATAAATGTCGTTTCTCAAGAAAGTAAGAACTACAGGACTCTATGGCTGAATTGAAGGCATGCACAGGCACAACCAATTAACAAATCATAATATTTAAAAAACATTCAGATCTAAACCCTAAACTTTATATATTCAGGTTTGTTATGATCAGACACATTCACTAACATTGAGGTTGGCACGCCCTGAAACCGGTTTAAGCCCTCCAGTATATTTTTACTAACCGTTCCAAGGCTGTGCTTCTTTTGTGGGTCAGTTATATATTATTTCTGTTTAGTTTTTGTTAAAGAGACTAAGTCTGCAACTATGAACATTTTTCGAATTTTATTGTTTTCTTTTTAAATCATTTGTAAAAGTAGAATTAAGTTATGTTTTCACAATAAATCTGTTCACTATAGCTGAAAACTGCACGGAAAAGTGAATTATCTTATAAAAACAGGTGAGTTGGTAATTATTTGCGTCCCTCCAATAATTATAGACAGTTCATTTTAACATAAATGCTATTGTTTTGATACTGATAATTTGTTAAGATTTACGAAATTGGTAAAATGAATACCCGGATTTTATTTTATTTACTGTGTTCTTGAAAAATAGAAACCTTAGTTCTAAAATTAAAAGATCAAAAGTTACAGACTATGCAGCTTTAAGTTTCGTGTGCGTCTGTTTATTGATGCCGTGTGGTCACCTGCTGGGAAAAGGACTGACCTCTTGGCTCTCGTTTGTGATGTCTAATTGTGAAGTTGTTATACTTTCTCACTGGTATCCTGGGTCAGGTTCGGTGCTTGATTGTATCGATTCCTGAGCTTTGTTCTCTTTCTTACTTGAAAGTCTCCTTGTGCCAGACATACCCTGTCAAGTTCACTTCATAAAAGGCTTAATACCTCTGATTTCAGGTAGTGGTTTATTTATGTCTTTGTCGGATATATAGTTTGGTTAATCTATGGTCAGTATTCATGACGTTTTCTGGTTACATTCAACTTGAGTAAGCTGGTTTCGTCTATTTTCCTACGACTGGTCTCCATATAGACCGAGCTCTGTCATTTGCTTGATTGTATTTCGTTAATACTGAAGTGACGTGAAAATGCATATAAAAGGGTGTTATGGACATGTAGGAATTTTCATTTCCTGTTGTCAATACTGCTTTGTTTCTCTTTACCATCCTTACGGGGTAACCAATTTGTGCACTGATTTTATACTTCTGTATACAGCAATGACGTGAAGCACAATATAATCTAAGGGACACTAGACATCTGACGATAGCTGCGATGTAGTTGCGTTTCTTTATACAAAATCCAATACTTCTGAAACTCGTCGTCAAAACAAGTACGTAGTTTCCCTACATTTTTTGACACCTTATCGCATAAACATTTTCATTAATATTTTGTAAGCTTGTACATGTAGCAGCCAGTCGAGGATAGGGACATGTAGCACTTGAGAAGCCACCGTGGTGTAGGGATAAACCTATGTCTTGTAAACCAGGGGTCGCAGGTTCGATTCCCCGCTTCTCCCACTCTGTCGGATGAGACTTTAACCCGTTGCCCCGTCTTCTGAGACGCTTTCAAACCAGAACCGCTGCTGGTTGAGCCTTCGGGAGTTCCTTGACATAGAACCACAAAGAGCATAAACCCACCCAGCCAGTACTGGTACAGCCAAGGAACACGGCCATAAACACAATAAATGACAAGCAGTATAAACTATGACCCAATTCGGGAAAAATGGTCGAAATACATTACTGTACATATCAGGCCTTATGTGATTGTTGTTCGTTTGGTAACCCTTTTTATTCTGATAACCTGCAAACATATTATTTGGTAAACAGTGAAGACCTAGATGAAATGCCGCATAAGGGTATGCACTACTTGCTAAGACCGAAACAATCTTCAGCAACAGAAAGACATTATAATCTGAAAATTATGAACTTTGGTCCCTTTGAATGCAAAATGGACACTTATTCTTTGCATCATTACAATGTATGTAAGGAAAATATCAGAATGAAATGAGTTAAAACTATGCTTCATTTGTAATTAGGCCTAACACGTTGCTTGTATTACCCACGTTCAATTGGAACTGCCTCGGACAATTCCGTGGAATGATTCTGTAAAATCAGACCTCGGATATATATCGAGGATCTACTTTGATAAATTGACGCGGACGTTACATAACGTGACACTGACGTCGCAGAGACCATGCCAGAATAATAACAAGTGTGATTGCAGCAAAGCTAACGTTTATAAATGGTGTTTATGTTTTTTCAATAAATTATCGCTAAAGCGATATTTTATTGAAAAAAAACATAAACTTCATTTATTCTGCTGATTAAACGTTTCGGGTAACCAAAAATGGATTTTAGGGCTGAACCCATACGCTTTAGAACAAATTTTTCTTACGCCAGATTCGGCCAACGAAATGGAGCTTTTTCGTACATAGTACTCTGCGTAATGCGCCTTACGTACACATGAGGCTTGATTCGGTTCTCAAATGGTGCCGGACTTTCCCGATTGACCCACGTTGCGTATTTATGAAGCTGTCTGTGTGTTTGACAAACATATCACCGAGAAAGAGAAAGTTGTTTGCTTTGTGCTTCCATCTTTCTCCTGGTGCCACACGTATGTCCCTTAGCTGCGATTGTGACACTTCTGTTTTATTATCAATGTGCAGTAATGAAAGCATAAATAAACTTAAGGTTAATCAGATTTATAGCTCAATGTCTTACGATTCATAATTAGATTTTATATCATAACTATGCAGTTCTATTTGTATTATATGCAGAATTGTTGTCATACATACTGCGGATATTATATTCTGTAATATTTATATTACATGTATCTGAAGTGGTTTTAGTTCTATAAGCAGTCTTGTAGATATATCTTTAATTAATTAGTATAATGCATTCACGTGAAACTGTTAAAATCGCAGACTTTGTTTAATTGATTTTATTCGTGCAGATTTGCTTAAAATCATTATATTGAGATAGTGATGAAAAGTGAAATGAGAATCTACTAAAAATATTAAGTTTTGAGTGACACATCTAGATTGAAAATCTTCCCGCTGATGAAATGATGATGGTTGTTGCGGTATGCTCTTGTTTGCGTACGCGATATGTTTGCTCAACTGTATTGGGTCTCCTCCTCCTGGTATCATGGTTAATTGTGATGTGTGAATGTGGCATTTTCACATTTGTTCTGGTTATATTATGTAAAGAAAATGTTTTGATTGTAAATTGTAACGAAATATCCTGAATATTTTTTGACAATATACGTAAGGAAGAAGGCTAGATCAGGAATCCGTACAATCAAATACCATACCTGACCCAGGACACCGTATCGAAAAGTAATACTTATTTCGAGGATGCAAATGAATATTAAGAGTTCCTTATACCTGTAGCAGGGATCTTTCCCAAAGCAGAACAGGACATATGCGAAATTTCTGATGAATAGTACATGTAATGTTACGGATCAAATAGTCTACCATTTTAGATGTAAGGCAAAGTAAACCAGAGCAGACAGCTGTTGGGTACTTAAGTTTCTTTATTGTGCTATTTGTTAGCTTTCTTGGATGAAGTTAATAAATCAAAATTGAGCCGGATCATGAGACTTTGTTACGTACCGCATGCGAGCAGTCGCATCTCAGGTGAGCCTGCGCAGATGCGCAGATAGCAGGCTCACCAGAGGCTGCATTGCTCGCATAGATACACTTAGATCAATATGAGGACCGAGCCAAAACTCAAATCATAACAACTGGATAGTTATGTAAGCATGCTTAACATGATTTATTGCGAATGTGATAAGTACAAAAATCTTATAACCTGGGATGAAATGATTTTTTCTATGATATTCAGTCTGAGATGATATATAGGTGCTTGCTTGAGTCTTCTTTGAGATTAGCTGTATAACCTTACCGAATGATGTCTACAATAGATTACAAAGGATCTGATCTGATCAATACACTCGTATCACAAAGTAACGTGAATTAAATAATACATTCAGTCGCCTATTCGCATACTGAATCCCATATAATTTTCCTTGATGGCCCAAATACTATATTATATGGACTAGTACACGAGGACGTGTCGCATATGCCTCAGCTGAGCTTATATCATGGGCAGATCCAGACAGGGAAGCATGTGGTCCGGGCCTCCCTCACATCCTGGCAAATTACAAGTGCTATTGGTTTCCATAGGAATAAGCATTAGGACCAGCAACCCGTCCCTTCCTCCCGTCCCTGGAATATTTAGTTTCCCAGTTTTCCATAGATAGTCGCCAAAGGGGGTGCAACTGTTTATTCCCTGGAGAACTGGGAAACTCTATAAAAGGACCCCCTAAAATAAACAAAACGTGGTCAGATTGCGTTGTGGGTTTGTTTCTCAACTGATGAAACTTTCTAGGTCCGATCTTGCACATGCTGACGTCTACGAGGGGGGTTCAATATGTAATGAAAACCCATACATAACTCCATCCATATACGCGTTAGGATTTTATGCTATAGGCCAAACGAAAGATCAAAGCGTGGCCGTTAAAATGGTGTATGAAACATTATTTTATCTTTCCAAATTGAATAAGTTACAGACTTTTTAAAAAGCACACTAATGTGTTTCCAGGTTATAAGTGACCCCCGTTATTCTTTTTTAAACAGCTTTAAATTGAACTTAGAAGAACGGCACTTAGCATGTGGATTTAAATGCACACCGCGTAACTAAAACTTATTTTTGGGAGACGCCCTTATTTGTAACTGAAGCCCCAGTCCCCTGTACAAAAGAATTACTTAGTTGTTTTTCCCTGTGAATATACCTTTGTGTACCCCAATAGATACACGTGGTATATTTGCATTGCTATGATGATATGTACTAGCCTACAGGACTATCTAGATCCGATGATTCAACGAAAATCTATTCCGCAAACCTCACTCGTCATCATTTTGACACACACACACGCACGCACATAGCCATTTGTAAAAGTCTATAGGGGTCCTAGACCGTGCCGTATTGAACGCAGGCAAATATAAGGCTTAAGCATGAAACATGCATGTACATGTAGCACCTTCCATTTCAATTCATTGACTCTTTTGCCTACGAGGTAGTTTGTCATGGTTTTGTCGTCTGCTGATATTTTTTTTCAAAATCAGTTTGTTTCTTGTTGTTGTTTTTTCTAAAATGATCTCTCGGGAATATCAGTAGAGTGCCAAGCAGTTTGGATCCAGATCATGCCCGACGTTTTTTGGGCCTGATCTGGGTCCAAATTGTTTGCAAAGGTAAACAGCAGACGACACTAGTATGACGACAATTCAAGCAAATTAGAGAGTTGACGAGAAATTGCGATTTATGGATATACATTAAACTTAAATAGCATCAAAATATTTGCCTGCTAAAACTATTTCGCTGATAAACTTTGTCAACAGCAGAAGGCAAGTTCAGTCTAAAATGTTGGGCATTATCTGGATCCATACTGTTTGATAGCCTACTTGTATTCCTGAAAGGCATCTTTTAGGAAACCATCATCTCGAAAGAAAATTCAGTCATTATCTAAGGTTCAGACAATAATGTTACTTGAATCGTTTATTTTAACACAGGCCATTTCAGATGTACAATGTACAGTGAAGTTTATGAGTCAGTATAATCAGTGTATCATAGCTTAATGTACGAATGGATTGGGCCAGTTAAGCAATTTTAGCGTGGAGTTGCGATTGTCTTTATCAGTTTAAACAAGTGTTTTGGGTGCTCAAAAGAACCATGTCATCGAGACGGTTGTTTTGAGTACACACAACATATTTTTGGTTGAGAAATAGGAAAAATAATTCTCTTTTACACACTCTTATCTGTGGGACTGACGAATTACCTCCAATGACCTGTATAAGCCATGTTTTATTTATATCGCTAGGTTCACTTGGGGACTAATTCAAAGAAGAGCAGCAAAAACACACCAAAATTCCATCTAATCCCAGCCTATATGAAAACTAATATTTATGTGGAAAAAATAAATTCAATTACGCGGTATCTATCTAAATTCATTTCCCTAATTAATTTTTCAATTAAAATAACCACTAAAGAATAATTAGCAAAAAACGGGGGTCACTTAAGTCCTGGAAACACTATAATATACACTACATATATTTTCCTCGGAATTGTAAAGACGCATTTTAACAAAGGTAGAAAGGCATGCTGTATTTTCTAAAACAAACATTTAACATGCATGGATCACATATCTATAGTTTTCTGGTTCATTTCACCTTTATCTGCTATAATGATACAAACTTTTGACTGGTACCAATTTCTCCTGCAAACGGTTTTATTACGTTACCCCCTCTTCATTGACGTCGTTTAAAGCAATGGACGTAACACTAAACTACGCACGGTTATTGAAAATCAGAAATATGGTTTTGTACCAGAAAAGGACAATTTTGATTGTATCGCAGTTTCAATACACACAGTGCATAGACAGTAGACCAGTTAAACCGAAACCAATATCTAGGGGTATCTCATCTGAGTGGTACACCATTTTCGTTTCCTATAATTTTACCGTCAGAAATTAGCCAGCCAGTTTATGTACATGTAAACACGTGTAACAATGTCAAAATAATGCATCTGAATGCAAGCATCGATGAAACGCGGTATTTTGTCTGATCCATTTCAGTGTAAGCCAGAGATGGCATTCTTTTTAAGTGATTTTCTTATTTCAAATGACATATTTGGGGGTACTTTTTGAGTGAGATTAGCTATGGAAATTTCAAAATCGGCTGTATTACTTGCAAATGAACATCAAAATGACCAGAAGAAATGATTTTCGTATACATTTTCGCTATGTAATCGTTTACGCAAAAACGACTCTGTCATTGGAATGCCAGAGAATGTAGCATCAAGGAGGATTTTAACCAAAATGGCAGCCTCAGTATTTTATAGAATATAAAGCAATATTAAAGATTTTTGCAGTTATAAATCACCAGTATATGGATATTTACCACACGAAGAAGCAGACTGAAAACATCCCTTGTTCATGTAGTTATCTGCTTTTGAAAACATTATTTATTACATATTGCAGAGTACTTAAGCACCCTATCTTGAAAGTGGCTTGTGTAAATTAGATAAAAGGCTGGACAACTGCAATGTTACAATTATTTAGCCGAGAAACAGACCTTTTAATGAAAGCAATTATGAAGTGGGTAAATATAAAACTTTGGGATATACTGAGCTGTTTTCATTACATATTGAACGCCCTTCGTATATATCCGGCGAAGCGAGAGGTGTAATGCGCAGGCGAGTCTAAGAAAGTGGTTTAACTCGTATGAATTTACGTTGCTCGCAGATGCGAAAAGTTCAGGAATCTCGTACAGTGGTCTATACGTGTATGTAAATCATTGACATGCTAAAAAAATAAAATTTGTCGTGTGTGTTTCAAGCGCGAATCCGGAGGGGGCCTCTATCCCTTGAAAACCACAAAGCTATAGGGTTCCTTAGCAACACTTATCCGGATACACTGAAAATCGCAAAGCTATCAATCCAGTATTTAATGTTTGGACATTATCGGCCCGCCAGCGAAACTGCATTTAACTAGCGTTAGTAGTAATGGGGGCCACTCTGGGTACAGGGGTTTTAAGCCTGAAAAGAACTTAGAATTTTTAAGGCTTAAAAATCCCGGTACCCAGAGATGGCTCCCCTGGTAAGCTTGAGTGACTAGCTGTGAATAATTTAGTTTATTTTGAGGGTTATTCTGGCTGGGCCTTTGGTTGTAATAGTTTCCTGGGCTATTGAGAATAACTTAGTTTATTTTTGAGGACTATCCTGGTTGGGCCTATGATTGTGATAGTTTCCTGGGCTATTGGGTAAGGACCTCTGACACTTTGATAGGGTATCTGCCTATTTTTCAGATGCTTCCCAAAACTTCTCTATGCATAAGATATGACTGATATCCTTTTGGATAGGACGCTTGATGTATTAGGACTGAATTAAGGTTATGATAAGACAGGTCGACCCCTACGACAAAACAGGAGACGCTACCAAAGGTGGTAGGGGTTGCAAAATTTGACTTCACCAAAACATTTAGAAATCAATTATTTTCACGTGTAAGGGTATTATATCATCAATACTCGATTAAAAATCACAGTGAAAGTATTTTGAAGTCCAAAACCATAAGCAATTTAAAGATTATTTTTGTTGTGTTTTTTTTCTATCTGATTTCTTAAGAAATATTTAGAAGCGCCACTGTAGTCCATATTCAACCTTGATGACAATGTATTTACCTGGTGCAATATTATGCAGCAATGTACTTTAACCATTCATCCATGCGTTAAGTACACCAAGCCAAGAGCCATGTAGTTTACGTGTATTGGATAGATACAGTTTATATGCAAAATAATCTACCAAGTGAATTTAGTAAAAGGACAATTTTCATAATCTAAAGAAAAAGATGCCAAAAGCGTTGTAATATTTCATGTGTGATGGGTTATGAAAAGAAAGCTGACTTGTACTAATTATTCAATTATACTTGAAAAAACGATATTCAAGAGAGCACACCAAAAATCCAAATGCTTATGTTCGGGCTCGCCCAGACGTCACATTTTGGGCTGTGGGATATCTTTCCCCCCCAAGTTCCAGCTAGCTTTTCACATATATTATGTTAAATATGAGAACACACTTACGTGCAAAAGGATTAGTTGGAACTCGGGGGGGAATGATGTTTTAAAAATATTTTTCTATTTCCTATATGTATAATACAAAAAGTGACCATTTTAGCCCCAAAATAAAGCTGTACATTCATGGAAATAGGGAATTAAATGCAAAATCATAAAATAGAGACCAACAGCGAGCTTATATATGAAGATGGAATCGTTTGATCGACTTTAATTTTCAACAAAATTATAGGCAGGGATACACTGTGATTCCCATTACCACCGTCAGAGGTCCTTACTAAGTTTATCTATGACTGCTCTGTGATATGGGAATAACTAAGTTTATTTTGAGGACTATTCTGGTTGGGCCTATGATTGTGATAGTTTTCTGGGCTATTGAGAATAACTTAGTTTATTTTGAGGGTTATTCTGGCTGGACCTTTGGTTGTAATAGTTTTCTGGGCTATTGAAAATAACTTAGTTTATTTCTGAGGACTATTCTGGTTGGGCCTATGATTGTGATAGTTTCCTGGGCTATTGGGTAATAACTTAGTTTATTTTTGACTGCTCTGTGGTATTTTCCTGGGCTATTGGGAATAACTTAGTTTATTTAAAGGACTATTCTGGTTGGGCCTATGATTGTGATAGTTTTCTGGGCTATTGAGAATAACTTAGTTTATTTAAGGGCTATTCTGGTCTATGATTGTATTAGTATCCTGGGCTTATTTTTGAGGTCTTTTCTATTTGGGTCTATGATTATGATAGTTTCCTGGGCTGTTGGGAAATAACTTTGTTTATTTTAGGGTAAATTCTGGTTGGGCCATGGTTGTAATAGTTTCCTGGGCTGTTGGGAAATAACCAGGTTTATTTTAGGGGAACTTCTGGTTAGGCCTATAATTGTGATAGTTTCCTGGGTTATTGAGAAATAACTTAGTTTATTGTTAGGGGTATTTTGGTTGGGGTGTATGATTTTGATAGTTTCCTGGTCGCATCGCTGGAAAGCTGTGAATAACTTTATTTATTTTTGTAAAGATCTGATTGTGACAAATTTCTACCTGCTCTTCTCTTATTTTTGACTGCTTTGTAATAGTGTCCTGGGCTATTGAGAAATAACTTAGTTTATTTTTGACTACTCTGTAATAGTTTCCTTGGCTATTGGGGAATAACTGAATTTATTTTTTGAATGCTCTGTAATCAGTCAGGTGCATAACCTCCAAAAGTTAAAAAATTATCACTTAAAGCAGTTAACTCTTTTGCAACAAAAAACAAAAGTAACCTGTTTGAGTGAACGTGTCTTTTTCATCTTCATATTCCCGAATTACCGCAATTTTCTATTCAATTTTCCGCTTTGTGGGTAATTTTATCTGAACGACCTATTACATAACTTTACGATTATGCAATAAAATTTTGTACGCATCGTCTATAAATAAGTACGCGAGGTCATTGATGTTCAGAAAATAAGCTACATTTTAACCTGAATAAATTATATTGTTGACGGCTTGCAATTTGACCTTGGCCTAAATAATTTCAGATACAACTTAAATAAGTTACTTTCTGTAGTATCACTTAGAAATTATTGTTGAAAAGGCACAATTTTAACTTCCTTAAGTGATATATATTTTAACTTATAGAAGTTATGTCCCTGACTGGTAATAGTTTCCTGGGCTATTGAGAATAACTTGATTTATTTTTGACTGCTCTGTAATAGTTTCCTTGGCTATTTGGGAATCACTTAATTTATTTTTGAGTGCTCTGTAATAGTTTCCTGGGCTATTGAGAATAACTTAGTTTATTTTAGGGGTATTTTGGTATTGGTTTATGATTTTGAAAGTTTCCTGGTCGCATCGCTGGAATGCTGTGAATAACTTAGTTTATTTTCGTAAATATCTGATTGTGGCAAATTTCTACCTGCTCTTCTCTCGCTGGTAGGCATATTGTGGTTATCTTTTTATAAAGTCTAACTTTACTCGTATCACAAACAACAGGGTTTCAAATTTGCATATCGTACATCTAGTAAGTTGCAATATGGTATTATATCTTAAGTAAGGAATTTAGGTTCATGAAGTTCTATGTATCAAATAGTCTCTCTAGAGACTTAGATATTCAAGGCTAATTTCTGTGGCTTAGAAATATTTCATTTAGCACAATATTTCGCTTCTCACAAGTTTCATTGATAAATTACGTCATATAGATCATACATGACGTCATTGAAAAGCGACAACAAGTATAACTTTTCGAAACGATATATAACTTGGTCATTTTAAGAGTAAAGGTGTGCACTTAGATATGATGTCTGCTTGAAAGTTTCTAAGGATTATACTTTTCAGGTTCTTTCATAGAGTCGTATTTGATAGCTAGTATCAATCTTATGATTAAGTTAGAGCTTCTATTGATATCTTAGATAATCATCATCGGCATGCAATAGTATTGGGGTTTAATGATCAGGTGTTGATGAAAGTGTCCATATTGCTTGGGACGTGGATGCAATGTGGACCTTCACACGTAAAATGTGGATGCAATGTGGATCCACCACATCTCCACATTTTGAATGTGGATGTAATGTGGAGCAATGTGGATGTAATGTGGAGCATTGTGGATTTCGACATTTCAAATGTGAATAAATGCAGATATATTGTGGGTCAGCATAATGGAGATTTACATTAATTCTTGAATAAATTCGAAATTAATGTGGACCACCACACTAAAAATGTGGATCCACCACATCTCCACATCTTGACAATGTGGATCCACCATATCTCCACATTTCCATAATGTGGAGTTTCCACACCTGCACATTCGACAATTTGACTTATACCCTCTCTTCACTCAATCATATTTTCTCTCAGTCTCTCAAGGTGATAGTAGCATGGTACAATCGCTATTGCTGCTTTCGGAGAGATGATTCTTTTATAATTTTATTCGACATGTTGGCAGGATGATATTTGCTTCACTTGAGGCAAATTTGGATTGAGGGTTTTTAGTCTTCTGTCCTATTCTTCCTTTCTCTCTCGCTCTCTCTGGGAGAAGTACAGATATGACTGAAATATTGCTAACTGAAACTTCGAGCTTTAACTCGACCGAAAGATTTAATCTCTCAATAGTTAACTTCTGATAATCTACATCTATGGTTCAAGCACCATCCGTCACCTTTGATGATCATTTAAATGTTTAGCACTTGCAATTTTAATTATCCACCTCTTTACACTGTGAAGTTTCCACATTTACATATTTAACAATTTGATAAATATGCCTAAGTTCAGGCATGTATGCTTAAAACTTTGATTATACATATTCACATAGTAGATTTTAGATCTGCATAAGATACAAAGTTTGCATGCTATATATTCTTTCTTCATATGATTAATATAAGAGTAATCTTCATATGTATGAAGTTAAGCAAAGTCTAAATGTCATTTTAATTCTATCAAGTGTGGTGGTTGTTTCACATATGCGATCATGGACGAGTTTTATCTGAGCTTACTGAGTGATAGTTCTATGGATATTTTCCCTAATAATATACAGTTCTCATTTACCACAAAGCTAAATCATCCTTTTTGAGTCCAGAAAGAACAACTGGTTGTAGCGTTGGTAGAAATTATGACTCCTTCAGAAGTATATAACATTTCACATAATAGCAATTATTTTTATATTCACTTCTACGATGAGAATGTTTTTGAAAGACTTGGGAAAAGTAAAATGAATACTGTATGCATGAAAGATGGAAGTTGTCCTGAAATAGAATTGTTTATCCCAGCAGGAAACTATAATTCGCCTCAGCACTTAGTAGAGCAAATTCAGATTGCAATTGAAGAAAATTGTGGAGCTATTCTACGTCAAATCCACAGTATGATCTCATTAAGTTATAAGAGATCAGGCAATCGTGTAAACTTACATGTTGAAAATCCAAATAGAGTTCAAATAGGATTTTCAAAGTCTATTGGCGAAATACTTGGATTGAATCCTGATCTTTCAAATAAACTGATTGGGAATGATAACCAGGCTTTTACATATTATGCTATTGATTGGAACATGACCCACAATCAGATGTTTCTTTATTCTGATGTTGCAGATTACACTTACGTTGGAAATATAACAGCTCCTGTACTTAGAATTGTTTCTTATAAGCAGTCCAAATCTAGCACTCAATCGCATCAAGAATTTTTGAATTTGCATTATGTACCTTTGGCAAAATCTTATATTGATCAAGTTCATATTGATATCAAAGATGAAATTGGCAGATCTGTTCTTTTTGTTGGTGGAAAAACTTTAGTAAAATTACATTTCAAACGTATAAAAAGCTGATCCATTTTGCTATCAGTATAAATATGATGGTTCTGGTTGACATGTCTTATTGTTCTTCGAACACTAAAAGAAGAAGAATGGATCTCTCAGCAAGACAGAACAATACAAGTTGCAATGATGATATGATAACACCTGCTTCTAAAAGATCAACTTAATATAAAATGAGCTATGGACAAACTTGATATCTGATGAAAAGGCTTAGTACAGCGTTCGATAGTAAACTCAAGCAAGGAAGACAACCAAAGTACTGTAGAATGTGCCATAGAGAACTTCGTAAGCTTATAGGAAGCCATTAGAGAAGAAATATATGAAGGGAAAAAAATAACAGAGGAAAGATGTGATAAAAGAAAGATTTTTTCTTCTGCAAAAGAGAACAGCAAAACAAGAAATGCAGTCCCCTCTCACGTGTTGCAGCAAAATAAGTACATGCAAATAATAAGACAGAGTAGAAAATGTCATACTTTTGTGAGAAATATTGACAAAACTGTGGGTTTGTATGTCACTACAAGTATAAAAGGACACAATCAAAGAGAAGCTATTCAATTTCCGAAACGATTTCAATGGGTCAACATCAGTGTCCAAAGTGTGAACGACAGTTTGCAAGATCAGACAGTTTGAGACGACATCTAACAAGTGGTATCTGCAGTGAAGATTGTCAGAAAATGAAGACTCTACTATGTCTGAAGAATCTGATGCAGTGACTTCAAGAAGTCATCAAAAGGAAGATATCTTTGGGAATTATGAAGACAAAGATTATGGCATTTGTGATGGTAGTATTACAGACTATACCGATGAAGATGATAAAGACCAACATTATTCTAGAAGAAAGAGCAAGTTTGATCCTTGGCAAGTTTTTGTTGGTGGAGCCCATAGAAACCTACAAGACACTTTCAATGAAAGTGTACAACATACAGTAGAGAAAAATCCAGACATTGATAGAGAAGAGGCAGAGGAGGTCACTTTTGATAAACTAGAACCTAGATACAGAGCAGAGGTCATTGATTGCTACCAGCGCTTCCTTAAAGTATCTTAGGCCATAAAGAAAGATCCCTTGCACAAGAAGATAACAGCTACAGCAAAGGGACTACGAGACGGCGAGGAGTTTGATGAGGATGAAGCTTTGAGATATGCTATTAAAAAAAGAAGATACCTTTTGGATGGAAAACTTGAAGAATATGACCCACCATCCTATTCCTTAGGTGAAGATGATGAATCAGGCTCTTTACAGCAGAGTTTAGGATTAAAATATGCACCAAGTCAGCTGCAACAGAACAACTTTGGACCAAGATATACACAAAGTCAACTAGGCTCTGGATCAATGTTTAAAACAATCTTATTGAATTCTTCTTTGTATGATGACATATATTCTTTAATTTCTCTGTTGTAAACAATGGACAGAGGGACGGTCCTAATCCTCTGTCATTGTAATCAGTTAAAGTTAGCGGGGCAATAAAGTTATAGAAATGTTCACCAGTCTTTGTTGTTCTTTCATTGAAAAAATAAGTAGTAGTAAGCTTGAGACGGCTAGCTATACACTAGTTAAGACAACAGAGTTATGCCTCTAGGAGATAATGTCATGATTGACCAAGATACTCTAAGACGCATGGTACTTAGTAGCCTTGACTATTACACAAACCATATATCACCACATAATATACCCCTAGAATGACTAAGTTATCTTCAAAGCTGAATTTAACTAAGTTATTTTATATATCACCACAGCGGAACCTTTAAAACCTCTCAATAAACTAAGTTATTTCCCAATAGCCCAGGAAACTATCACAATCATAGACCAGAATAGCCCTTAAATAAACTAAGTTATTCTCAATAGCACAGAAAACTATCATAATCATAGGCTCAACCAGAATAGTCCTCAAAATAAACTTAGTTATTCCCAATAGCCCAGGAAAATTTCACAGAGCAGTCATAGATAAACTAAGTTATTACCCAATAGCCCAGGAAACTGTCACAATCATAGGCCCAACCAGGATAGTCCTCAAAAATAAACTAAGTTATTCTCAATAGCCCAGGAAACTATTGCAACCAAAGGCCCAGCCAGAATAACCCTCAAAATAAACTTAATTATTCACAGCTAGTCACTCAAGCTTACCAGGGGAGCCATCTCTGGGTACCGGGATTTTTAAGCCTGAAAAATTCTAAGTTCTTTTCAGGCTTAAAACTCCAGGTACCAAGAGTGGCCCCCATTTCTACTAGCGTTTCACTGGCGGGCCAATGATGGCCCGCTTTATGGTGGAATTTAGATCCTATCTTCCCTCTTCAACTATAAAAATGATAAAGTTATCAGAGTTGGACACCCTCTGACAAAACTTTCTGGTTCCGTATGTTTAGAAGTGCAATACGAGGGTGATTTTTTATATTCGTTGAATCGGGCTGTATCTCTACAAATATAGAATTTACGGTACCATAAGTATATATATTTTAAAAGGTATAGCTTCTGTCAATCAACTGATATAAATGCGCATAGTTTAGTCAATATATATAGCTTTGAAAAGGGCAAAGTAAAGGACACTGGCCGAAATCCATGTCATTTTAAAGAGACTAGGTCTGTAACTATGAACATTTTTCGAAAAAAAGATATTTTCTTTTTAAATCGTTTGTAAAAGTAGAATTAAGTTATGTTTTCACAATAATATGTTCAGTACAGCTGAAAACTGCATGGAAAAGTGAATTATCTGATTAAAATAGGTGTTTTTCTCTAATTGGTAATTTATTATTTACGTCCCTCCAATAATTCTAGACAGTTGTTTTTTAACATAAATGCTGTTGTTTTGAGTGGTCATTTGTTAACATTAACGAAAATGATAAAATAAATTACCTGAATTTGAGGATTTTTATACCGTATTCTTGAAAAATAGAAACTTTATTTCCAAAATTACAATATCAAAAGTTACTGACTATGCAGCTTTAACTACGCAGCCATTAGGAAGTTATACGCTGTTAAGTTCCATTCGCTATGGTGATATAAGCATTTGTCAAGCCGATTTTTATTTTGCACAATCAGAATTAATTATTCAAACGCTAATCGTAGACAAGTGCAGCAAAACTATAGACATGTTATTTGTTCTTCTATAACAATTTTAAACACCCACCGATATACCAAAATAATCACAGTCAAGTGCTAGTTTATATTATATCTGTTAAAAATTACGACTATGAACATTTTTTTAATTTTTTCTTCTGGTTTCGCATAGCATATTATATAATAGATCATTCGTCAGCAGTAATATTGATGTATTGATCAAATCGTGTACCTGGAAACTTCCAGAACTGTCACACCCCATGTTATAAAAAGTGGGTGGGGTAAATCAACCCGCGTAGAAAAAACAATAACAATCAGGTCTGCATAATTTTCTTATTTCAGTAATTGCAACACCTGTTAAGATTTAAAGTTAAAAAATCTATACCTGTTGTTTTTGTGATTTATTTATAAGCTTGCATTTGTTTTTATTTGTGAGGACACCTGGCGCAAACAAGTGGTGATTCAGTTCATGGTTTGAACTGCAAAATTAACACAGTTTTGGAGTTTTGCCGTGACATGTGCTATTTTCTAATGTAACTGCCTAAATTGAGGGAAATCTGCATTTCTAAGCACAGTTGTTGTCATATTTCAATGAAATAACATCCAAAAAACGATTACCCACTTTGTGATTTTTTTTCTTGATAAACTAGCAAATGTTTTATTCAGGATTTTTATTACAACACACTTGGAGCATTTTTCAAAGCATTGATACAACGCACTGATTGTTGCTCAGAAGTGCTGTGGTTGCTGGGGCAGACTCACCACAGCATTCACTTTTCGCATAAACGTTACAAAAAACGCCATTTCAGCCAGCACATGATATTTTGATACTGTGACGAAGGCTCATGCGAGCCTGTGCAGTCGTGCAGTCTACCAAGAGCCTTCGCTGACAGCACAAGATATATTGATACTTATCGCATTGTCCAGTGAATTTGCCTGCGCAAATGTGCAGACTCATCAGAATATTCGCCGCTTGCGTGAATAGCACACAAATTGTCATTTTAGGGAACACAAGAGATTTTGTACAGTGACGATGGCTAAGGTAAGCCTGTGCAAAAGTGCAGACTCACCAGAGCCTTCGCTGCTCGCACAAAATGTCATTTAATCGCCATTTGAGCTACCACAAAATTTTGAACTGTGACGAAGGCTCAGACTAGACCAAGC
This sequence comes from Loripinus fragilis, assembly GCA_964019695.1. Lineage (NCBI taxonomy): Eukaryota > Metazoa > Mollusca > Bivalvia > Lucinida > Lucinidae > Loripinus > Loripinus fragilis. The sequence continues at coordinate 2,730,308 of OZ026529.1, forward strand.
AAATGTGCAGACTCGCCAGTCATCGCTGTTCGCATGAATAACACCCCAAAATAGTAATTGAGTATGGTCGGAAAATATCACAATCACAAACTGCAGACGAACCCATGGCAACGAGAGGATAGCCACACAACAATCACGAAAGAGCAGGAAGACAAAGTAAGCAAATCAACCAACTCTCTCTTTCTCTTCCCCGTCATGATATTCGCAAAACAAGAATGGACATAAAGTAACAAAATATAGAAAAATCCTATAATGGGAGTAACAATCAACAACGAACCAACAACAACAGAACCACCGCCTTAGAACAGACTGCAGCCTAAGCCACTGGGGTGCTAAAATGAATTTTACTTGTACCAAATCTTCGCCCTAGTTTCTGCTGTTGTTGCAGTACAAAATATGATAAGCTCGCATAGAGGCTTCTTAGCTATTGTAATGTATCATAACAGACAAACGATCCAATCAAATTAAAAGTTTTGTGGCCAATCTGAATAATAGGCGGAAACACTATCATAGTGAAAACAGGGCTAGCTATCGATCGTCTCTGGTGAGTCTGCACATTTGCAGAGTCACGCTTGAGCCTTCATCAGTGTACAAAATCCACAAAATATATGCCTATTTACTGTACGATTTCTTTATAAGTGTGCATTTATTTTACGTTTGATGACACTAGGCGCACAAACCATCTGTAACATTGCAGTTTATGGCTTTGCCACGCAATTGGCGATTTGATTCATTGTTTGACCGAAAAATCTGATACAGTTGTGGAGTTTGACAGTGCCAGGTGCTTTTTTCTATAGTGACTGCCTAACTTGGGGAATTCTGCATGTCTAAGCACAGCTGCAGCAATGTTATCATAGTCCCATGAAATAACATACAAAACGATTACTACTCTCTATTTTTTTCCATGCAGAGAAGGCTCTGGCGAGTCTGTACATTTGCACAGGCTCACCTGAGTCTTCGCCAGAGTACTGAAATATCATGTGCTGACTCATATGGCGATTTGTGTACCGTTTATAAGAACAGTGAATGCTGTGGTGAGACTGCACAAGCAACCATGTTACATCTAGGCACCATCAGTGCGTTGTATCAATGCGTAAAAATGCTCAAAGTGCGTTGTAATCAAATTCCTCAATAAAACGTTAGCTATTTACCAAGAAAAAAAAACAAGTGATAATCGTTTTTTGGGTGTTATTACATGCAAATATGATAACAGCTGTGCTTGGACATGCATATTCCCCTCAATTTAGGCAGTTACACTAGGAAAAAGCACCTGCCATGGCAAACTCCAGAACCGTGCTGGATTTGTCATCCAAACCATGAATAAAATCACCAATTGAATCGCAGAGCCATAAACTGCAATGTTACCCATGGCCTGTGCGCCAGGTGTCATCACAAGTAAAATAAATGCATGCTTATAAATAAATCATTAAGTCAACAGGTATAGATTGTTTTACCTTTTACGCCAGCACCAGTGCGGATAATTGCCACCACCAGCTCGTTGTAGTAGCAACCGGTATGTTTACATTAACGAGTGTGAATTTGTTGAAATTCCAAATACATCTTCCACATCCAATAATTTTTGCGTTATGCTATAATGGTCATCTGATATTGTAGCACTTAGCAGCCACATTTTCAGAAGCTGTGTATGGCTATAGACCAATTTTCATGCAATTTTACTAACGTTCTGTCAGACACCAAGTCCATAAATATCATAATATCTAGCATATTTCTAGTGGCCAATATATATGTATGTCTTTGCCTCTTGGAAGTCATTAAAGTAATGCATTTTGAAATAATTTTAGGCTGCATGTATAGATAAAAGCTCCATTTTTTCCAAATATATACTTGCTGTATGCATTTACTTTCGCTGTTTTCATGAAATCTACCACTCTACGAACATAAAAAAACGTCCCTCGTATATGAATATCGAGTATATTTGGTAGATGGCATTGTAGTGAAGATTTGTATGAAAGTATTTTGAATTTATGCCAGCATTAAGGAGGATGTTCATCTTTATGCATAGTCTTTTTTCAGATTTGGAGGCCACTTCTTCAGAGGAGTAGAGCAATGTGTGTCATTTTGTTAGAGGGCAAAATGAATGATAATTGTATGAAAGCTTATTTGAAATGTGAAACCCCAGGTGATATCGTTTTAATCTTCTCCCTTTTAAACTCTATTATGGAACCATTATTTAGATATTCATTTGAAGAAATCACATCAGTTCAGGAAATGCTGTTTGAATATAAGAACATGTATATAATTTGTTTATCACAGAGCGTAGATCTATTTATGGCACCAAGAGGAGGAAACATTATAGCCAGGAGGAGAATTACACACATACACACACTCCAGCATGAACACACCAACTAGAGTCTGTCTGTAACGGTTATGGGGTATCTTAAACATATCAAGGAATGCTCCAAATATATCTGTCTTTAAAGGGAATCGTTCCTGGCGTAGCTCCCATTATACAGTTACGCACGTGCGTAATAGGATAATAACATTCGAGGGATGTGTGGTAAAGTAATTTTCCATACATGAGGAACTACATTTAAAGGAAGCACATTATTTTCTTTAAGAGAAGTTCCAATTTTGAAAAGGGACGCAATTGGAGAGAATCGCTGCTTTTTCGAGTAGTCTCCCGTTCATGTGCGGAACATTTTCAGCGTTCTTGCTACGTCATTGTTTGCTGTATTACAGTGCAAACTGTTCTGAGTCTTGGCTTAGAGCAAATAAATTGTAGGAACTGTTACATTACAATTAAATTACAATTATATTTTAAAGTCTCTAAAAATGAGAACATGTATAGGCCTAGTTTAAAATTGATATTGTGTGGTTTTCATTGTAATAATTATTTATAAAATGCATGTAAATACTTGTAAAGATAACTGACTGAAACCTAGGTGACTGAGCAAATGCGCATGTAGTTTTAGTATATACTGGTTTATATATTGCCTCGAAAGGTCTCGAAAGAACTAAACGTAAAATGTAAAGTGTTTCTCACGCTCTCGCGCCAGTTCCTTGCTGCTTATGGTAGCTTGCTGGGAAAGGGCTGATAGTCAGGGCCCTTAGGGACAACAAATAGGTCCCGTGCGATTTGTGTGCCGATTTATGGTGACCTATATCAAAACCTTCAGTGGAGTCATCCCTATAATTTAAAGGTGGTCACCCATCTCAAATCCGCTTCTGAGGCTGGTTATGACGTCATAAATATGGCGACCATAATAAAAAACTGCCCGTTAATAAAAGCTGTGGTTTGTGTTGGTATGGTCATATTTATCCAACACAAGCGCTTTTTTAACATAATATCAATTATTTTAGTCATATAATGGTTACATCAATGCTTTACCTGACTTTGACAATGAAGCATTTATCGATAACTACATTTTGCATGCAAAATACCGTAGGTTTCCTATAAATACCCAGCTTATCGGGCCACCTTTAGACTGATGGCTGAGAACTGGGGAATTTTGCAAGCTTATCCTATCTAAAAGAGGATTTCAAGCTGCATCTTTTAGTAGATGTTTGCACTATGTTCGCCGGGGCGTTAGTCTCTGACAGCCTGTTACATATGTTACCATATTAAATTTAGAAAAAAAGAAAAAAGTTTGAGCTACAGAAAGATTGCTAATTATTTAAATTACACATATGGTCTGCATATTGACAAATTTAGCTACATATAAATTCTTTTGGAGCAAAATTACAGCTTCCTGTGGTGTTATGTACGTTACTTTAATTAGATTACCCTTTAAACATGAAACTTGTGACCAATAGCATTTACTTTTTAGCTGATATGTGCATTTTCCAAAATGTTTTGATTATTTTGTACTAACAAACTCATTTTGGTTAGAGAAAATCCAAAGTTTGCTTTATACTTGAAATATAGTGTCTTATACGTGCAATTAAACAACCCAAAGGCTATACCCAATTTTAAGGAGCCGAATTTGGTAGGCATCTTTTATGTAAAAATATATGATAACATTTGCTGCTGTTGGATATCTTGCATATTTGGGATTGTCTTGCTCATATTATTAAAATTAAAGAATTTGCAGGTTTAACAACAAGATGAAGGCACTTGTTAAAGGTTTTAGCATATGTTACATGACATAATTAATGAGCAAGGACATTGACTTGTTGTAAGAGATGATATTTCAGGATAAAATGAATATATTTCGCATGTTTTCCTAGCTAAAATCTCCAGCTTCTGGTACCTAAGTCTTAGGTATTGATGATTATTAAGCCCCTGTACCTTTGTTACAGATGTTATGAATATTTAGACAAGTAGTTGGGATTCCTATGGGCACTAATTGTGCTCCCCTGGTTGCAGATTTATTCCTGTTTTGTTATGAAAGGGACTTTATGATGTCTCTTTCTGATGATAAGCAGGCTGATGTAATTGATGCGTTTAACACTACTTCCAGATATTTGGACGATATTTTAAATATTAATAATGTTTATTTTGAAAATATGGTTAGTCAAATATACCCTTCAGAGCTCCAACTTAATAAAGCCAATGCCTCTGATACCGAAGCCGCATTTTTAGACTTGCATTTGTCAATTTCTAATGGTATTGTTTCTACCAAAATTTATGATAAACGTGACGACTTTGATTTTGAAATTGTCAATTTCCCATTTTTAGATGGTGATGTTCCTCGTTCTTCATCCTATGGAGTCTATATCTCTCAACTCATTCGTTTTGCTAGAGCATCTAGCTATGTTACTGACTTCAACACTCGCAATAAATTGTTAACTCAGAAACTTCTTAAACAGGGCTATCGGTATCATAAACTTCACAAAACATTTTCAAAATTTTATAGACGATACTTTGATTTGATTTCTAAATTCCAAGTTGGACTTAAATCTCTCTTGCGCCAAGGACTTTCGGAACCTGATTTCTATGGTGACTTGGTGTATAAGTTGAAGAAGATTGTTGGCTCTAATAATTTTTCAGCGCAGTTCATTAAAATAATTTCCCATTATAAAAAGATTGGCTATAACATTAATGTATTGCAACAGACTGCATGCTTGGTAGTCAACCCAATCACAGTTGGCAACTTTGCTTTCCTCTTTAATTGCACGCCGGTGGGTCGGACTTCAGAATCTATGATGGTTCCGACTTAAAGACTTATCTATTGATGAGATGGTAGGGGCCTGATGCTTTGGCTGTTTGTCGGGCCCACCGGGGTTTACCTGTTGGATTTCTTTTGCTCCGGTATTCAGTTTAATTTACTGTTGAGTCCTTATCCTTGCTTTATCTCCTTGTTATATCTTGATTTATATGTTTTAGGAGATGATGCATTGATAAGTTAGGGGTCTTTCATGCAAACCAAATATCTATGTGTCTTGATCCACATCTGAATTAAGGGTGAGGTTGGCGCCGTTAAACCGGTTTACGCCCTCCAGTAAAATATTTTACTGACCGTTCCAAGGCGGTACTTCTTTTGTGGATCTTTTATGTTTTTGTTCTGTCTTGTGTTTGCTATGTTTTGTGCGCGTCTGTTTATATGTGCTTCGTGGTCACCTGCTGGGAAAGGGCTGACCGCTTGGCTCTCGTTTGTGGTGTCTTCTGTGAGTTTGTCACTTTCCCATTGGTATCCTGGGTCAGGTGTGGTACTTGATTGTATCGATTCCTGATCTTTGCAACCTTATTTACTTTCAATATTTCCTAATATGAATAATTCTAAAGTAAAGATACATCCTAGAGGAACATAGAAAATAATCGTTTCACATTTTAACAGTACAATTTAGTAAATGTCCCTTTCTAATGTAAATATTCTAAACCAATCCTTATCAAAGTCATATACAATATCGATTATTATTTCTGCTTCTCTGGTAAAATAATTGTCCTCCTCTTCTCATAAAAAGCCAGAATAATGATCAAACAAGATTTTGACTGTTAGCTGAGTATTGACCTGCTCCATCCCAAACTCTTTAAGATACACTCTATCGTATGTACCAATTCAAGGTGCATCGAATAGGAGATGTTTGCACACTGTAAGCATGGGTGTTAGCCTGTAACAGCTAGTTACATATGTTACTTTATCAATTTGAGAATAAGAAAATTGAAAGTTTGAGCTACAGAAAAAAAAACTTTAAAACTAGCTAATCAATGAACATTCTAATAGTCTGCAAATTACTGGATGACTTTACTATATATGACAGATGTTTACGGCTACATGTTGTATTATGTGCGTTACATGAACTTAATTATAATTTAAAGTGGTAATTTTGGCTATCGTCATTTATTATAATGACTGCTCTGAGTCGGTTTCAAACCGTTTTAGATTGTCATTATAATTTTACTCTTAATTCAATATTTCGGCCAAAGGCCATTATCAAGAAAACATGCACTTCAATGACAACTACAAGATGGTGGAACAGAGACTATGTAGTTGACATTGAAGTGCATGTTTTTCTTGATAAAGGCCTTTGGCCGAAATATTGAATTAAGAGTAAAAATATCATATGTGTTTAACATTGTTCCCTATGGAATATAAATGAATATCGTTTTAGATTAGGTTTAACAAACCTATACTCAATTGACGAATACAAAAACCAAAGTTTGTTTTTCTATCTTAAATATTTTGTCTTATATGAGCTAATGCACAACCCTACTCCCAGTTTTGCAGAGGAGTAAGTTATGTTTTCGCCGCTTAAATAAAACATATATAAAACAATTGCAGAGTGTTGATATTTTACATTTTCTTAAACAGTCTTGCTCATATATCATCAAGTTTCTAAGATCAGAACACTTATTAAAGATGTCAATGTGGCATTGGTTGTCACAACCAGGGCTCTGATCGAATTCCATGCACTTTCAGGTGCTGATATTAACTAGTTCAATTTCAGGAAAGAGCAAAAAATCATATTGGCAGGCATTTAGCTATGCTAGAGACTCTATCCACGAAGCATTTTTTCACCTCGGCTCAGTGCCCTTAGAAAGCACTGTGGTGGATTACCTAGAGTAATATATTTGTAAAGTGTCCTGACTTCTTAGCTCTCACCTGTGATGTCTAACTGTGAGTTTGTTACATTCCCAATGGTATCCTGGGTCAGGTGTGGTACTTGATTGTATCGATTCCTGATCTTTGTCGTCTTTCTTACTTTGTATTAGCCAGTCACCGATATTGTTCGACTCACTGCGTTGACGTAGTGGATATTTGGGAGAAAAAAAAGCTGAATTGCAAAAACTGAGCTGTGTTTCTCGAAGGGGTCAAACGTGCGCAGTACCAGTGCATCATTTGGAAAACCTCATCTGTCATTAATCCTGACAAATCAATGCCTGACAATTATGGTTAAAAGCGGGACTGTGATAAATATTGTCCCGTTATGATGACATTGCTCATGTGCGGATCCAGAGGGGGATAGGGGGTCCGGACACCCCCTGGAAAATAACAAGTACGTACATGGGTTTCTAAAGAAATTAGCATTTGGACCCCCCCCCCCCCTGGAAAAAGTTTAAAACCCCCCTGGAAAATAATGGACCCCCTCTGGATCCTTGGTAAAGTATAAGTATAGTTTTCTCAGCAATATAACCACTGGACCCCCTCTGTAAATTGTAGAATAAGCTGAGGATTAAATAAGACTGACAAAAATCCCTGGATCCGCGCATGTTGCCTCCTGCCCCCGAGAAACCCCTCTGCAGCTGATAAAATGTAGTTACAGCATGTCTGTATGCGAAACATCTCGGTGTAAGTACAAAGTAAACCATTTATATTGTACTGATTTGTGTTGCCGTGAAGCAGAAGAAGACTCATGTAAAATATTGCCAGTGGTCAATATGCTTATGACTTTTGAACAACTATTTTCATGTGGATTCAGATATTTCTTTAGCCGTATCAACAAGAATGCCTTATTGTCCAAATTTTGACCTTTGAAGACGATTCTACCTGTAAGCATGCGAAAGATAAATCAGATTGTAACAGTTTTCTATTTTCGAAGTACAATTGGTAACTGGTAGAGGGTTTATCCTTATTTCCATATCATGAACTTACTACTAAGTAGACTCTTCTATCGTTTGATCCTTCAGGGGTCAAAATCGGACTATGATGAGTTTGGTTGATAGTGTATGCAAATGGTGATTACTACTGTCTTTTCTTTGAGTGTAGGGTAAGCAGCTACAGATAAGCCAAAAGCTTTTGAGCGTGACTCTATTTACAATATTGATATGTTGTACTAGAAAAAAAAGGTTTTCGGACATGTATTTACATTTACTATAAAAGCTTTGACATACACATATGTTCTAACCGGACTGGCTCATTTTACGTATTGTGCATCAATCGTTTGAAATAGAAAGTATGTTACGATTTAAAAGAGGCATGATAAGGCTGCCAGTTTATTAAAGCTATATTTCCATGCGTTGGAAATGGACAAAACGCATATATTTGTGGTATTTACATATTAGGCGTCATTTCAATGACGTCATCTTTTTGTTCTGATGCGAAAACATTATGGGCGACATGTTAATTTTAATTATTAACCTCCTAAGATTAAATTTGGTGCATTTCGACTGAAATTGGCAAACAAAATGCAAGAAAATCCTGATCGCCATAGACTACAATGGACATACCGTTTTAATTGCACTGATACAATATACGTTATTTTGATGACGTCATAATGACGTCCAGACGAGAAACCCAGATGGGTGACCAGGTGATTTTCATTAGTTATCCCCTAAAGTTTGATTTGGTATAGGTCACCATAAATCGGCATCAAAATCGCACGGGAGTCCCGATCGCCCCTGACTATGACCTCTTGGCTCCCATTGCTGTTGTTTGTTGCATTTTTGTTACTATTCCATGTGGATCTTGGGTCAGGTGTGGTACTTGATTGTATCGTTTCCTGATCTTTGCCGTCTTTCTTACTTTCAAAAGTAAATTTGCTGCACATTTCATTTACTTTTTATGAACAGTATAGGTGTTTGCAGTTGTATAAATTCTAATACAGCATATGTTGCATTAGTTCTGACGTGCCTTTCACAAATAGATATCAGGACATACCAGAGATATGCCTTGGTATTTAGACGGATGGCTGAGAATGGGTTTGCTCCCCCCCCCCCCTAGGGAATTTTGCAGACATATCCTATCTTGTAGAGAATTGAAAGTCGAGTCTTTTAAGACATGTTTGCATTCTGTGCTCCGGGGTGTTAGTCTGTAAGAGCCTGTAGCATACGTTACTTTATCAAATTAAGAAAAAGTAAATTGAATGTTTGGGCTACAAATTAAAGACATTTAAATATTTTTTTTTCAAAAATCATTCATATAGTCTGCATACTGGATATCTTATCTACGTATGACAGCCATTTGAACAAAATTGCGGCTTCCTAAGGTGTCATATGCGTTACATAAATCAGATAACCCATTAAAATTTGCAAGTGTGGCTAGTATCATTTACATTCACAATCTCTCTGTGTGTTTTGCAAAATGTTTTTAACCATGTGTGACTAGCTTATGCAATTGGCTAACAGAAAAATTAAAGTTTGTTCCCCTAGCTTAATATTTTTTTCTAAAATAAGCAATTAAACAACCCTACCCCTACCCAGTTTTAAGGTGAAATGTTTGGTATTAAAACTAAAGTAAAAATAGTTAAAAAATATTTGCAGTTGATGAATATGTTTCATTGTTTGAGATTTATTTGCTTATATGAAAAGACTCATAAATCTGCAAGTTTGTTGCAATTTTGTTATAAATCAGAGGCTGTAACATACGTTACCTGATTTAATTAATGGGCAAGCTCATTGTCTTTACGTAAGATATGCCTAAAAATGTTTTAATCTCCTCGAGGGAATTTTGCAGACATATTCCTTCTTATAGCACAACTCAAGCTGCATCAAATAAGGGATGTTTGCACGCCTTTTGTTGGGGCGTTAGTCTGAAACAGCATGTTACATGCGTAACTATATCAAATAAAAGAAATGTAGTTTAAAAGTTTGAGCTAAAATTGTGAAAAAACTCTCAGCTGCTAGATATCTTACATTGTTTAGGGATTTTAAGCTGGCTTGTATGATAAAGACTTATAGATCTGTTAGTTGTCACCAAGGTTTAAAGATCAGAGAGTGTTACATATGTTAGCGTGATAATTAAATTCATCAAACAGTATTTTGACATCAAGCTGAGTAAGGGCCTGCTCCATCCAAATCCCCTTTGGAATTTTGCAGACATATTACATCTTATGTACCCATTCAAGATGCATTTGATAAGAAATGTTTGCACTCTGTAAATCGGGGCATTAGCCTGTAACAGATTGTTACATATGTTACTATATCAATTTGAGAATAAGAAATTTGAATGTTTGAGCAGAAAGAAGACATTAAAGTGATCTAATAAATTGACATTCTAGTCTGCATACTGGATGTCTTTACTACATATGGAAGCTGTTTAACATTAAATCGGCTAACTATGGTGTTATGTGCGTTACATGAACCTAATTATAATTTAAAAGCTATAATTGTGGCTATCGTCATTTAGTTAAAAAAACTACTATGACTTAGTTTCAAACTGTTTTAATAGATTTTACAAACATATACTCAATTGATGAATAGAAAAAAAACAAGTTTGCTTTTCTATATTAAATATACTGTCTTATAGGAGCTAATACATAGCCCTACTCCCAGTTTTACAGAGAAGCAACTTTTGTTATTACTGTTTAAGTAAAACACATGAAAGTGATTGCAGCGTGTGAATATTTTACATTTTCTTAGTCTGTCTTGCTCATATATCTGCAAGATGTCATTAAGTTTAAGAACAAGACACTTAATGTGTACTTTTAATATAAGTCTTTGGTGCCAAAACACCAGAAATTATATTCATTTCTGATTATCAAGCCCATGGACTGTTGTTACAGATGCTATCAATGACCTTTTGGAGACATTTCCTAATAATGTGCATATACTGCTAATCATAGAGCCACAAATAGAAAAGATAGTTTAACATTTGTACAAGACAATACAATAAATGAAATGGCCCGAACTAATTCTCATGAATTTAACACTCATTTTAAACGAATGTCGTTGTCTGCTCCTGTGGTAATCATTATTATCATACGCCTCCTTGCAACTAGTAGAATCATCACACAATATTTCAATCATTTACTGTTATACAATTTTTTACCACCAGTCCACTCAAAATTGATGAGCCATTATCAACTTTCCAATTTTGCCATTCATGGCTTGGAACTTTCGGAAACTGATATAATTTCATTATAGTTGGCTCTTTGAGTGTGTGTTTCAAGTGATACTCTGCAAGTAGGAGAAAGACTAAAGCTTTACAAGGAGGAAAATTATGCCATTAAAAGCAATGAGTACCTGGACTGATGTACCTTGACATTTCTGTGATAAAAGAATCATATCTTAGCTGGTTAACTTTTATAAATGTAGCCTTTCCATACATTCAACAAACATATTTTCATCTAATAATGTAGTCGGTAAAGCAATGGAATGCAGGATGAACAGAGCGCAAATTAGACCCTTTCAATTCAATGATTCACTAAGTTTTAAAGATAAGAGCGCTTATTAAAGGATGTAACATATATAACTTGTCATAATAAATGAGCAAGGGCGTTGACGTAACATCCTTTTTGATTTCACAGTCAGAGGCAAGTGTTTTCAATTTCAGTGTTTTCAATGGATCATGAAATGAGGCACCTTATCAACTGGTTTACTCTGTATAAATCTTCCATAGAGCGTAATATAGAACTACTGGTTACCCGTAGTCCACTTTCCTTCTTTTGAGTGCAACATCTAATGACATGGCTGCAAAAACTGAGAAATCATAGGTTTTAAATGATTTTAAGGCTTACTTCAATGTACTGACATAAAAAACAACCAGCTGCAAACAAAATTGATAGCATTGTTCGACTTCATATTCTTTCTCTTATACAAGATAACTTTCAAGGTGTAACAATAATTGTTTCAGACGGTCTGCCAAAACCATCAAGAGTCAACATTGTAACTAAAGAAAACTTATAAAAATCCTTGGGGGCAGCAAAATACTATTGATCTAAGACCTGAGGACTTAAGCACCAAAAAACTGGATAGGTTTCATGGCAAATTATGCAAAACAGCAGCCTATCAAATTTCTGTATGACCAATGTCAGAAATCTTAAAGTATTCTTAGAGGTTCACGGTAGAGACATAGCTTTTGCAAAATCAGAGCAAAGTTATCATTTGACTAGCACAGATGCAGAGGCAGCTGCAGTAAGACTGCTCGTGCCACTTCACAGGAAGAGACATATACCAGAGTCATACTCCATTGTATGCATATAGGTGAAATAGCATTAAACCCATATTTAATCAGGTGTTTGATCCCATGACACTGACATGCTGTTTCTGCTTTTGAAGAATGCTAAGGATTCAATTTATAGCTGAGTCAATTTGTTTGACGGTGGCATTGGCCACACATACAAAGAAAGTTAAGTCTTTTGATGGCAAAAGAGGAGGATCACACGAAATGCTTATAAGTGATGTTTGTCAAAATAATCAATTTTAAAAAGTTATCTTAATTAATGTAACACATATAACACCATAGGAATCTGTATATTTCTTAAAAACACTTTCTTATGTATCAAAGGTAGTCAGCATGCAAACTACATGAATAATTCAAATAAATAAATAGTGTTTTTGTCTTCTTTCTGTTTCTCAGACTTTCAATTCATTTATTCTTAAATTGATATTGTAACATACGTATCATACCATTACAGGCTAACCCCCTAGTTAATAGAGTGCAAACATAATTTATTTGATGCAGCTTGAACTGTTCTTTAAGGTAGGATATGTCTGCACAATTCCCAAAGGGGTGGAGGGGAACAGAATTGTACTCAGTTTGCAGTCCTAATACTATGCCATGATTCTATTGGTTGTGATGAAATGGGTGATTATTTTGCTATAGAAGCAGACACAATGATAGACATTGTGAGGGTGACTTGAATAAAGATTGTTTTTGAATAATTATATTTAATAGGAATATTTATTAAATTGTGCCATTTAAATGAGAACTATTATTTGCTATCTATATGTCTATATATTTTAATATTATAGGCATTAGGAAATATGAGATAAAAAAGATTATATATAACATCTGTAACACAATTCCATGGGCTTGTTATCAGCAATGACTGTAATTACTAAGACTAAGGCACCAGAGGCTAGAGATTAATAGGTAAACATGTGAAAAATAGTATTTTTTCTGAAATATCATCTCTTACTTCCAAGACAGTTTCCTTGCTCATTCATTATGCCATGTAACATACGTTACATACTTAAATAAGTGCTCTGATCCTGATGTCAAACTTGCAAATGTATGATTCTTTATTACATTAGCAAGACAGTACCAAAAATGTAAGATATCCACGAGCGTCAAATATTTTCATATATTTTTCTTTAATAATAGATACCAAAATTGGATACTTGAAATTGGGGGTAGGGTTGTTTAATAGCTCATATAAAACAATGTATTTGAGATAGAAAAGCAAACTTTAATTTTTCTATTAGTTGAATTAGAATTTTAGTAAACTAAGATTAAAAATACTTGTAAAAAAGCACAAATCGTCTGTAAAATTAAAGATGTTAGTCATGATTTCAACTTTCAAAGGGAAATTTAATCTATGTAACGTATATAACACAATTGAAGGCTGTAATTTTGTTTAAAATGATGCTTTTATGTATCTTAGGCATCCAGCATGCAAATTACATAGGAAATTTGAGTAATTAGATGGTTTAATGTCTTCTTTCTGTAGCTCAAACTTTCATTTTGATTTTTTCCTTAGTTTGTTACAGTAACATATGTAACAGGCTGTCAGAGGCTAACGCCCCGGAGCACAGAGTGCAAACATCTCTTAAAAGATGCGGCTTGAAATTGTCTTTAAGATAGGATATGTCTGCAAAATTCCCTAGGGGGGGGGAGCAGGACCTTTTTTAGCTTAATTCTCCCGAAACCAAAGATCATAACTGAACTGTTGGGAACTGCATAATAATGTGCGATGTATGATCGTTTTGCTTTGGTTTTTGGTTTTTTCTTTGCAACCTTACATACTTTAAATACGACGTCACATGCAGTAAATATGCTCTGATATATGAGGTGATCATTTGAAAATGTCTTAGTGAGTAGTATGACCCTAAACGATCTTATACAGAGGCTGTGCCTTGAAGTCTGCACTCGTACATAGTGACATGCTGATTTTGATTTAACGCTATGAACCTCACTTCGAGTATGTGTTAAGTTAATAAAGACTCCTGACATTACTTTCAAATTCTTAACTTACTTTATTTTTAAAGTAGTATTGTTCAGTTCTATGCTATAAATAGACTATGGGTTTCCAACAAACCCCTATCACAGAAGGTGTTACACATTTTAGTCATCTGGCAGTGCTCCCCCGGTGGCTTAGGCTGGTACCCGTTCTAAGGCGGTGGCTCTCTTGTTATTGATTAGTTCTTTGTTGTTGCTCTCATTGTTCATGAGGCTTCTGGATTTGATTCTTGTTTTTGTTATATCGCCAGTTTCGGGTAAATGGAAATGAGCTGCTTCATACATATAAGTGCGTCTTACATATGCCAGAAGCGTGATAAGAATGTAACATGGGAATTTAGATTGCAAAGAGGTATGTGCATAAAGGAGCTATTTTGGGTCCCTTATGAGACCAACAAATAAAAATTGCTTTTCATCAATCTCTTTTTATTGCTTTATTAGCAATAGCCAAAGTGTAAAAGTCTAGTATTAATTTGACTTTTGCCGTTGCTATGGTAACAAAATGGCCGCCAAAATTGGCTGTAAATATCAAAATGACCATTTTGGAACCAATTGGAGACTTTTCACAGAAACATTCATGTGAGTACAAGCAAATACAATAAATATATTTTAACAGAATGATGATACGAATTATCAGGGCACACAACATATTAAAATGTTTCGGGGTATTGAGCTATGCTGATAGCTAATTCTTAAAAAAAAGTCTCCCAATCCCTCACATTTGGTCAAAAATAGCAATTATCCTATTTTAAAAGTAAAAAAGACAAAGATAAGGAATCGATACAATCAAGTACCACACCTGACCCGAGACACCATATGGGAAAGTGACAAAATCACAAATAAATATCACACACAGGAGAGTCAAGAGGTCAGCCCTTTCTCAGAAGGTGACCACAAGGCTGCAAATAACATAAAATAATCTTCAAAAGAAACACCGCCTTGAAAAGGTCAGTAAAATATTCATTTTAGGGCTTAAACATGTTCGACAATATAGGAAAAGCATGACAGCAGATCCTCTGCCCCATGTACTGTATCCAGCATGCAAAGTGTTAACGTGTCATAGAATATTATATCAATTACTTGTTCCTTGTGGGGCTCGTGTCTCTTGCATAGACTGAATATATATCTTCCGACGGATTAAATAAACTGATTCGATAATGATGATTGAAACGAACCAAATGGCTAATGGACTGCTCAACATTATTGAACAAATTAGTCTTCCCCACGAGAAGTACTATTAGTACTGGAATCAAATCTCTGCAAATTATTGAATAGAATACGCACCCTAAATGGCTTCTCTAAAATCAT
Source organism: Loripinus fragilis (assembly GCA_964019695.1). NCBI lineage: Eukaryota > Metazoa > Mollusca > Bivalvia > Lucinida > Lucinidae > Loripinus > Loripinus fragilis. Next base: position 2,745,856 of record OZ026529.1, read on the forward strand.
TAACCGTGTTCCAGGGGACCCAATGTAATATTAAACCAACAAGTGCATCGGGCTAGGAAATTAAGCAGTTACATATCCTATCCCAATTTATTAATATTGTAAAAAGAACATTAGTATGTTGAATAGTTAGCTCCATAAATCACGTATTGGTCAGGCCCCAGACTACACCGTAGCTCAACTTGAGGTGTTCCCTTGCTCTGACTATCTGTGAGTTGTTAGCCCCTTTCTTTGTTTCATCATAGCGTGTTGATTTGATTTGATTGCTTCTCCATGATGATGCATTGTAATAATAAGAATGCCTCCATGCGAGCTTAACATTGATGATTGTTACTCCCATTGTGGAATTCTGTGGTTGTTCTTTGCCTTACTGTGTGTTGCTCTGTGTCCATTCTAGTTTTGCTATCATTGGGAAGAGAGAGCTGGTTGCTTTGTTTAGCTTATCTTCCTGGTGTCTCGTGATTGTTGTGCAGCTCTTCCGTACGATGCCACGGGCTTGTCTTTAGTTAATGATTTTGGTATTACCTGATCATACTCACTATTTTTACAAATCACAGAACAACCTATGGAACCACGGCATTATAATACAGATAAACACATACACGCGTGAGCAACAAGTCCCCTTTACCACAGCTTGATGGATGATAAGCAATAAAATATCACACAAACAGCATAAACATACATTAATCATATGACCTCGCCTCTGGGAGTGAAATAACGCAATGGATTAAAATCGATAAACCACTAGTGGTTTATAAATATTTTTAGGAAACATTATGAAATGACGCTTCTAACGTCAAGCATATGACACAAATATAAATTCAAAATAATTTTAATGTCATCTAACAATCGTGCTCCTGTATTATTGAATATACACTGAACAAAAGTGAAAACGCTACACCTGAATTGTTTGCCATCTATATACAAAATTATGGAAACCAAGAATGCAAATGAAAGTACACCTTAATGTTCAAATACTGGGTAATGCATAACAGTAAAAGTTATACGGATGTTGTCCCGAGGAATCAAAGGATTTCCAATTAAATGTGACAGGGGTCCAATTTTTCAGGTTGCAAATTTGAACAGAAATCTCACACAGTTTATGCCTTCAGAAATCCACTACTTACAAGATCCAGCTGCAGGAAATGGTAGTCTAGACAAAGAACAACCAGAAATAAGAAGAATTTATCTCAAGTATGTTTTGATCGTTTAGAAAAGCAATCTTAAAAGGCGGGGTTTCCAACAAATTGCCAAGTTTGAAATTTTAACACATAAATCTCCATAGGAAAATCAATGTGTTGCTGCATCTTAGTATGACGACATTACTAGTCGAGAAATGATAGAAACAATGCGCTGAGAGGTCTACCTGATTTGGTAAAAGAAAAGTATCGAAACTCGTGATAAATCGAAGAATACCAAATATTCAATATTCCCTATTTGTTTTTGTCAAAGGGAGACAATTTTCAATTTTTTACAAATTTGATAAATTTGAAATTGATTTCTGGGCTTGTTTCAAGTGATTAATCAGTTTTTTGTGTTTTTATGCAGCAAAGTTATGACCAATTTTGAGAAGCATAACAAATTTAATTTGCGCATGCGACACATTGGTGACCTCTTGGCATCTCATATTTCTGCAAAATACATCTTTTAATCTAACATTTATTGATCCAGCACATGAGACTTGTATACGTATCGCAATCAAGACCACACGAAGGATTTGGCAAGACCTCGCTTTAATATGTTCAGACACAACCAAGCTTTCGGTACTCGCTTGCTCAACGTGTGTATAAAGATTGGACGTTGAAATGTGGTTTGTATAGAAATCACGTCATATTTTGATACCAAAATATGATGTGATTTCTTAAATGAAATGCAATACTATACGTTATGCTATGTAAATCATTTCCATGGCATTTTTAAGGTTTCAACAATGCGATGCTGCATCTTTGTTACAGCAAATCGATTTTCCCAGTAGCATGGTAGCATAAAAAGATCAATTATGTGCTGACAAAAGATCATTGTTTCTATATTGTCGTTGACAAAAAAGGGCTCTGTTCTTTAATTATGGTGCATGTACCTGGAAAACGAATTTGACGAAAACACTTCCCGTCAGGCGCTGGTGATTAATCAGCTACAGTATACTTATAAACGAAATATGTCCCAAAGCTACTTCTATAACCAATGTAACTGTCAGGTAATGCCAAACTATGTAACGCTGTTAAATCATCTTAGTTAGCTTTTCTTTAAATTTGCGTGAAGGTAAGGACCTCTGACGGTGGTAATGGGAATCACGGAATATCGCTGTCTATAATTGTGTTAAAAATTAAGGTCGATCAAATACTTCCATCTTCATATATAAGCTTGCTGTTGGTCTGCATTTGATTTCCTATTTCCATGAATGTACAGCTTTATTCTGGGGCTAAAATGGTCACATTTTGTATTATACATATAGGCAATAGAAAAATAGTTTCAAAACATCATTCCCCCGAATTCCAACTAATCCTTTTGCAGGTAAGTGAGTTCCCATATTTTACATAATATATGCGAAAAGCTTGTTGGAACTCTGGGGGGGGGGAGAATGATATCCCACCGCCCAAAATGTGACGTCTGGGAGAGCCCGAACATATGCATTTGGAATTTGGTGTGATTTCTTGAAAATCTTTTTTTCTAGTATAATGAAATAATTAGTACAAGTAGGCTTCTTTTTCATAACCCATTAGCAGGGTGGGTAGTCACGTGGTTTCTGTTAGGATAAACTGTACGGAAAAATGGCGGACTTCTTTCCACACCGATGTTTTAAGCAAAAGTAATTAGATATTTCTGCGTGTTTTTTTTTCATCTTAACACAGAAAGTTATACACCATTTTCCAGCCCCCATTTTTCCCGACCTAACGATGCCAGGATATCCTCATAAAGCTTCTTACTTTGAGCGCAGACTCTGTCACAAAATTTTTAGCGACGAAGATCGGGCCTGAATTCGGAATGTGGGCTGGAAAATGGTGTATAACTTTCTGGGTATAGATGAGAAAACATAGAGAAATCTACCTACATTCGATCAGAATGTCCGTACAGTGTATTCGAACATCCGTACAGTGTATCCAAGCAAAAACCACGTGACTACCCACCCTGATTAGTCATGAATATTACCACATTTTAGCATATTTTTCTTTAGAGAATAAAACTTGCCCATTTACTAAATTCAGTTGGTAGAATTTTTTGCACATATACTGTATCTATCCAATACACATAAACTACACGTCCCTTGACTATGTGTTCTTTACGCATGGACCATGGTTATAGTACATTGCTGCATAATATTGCACAAGGTAAATACATTGTCATCAATGTTGAATATGGACTACAGCTGCTCTTCAAAATATTTCTTAACAAATCAGGTAGAAAAAAAAATCATTAAAATGCTAATTATTTTGGACTTTAAATTACTTTCACTGTGATTGATGATATAATACCCTTACACAGGAAAAATAATTGATTCCTGAATGTTTTGATTCAGTCAAATTTTGTAACCCCTACCCCCCTTTGGTAGCGTCTCCTGTTGTGTCGTAGTGGTCTGCCTGTCTAATTATAACCTTTATTCGTTTCTTATACATCAAGCGTCCTATTCAAATGAATACCAGTGATATCTTATGCATAGGAAAGTTTTGGAAAGCATCTGGGCCCGGAATTACTATGGTTACTTAGAGTTAAGGAAGACTAAAGTTAAGTATTGATTTTTCAGGATGCGAAAATCACGTTTAAAACTGATTAAAATAAAAATAGTTTCAATTTTTCTGAAGATCACAATGATATCTTTGACCATAAATACCACATCGTTCAGGACAATTTATTTAGCATTTAATGTAACCTGTTAAAATATCAATACTTAACTTAAGTTGTGCTTAACTTTAAGGAGGTATTGTAATTCCGGGCCCTCAAAAATAGGCAGATACCCTATCAAATTGTCAGATGTCCTTTATCATCAATTTACAATAACTCATAAATGTAGAGTTTGATACTACAGTAATTCAAATAATACATTTTATGCTTCGTTGTGCGTTTGCAATGCATAATACGAATGCTAGATACAGCGGTATGCATGCACATCCTGCTACTTACAATGTATGCTACAGAATCATTCAGTAGTAACATATCTTATAAGGTAGGTTCGCTCTTTGTTCTTTCTGTTGACTAAGAACTGTCTTAAGCCCAAATTACGTATACTTAACCTCAACGTCATTTGAATCGATGTCAAATCATCTAGATGTGTGTTATCAGTCATCAAACTAACTAGAGAATCTAATTTGAGTGTTCTTGTTGTATTAACTTTACTTTAACAGTTTGAGAAAATAGATACACTGCTAGGTTTGCTGAGCTTTTTATCTCGTTTTGTGTTATTTACGTAGATCCTCGCTCTACATACTATGGAGTCTATATCTCTCAACTCATCCGTTTTGCTAGAGCATCTGGCCATGTTGCTGCCTTCAACACTCGCAATAAATTGTTAGCTCAGAAACTTCTTAAACTTCGCAAAACATATTCAAAATTTTATCGACGATACTATGATTTGATGTCTAAATTTCTCTTGCGCAAAGGACTTTCGGAACCTGAATTCTTTGATGACTTTGTGTACAAATTGAAGAAGATTGCTGACTCTAATATTTTTTAGCGCCGTTTATTAAAATAGAAATTACCATTACAAAAATATTGGCTATAACATTACTGTATTGCAACAGACTGTATGCGTGGTGGTCAACCAAATCACGGTTGGCAACTTTACTTTCCTCTGTATTGGCACGCCGTTGGGTCTGCCTTCAGAATATATGACGGTTCCGACTTAACATATTTCTATAGATGAGATGGGTTTGGCCTGATGCTTTGGCTGTTGCAAGGTCCACAGGGGTTAACCTGTTGGATTCTTTTGCTCAGGTATTCAGTTTAATATACTGTTGGGTCCTTATCTTTGCTTTATCTCCTTTTTTATATCTTGGTTTATATGTTCTTGGAAATGATGCATGGATAAGTTAGGGGTCATTCATGTAAACTAAACATCTATGTGACTTGATCCACATCTAAACTAAGGGTGAGGCTGGCGCCGTGAAACCAGTTTAAGTACTCCAGTTAAATATTTTTACTGACCGTTCCAAGGCGGAACTTCTTTGGTGGATCATTTGTGTTATTCATGTCTTGTGTTTGTCTGTTCATTGCTGCCTTGTGGTCACCTGCTTGAAAATGGATGACCCCTTGGCTCTTATGTGTGATGTCAAACTGTGATTTTGTCACTTTCCCATGCTGTATCCTGAGTCAGGTGTGATACTTGATTGTATTGATTCCTGATGTTTGCTGTCTTCCTTACTTAAATTAAAAGGAAAAAGTATGCACAAAACGTAATTTGGTTTATAACTAAGCATGGCGACTATTACATTTTATGGTGATCTAGTTTATGAATTTAAAATAATTGTTTGAAGCCTAAGGCTTGTGGTCTAATCAAAAAGATGATCAAACTTGATAAAATGTTGCATATAATATGGGTACCAAGTATTACTCTACATAAAAAGTAAATAAGTATGATCAGGAAAAACCACACCCACACACTGCAGACAAATACACTGCACCATGCGGAAGAGCTACAGAACATTTACAGCAACAATTCTTCCGAAAATCATTAAAGGCATAGCAACCAGCCCTCTCCTCCCCGTCAAGAGGATTGCCAATCTAAAAAAATGACATAAAGTAGTGCATAAAACAAAGACCAACACAGAACCCCACGATCAATGGGAGGTATAAAAACAAAAATCAACAACAACGGAACCGTGGCCTTAGAACGGATAGCAGCCTAAGCTACGGAGATGGGTTGGAGGTGAGGGGTGGGTTAATGCATTTTACTGGCGCCTAATCTTCGCCATGGATTTTGTGGACGGTTTTGATCACACTCACTTCTTCAGATATGCATGCACTGATCAAATAATAGGAATACAATAAAGGTAGTTATCTAAAATGAAAAAACATACACTTCATCTGACAAACATATGGGACAAAATTGTAAAAACTTACCCTTTAGAAACAATGGCAATGGAACTCATCTTGCCAAATATATCCAGACACCAGAGCACAAAAGTCTTTACTCCATGTGAGTGTTCCTTAATGTCCTATAAAGTCGTGTTCTTTATGGCACGCCAAACATCTAAATACTCCTTATGAAAAATGTCCCAATGCTTCTAATGTCATTTTCGTCATTTAACACATGGCATATTGTATAATAATAAATGACACTTCGACCAAGAATAAACTCTTATACCATAGCACGACAGACCATCTGACCAGACCCTATACCGCTGGAACATTAACACGATATATCGCCAAATCCAGGAATAGGAATATGAGCCTTAACATGAGATTTCCAACACTGTGGTATGTGCGACCAGCAAAGCCTCAGATCAGCCTGCGCATACGCGCAGTCTGATCAGAGCCTTTGCTAGTCGCTTGACTATTCTATGACTGTTAAGCTACTGACTGAGCACCATTTGGAGTTCCTAAGCTTAATAGGAGGCTGCACAGGCTCGTCTGAGTCTAAATGCCACGTTGTTGGAAATCACATGACGCGGCTCAATTATGTTGTTTTCAGTCACAGATGCTCACATCATAGTCTTATATTGCTGGTAACACTTTAACATTTTTAGGCCGAATGACATTTGAGCCGCGACATGTGATTTCCAACAATGTGGCATTTTGACGAGTGTAGACTCAGACGAGCCTGCGCAGCCTCCTGTTAAGCCTAGAAACTCCAAATGGTGTTCAGTCAGTAGCTTAATAGTCATAGAATATTCAAGCGACTAGCAAAGGCTCTGGTCAGACTGCGCGTATGCGCAGGCTGGTCTGGGCCTTTGCTGGTCGCACATACCACATTGTTGGAAATCTCATGTCACGGTTCATTTCTCACTCATTCCAGTTGGTATTCTCATTTTCAGTTTTAGGCATGTTTTGTGGTATCTATCATTTTAATTAAAATATCAACTCAACCATTCCTTACCGAACATACATGTAGAAGATCCTGATCAGCACGTCACGTTATGTGGCGTGTGATCTGGGACTGTACTGTATGCCTATATGCCATGACAAAGACGCTTTGCGTATATGTGTTGATAATTGGTAAGCTGTTCTTATATAATGGCTAAATTGGTAAAACCACATCATTCTGATTATCCCTACGTATCTTTTTTTGAATCGGAATTCTGATTATCCCCGCATATCGTCTTTGAATCGGAATAGTCTTTGTGTAAATAATGGAATATGTCATTGCTGTTTTGCCAGCTTCTTGCTCTCAAAACGTATTAGTTTAAAATATGCATTATATATTGAATATATTAGGTTAAAATAATCATTCGAACTAGTAATGACTTTAAACAATTACGGAGGCATGCGTCTGATGTATGCATATGTATAAGTTAGATAAGGCTTGAAGACAGCAGCATGTGTTTAAGGAGACAGGGCAGTTTTATCCGGAACACCAATTGCCTTTGCAGCAAATTGCAATGTATTTGCGCGGGAAATCTGTTTGTTTTTGCTGGTTCTTTATTTTGGCGATTCTATCCGATGAATTATCTCCGAACATGATAATTATGGACTAATGTATGTCGCAAGACAGCATGGAACATTTCCTTTGAGCATATATGGACACCAAAGACCTGAAACGTTTTTATCTTAATTGACATAACCTCCACTTTACAGATTCTCTCGTGTATGCATTATTTTGTGGAGAATTTGACTAAAGGTGTAACCACAAACGCAAGGGAGTATGATTAGGAAATACCACAATCGCACAAATTCGAAATTTTACTTGTTAACAAACATATTAGTTCTGCTGAAATTATTTAAGCACAAGATGAGTTCTTGGGATATTAGTTCACTTAATATGGTCAGTTGTCGTTAGTAGAGCTCATATTTTAGGACGAGGTTATTGTTGACCAATGCACAGTATGTAAAATGAAATAAACATCCTGTACCCGTTCCTGCTAGTTCTCGCCTTATAAACATGAATAACAACACTCGTGCGTAACCAGTAGTCGGAAAAATGCGTGTATTTAGGTACATGTACACGTTTCGATTTATATTGTTAGCGATACAGACAATACACTTTCGAACAAGGTAAGAAAAGCTATTTTATCTATTTTATTCCGTTTTTTTCCATGATTTTTACGGTTTCCTCCTTTGCATTTTGCTTTGTTAAAAAACGACTTGTTCACAATCAGGGCCGTTCTGTGCCGAAAACGAGCTTACAGGCCGTTTTGCATGGTTTAATTTGAATTTGCATTCACATGTATACATGATTACATGATTTTAACTGTAAAAGTTACTAAGATATATGGAAAATGAATTTTAATAGGTGGGCCCTTGCAATTACAGCTGTACCAGCAACTCTCACATCACGATTTCCGACAACTGGTTACGCACGAGTGCTGTAATTCATAATTATAAGGCGAGAGCTAGGAGGAACGGGTACAGGATGTTTATTTCAGTTTACATACTGTGCAATGATTAGGTAAAATAATGTTACTCACATCGGCGGAAAAAGTAAACAGATTTGAGATCACGCAACCACTTCCCATACATTCGCCGTGTCTCTAGAGACAACGGCGCAGAATTTAACTAATAAAGATTCGGGCTTAATTAGACGAGACTACGACAACACCACTTTGGGATAACACACCATAATTGATCAATGACACACGAAAAGAGACCTAAATAACGCGGAGATTCGGTCAACTTAGAGTTTAACCAGTAAAATAAGTAGTGTATGTTATTCCTGTGTAAAGTGGCTTAGACTGCCGATGCTTCTGCTGTTATTGCTTAAGTATGTGTACTTATGTTTCTATGTGCGTGTTGTACTCTTCTTTCTTTCTGTTTTATGCAATACTTTGTCTAAATCTTGAGGTTAACTTACTATTGTTTGAATAGTTAATGAACAAAAGAGATAACAGAAAAAAGAGTGTTACAACCAATAAGCGGCATTACGCGCGTGCGTGCGTGCGCGCGCGCGCGCGTGTGTGTGTGTGTTTGTGGGTTTAAATACATCACATAAAAGGTCACATCTGGAACAAAAATAAACTTCTTAGGCGATGGTTTTGTTATTGCCGATTGCACGGCCCGCACGCTTTCGCTATGATCACTGTATCAGTACATGTACGTATGTCTGTTGGTCCGCTGTGAGCAGTTTAACTCTTGATTCCCATATTATATTTGGATAACAGTTTGCATACGTATGCATGTCAACATTGTCTTGGGGGCCTCGTGGAAGATTAGCTGTACTGCTAAATGCCGTCACCCTCTTTAAATAAAGATTTAGCTTACATACTTGACATGCGTAATTGGAAGAGGCTTTACTGAGCATCAGTCCGGTCATTGGTCAGGTAGTGGAAATGCTCATAACACTTGAACCACATGGTTTATTTGGATCTTATTGTGTTTAATATTGTCCAGCCATTGGTACATGTATGCGAAACGGTGATGATCGAGGCTTCGCAGAGCATCATTTTGGATGGTCGTGGTCAGTTTGTGAAAATGCTCAGTAACGTTTGAACCACATGGCTTTTTTTGATAAAATTTTGTTTATTTTATACCGTTTAACAGTGTCTGGCCACTGGTCTGAAAAACAATGAGGAAGCTTTGCCGAATAATTATACCGCCTCCTCGCCCCCCCCCCCCCCCACCACGCCCCGCCTCCCAAAAATATTATCCCTCATAACACAATCTACATTCACCACGGGTTGTGCACATTAAATACGATCAGTTGATGCATTGTTTATAGTCACTCGCGTTGTTAGTGTGGGTTCTCTATTACTGTCGTGCCAACGAAGAGTGACAGTGACGTGATACTTTGTTTACAATTGTTAAGCAAAACACTAACCTGTACACTTCACTTGAGATGACGCAAATCGATAGACCACTTGTGTATTAATCCTATCCTGCGGATATGTATAATACACAAGTGATCTATTGATTCTTAGTCCCTGATAACTTTGTATACAAAACATGACGTCACTGTCACTCTTAGCTGGCAGGACAGTAGGTCCGTTTTGCTTTGTTATCTAGTAACCAGTGTCCTTACTTGTTTTGCAAACAACTCGCTGAAGAAGAGACTTGTTTTTTGTTGTTGTTTTTTTACTTTAACTGTTGTCTTGCTGTCACGTGGTTGTTTAAATGGTGATTTCACAAAACCGACATAAAACCTTGGCTCCTTTCTTAAAAACAAAATTGCATTTTTCTTTAAATTCCCTTCTCGAATGAGCAGACGGAATGACGTATGTACGAACGCTCGAGACCGCTTACAATGTATCATAATGCGCGGATAAACATATATCATGTGTACAACATCGTCTGCATTTTACCACTACCATTTATACAGTGTAAACTGTGCTATGCTAGTGTTTAAATAATGTTTAGAACATGTTCGTAAGAATGCATTATGTTTTTCCCATTAGTCAGTCAATCAGGTGCATTTTGCAGTTACATGTTTGTAGAGAGCTCAAATCATAAAAAAACTCAGTTTTTTCAATCAAAAGTACTACTGGCCCATGCAGGCTGGGCGAGGATCAAACATTTTCGTCAGGGGAGAGGGGGCGGTTCCAGGTCATACTGATAACATTTTTTCCATCAACTTATTTTACAGAGGGCGTCCAGTTGCTTCTCGATGGGGTGTCCTTACCAGTATTCCTTAGGAACCTTATAACAACTAGTGATTTTCCTGAGGGGTGGGGAGGGGTCCAAACAATCGTTCCCCTCTGGATTAATGTAAAAGCTGCAAGATACACATTATGTTGGACGTTTTCGAAAAGTTTGACCATATAGTGCTGTTATTAGAATTGTATTTAACTGAGTTTATAGCCATCCATCCGTACTCTGTTATCAATTAAAAAGTAAGTGAGTATGGTCAGGAAATACCACAATCACACATTGCAGACCAACCCACGGCACTGTGAGTAAAAGCCACAGAACATTTATAGTAAAAATACATCTGTAAGACAATAATAGCAAAATGACCAGCTTTCTCTTCCTCTTCAAGATGATTGAAAAACTAGAATGGACACAAAGTTATGCATAATAAAACAAAGACAACCATGAAACTCCCACCAACAATGGAAAGACATTGACACTAGATCAACAACAACAGAACCACCGCCTTAGAACGGACAGCAGCCTAGGCCACTGGAGGGGTTGAATGCTGATCGTAATAATATAATGGTTGCTGCATATCGCTTTTGTAATAGTAAACAGTGCAGAATGCCTCATCTTATTTCCGGCTGCATAGTTTGATTATGTCAAAAATACTTTGCTACAGCAACACAAATACAGCAATACTTTTCTTACATGTACTAATACTTCAAATACATGTTGGAAGTTGGAATTATTGATATAGTCTCACGGAGCCATTTCTAAGCAGTAAAACTGCAGATTTTTTGGTGAGTAAAACGGATCGTAAGCACAATTACACATGTATCTTAAGCACCACAATAATATACATATAGATATACGCTGCGCTGATTATCCTTCAGTTTCAAATAATTAATTACAGTTTTCAGATGTGTTGTTGTATAACGTTTGCTGTACAATTCTTTATAATATGGGTATTTGATTGGTAAAAAACGAGCTTGCTCTAGCATTGCTATATTATGTACATTGTGAAAGTTTTGAACTCAAACTTCCACAATTTTTGTTTTAAACTTTTGAACTTATTTGCATTCAACTGTTATGTCTTCTTGAATTTACCATTGTTAGACCTTTAGATTATAATCATTAAAATCACACCTCCATTGTCTGATTACTAAACCTCTTATTATCCAATTCTTAAAATTCCGAGCACTCTACAAATATCCCAACTGGTTCTTACAACACACAGATAATTGTCAATACAGTTACAAGAGGCCTCTAACGGCACAATACTTGTTCACTTCATTTCGCTAATGAGGCGCCCGATGACAAACGTATGAAGCAATATGCGATCAGCAAAGACCAGACCAGACTGCGCTTAAGCTTAAGCGCAGTCTGGTCTGGTCATTGCTGATTTTTTTTCATTAACAACATATCGACTTTTGAGAACATCTTAGTTTATGAAACACGATCACCTATCAAGCCCTTAGGCGTTGCAGACTGGTTAGAACATCAAGTTTAAATGTGTCCCATGAGAATCCGTTTTGCCTGGCATTCTAAAAACACTTGATTGAATTTCCTTTTTGTTTACATACACCCCATTTGATGGAGTTTCGATGTAACGGCTGCGTCAGTCTGAACTTTGTTTATATATGTAGGTCTCATGAATATATTTCTAGCAACAACTTGAGAACGGAATATATATTACAGGCGTTATTGGCGATACTGATCAACCAGATGATTTCGATCAGAACGTAAGTGAGTATGGCCAGGAATGAGCCCACATACACTGCAGGCCAACATGCTAAGGGACTGAGACCAATAACAGCCACATGACTTTGATTGCAATCATAAATAGTGAGTTTGATCAGAAAAAACCACAATCACACACTGCAGATGAACCCAAGGCACCGTGAGGAATAACCACAGAACCCTAACAGTCATAAGTCATCAGGAAGACAATTAAAGCAAACCATATGCTCTTGTTGATGTCCCCAAAGTACAAAAGATGGCAAAGATCAGAAAACGATACAATCAAGTACCACACCTGACCCAGGATACCACATGGCAAAGTAACAAAAATACAATAACCATCACCAACGAGAGCCAAGAGATCAGCCCTTTCCCAACAGGTGGCCATAAAGTAAGAAAGAGGGCAAAGATCAGGAATCAATACGATCAAGCACCACAGTGACAACATCACAATAGGGAGGCCAGTGGTAGAGCGCTTGACTCGAGACCGAGGGGCCGCGAGTTCGAGCCTCACCGGCGCCACTGCGTTGTGGTCCTTGAGCAAGACACATTTATTCTAGCTTAGTGCTGGTTCAACCCAGGAAGACCTGTCCCTGTTTAACTGAAAGATTGTTGATGGGACGTAAAGAATCAAATCAAACAACAAACAAGCATCGCCATAGATATCACAAACGAGAGCCAAGAGGCCAGCCCTTTCCCAGCAGGTGACCACAAGGCATCAACGAGGCAGCAATGAACAGACGCGATATCATAAGAAACACAAGACACAAAAAACACAGATGATCCACAAAAGAAATTCCGCCTTGGAACGGTCATTTAAAATATTTTACTGGAGGGCTTAAACCTGTTTCACGGCACCAACCTCACCCTTAGTTCAGATGCGGATACGACATATAGATGTTTGGTTTGCACGAAAGACCACTAACTTATCAATGCATCATCTCCAAAAACATATATATAAGATATAAAAGGAGATAAAGCAAAGATAAGGATTCGACTGTACATAAAACTGACTACCGGAGCAAAAGAAATCCAAAAGGTACACGTAAACCCTGGTGGGCTTGACAACAGCCAAAACATCAGGTTCCTTCCAAAAACTCTATTGTCGCCATCTTTCTTATTTACCAAGCTGATGCCATCTATAACGCATGCTGGTGGCAATTGAATAGATTAGGCTGATGCCAATCTGCTTTCAATATGTCGTGCAAGAGTGGATTTTCTTATGAGTACCATCACAATTAGACAATGTCCAATATAATGGGCCAAAAGGATACTTCAAATCCTCCCTCATATCCAGATTACGACTTGTAGCAACCAATACCTTAATTCTAAACAATCTCCTAACTGATTTTAGAATAAAATCTTTTTCTGGAACGTTTGTCTTTTTTATGTTTTAGGTCACTTAGGGTATTTTAAGCTGTAGTTCAGGCTGCCTTTCGTAGAAGTCCTTAGATGCATTCTCTTCAAGTCGTGACTTTTAAAATGCATCATATTATGCATTTTCGCCTGTCTCTCTTGTATAAAAAGGTCATGTTTAACATCTGGTGGCGCTGCAGATGCAGTTGAAATTGATATTAACTAATATTCTAGTAGGTCGACAACAGCTTGCATGCTTTGTTAATCTTTGTTTTATTATTGCTGGTTCTAAATCTACACGAGAAACAACTGGTGGCTTGTCATGGACCAATTCCCTCAGATTCCACAACAAATACTTCTAAACTATGAAGTTACGTAATACTTTGCTAACCACATCAGGATTTAAACTGAATCCGTTTCTGCCCTCTGCTACCTGTATGTCTTTGTTTTCTGTTACCTCGATTGTTTGATCACCATGCATGTATATGTACAAATGTGTTTGCTATCCCTTACTATACAGACATACCCTAATTATTTAAATAGTCATCAACGTCTTAATGTTCCATTGGTACCTTTAGCATCTGAATATAGTATATATACTGGTTGGTACTTTACATAGCTCAGTCTATCATTGGTCGTCCTTGGTGTCACTGCTTTTATCATATCCAATGAGTATCCAGTTATCCTCCCTTCATGTCTTGATTAGACCAAGCAGTATTTCTACCATATCTATTTAGCTCATTCAGACACATGGTAGCTATCCGTTATCAGTTCTCAATACATTCTGGTATCCATTGAATAGCTGAAATATTCTTGTACAACTTTCACTTTGGAGAAGTTGTTCAAATACAGTAGTTCTTTTGCTAAACTTCTTTGAAGATCCTCCAAATCATTATGTCTCTTGGCGCTTCTGAATGAATTGGATCTGTCCAAGAATAAAATACATTTCTCATCAATCTTTGAAGCGCTTTGTATATAATATTGTTGAGCCGCTTAGCATGTTGCTGAATTTGTCAGGATGGGCAATTCTTTGTATCTGAGCAGACCTGTTTAGGTCTAACCTCTTAGGAATTCATGTCTGACCAGAGCCTTGTCAAAAGAGTATTTGCTTTAATCCATGCTAGCCTTTAAGCTGAAATTCAGTTTAATCTTGTTAAATAGTCACCAAGACGATGTGCATTGAAAGATTAGATGTTATATGCGTTACCAAAATGAACTTTTTGGAAGCAGTTCAGAAAAAATATTTTGGTGGCAGCTAGAATTTGTGAAAACCTTAACTATTTTTCGCATATGAATGCTTTGATAGATCTGCAGCCAAATTATAAGTTTAAGTGAAGTTTTGTATAACAACTTAACAATGGGGTTGTATGTAATTGATCCGAGCACAACTTAAGTCAGATACTTTTCTTTTTCATCATGTAATGCATATTTGTTATTCCAATTGACAGTCCAAATGTGTTTTGAAGTATAAAAACAGTCAAGTTATACTTCAAGAATAGTAAGTGAGTATGTTCAGGAAATACCACAATCACAAACCGCAGACAACCCGATGGCACTGCGAAGAAGAGCCACTCAACCATCCTGAGACACCAGGAAGAAATATCAAACAAAGCAGCCAACTCTCTCTTCCCCATCAGGATGATTGCAATACTAGAATGGACATAAAGTAACGTACAACAAAACATAAAACAATGAGGACTCCCACAAAGGGAGTAACAATACACAAAAATTCAACAACAACAGAACCACCGCCTTGGAACGGACAGCAGCCTAAGCCACCGGGGTGCATTTCACTAGTACCAAATCTTCGCCCTAGATTCTGCTGTTGTTGAAGTACATTAAATGTTCAGCTCGCATGGAAGCCTTCTAAGTAATGCAATGTACCATCACGGAGAAACACTCTAATCAAATTAACACACCATGACGAAGCAAAGAAAAGGGCTCATGACTTACAGATAGTCAGAGCTAAAGAAAACCTCAAGTTAAGCAACGGTGGGTACAGCTACAGATAAGCACCGGAAACAAACCCACCGATTAAAGTTTACAAACATAGATGCGTTATCACAAAGTCTCAAGAGTATCTAAAATTGTAATGAAGGCAGCAAGCTGATGTTCAAAGCGGCCATTTAATATATTGTAAAGTAAAGCGAATGGAATGCACAAGTGCAAATGCTAACGTTATCTTACCAAATCAAGCTTCCCTTATATTTCGTAGCTTGTTTATGATTTATTATGTTGTCTTCTAAATTTAGGGCAACGTATTATACATGCAGGTTTTATCCATTTTACAAGTCTACACACATAGCCCCTACATGAAAATAATAGGGGGAATAGTTCAGGTCTGGTGGTACTGACTTCCAAATCTTTGGGTATTGGCTTACCGCCTACAGATGTAGGATAAGGCATCGTTCTTGGTCCGTTTCTTCTCTAGTTGTTCTCAACAGATATTAAGTCCTAAATAAGGAATTGTGCTTATGATTCCACCTACTTTCGTCAAATTAATGAATAGGAGGACAAAGTGAAATTTTAGAGTGGTATGGACTGCCTTAAAAAAGAGGTTATGAGAATTCAACCTGTAAAATGCAAAGTGATGCAACTAACAAGGAAATGGACATAAAAGTTTAATTCTGAGTACATTCTTGCAAGATGCTGACAAAGTGACGATCACAGATGATTTTAAGTGACTACATTTGTTAGCAATAGTTTCACAAAAACAGTCCTAGATTTTGTCAGTCTGTTTGGGACCCACACTGTGTTGTTCTACGAAGGATTAAGAAAGCTTAAAACGCACTGTCGGATTTTTAACATGAAACTACAATAGTTACTATGAATCTGAGGACAAAGCCAACATTCTTGGACAATTAAAATCAATTAAAAATGGAATCCTCCAAGAGAAGTAGGAAAGAAAATTTACTCATACTATTATAGCCAGTGTACCAATAGCTGACCTTATCAACTTTAATTTGGAGGGGCTGAAATCACTATTTAATGGTATTCCAGTCTGAACTGGGTATTCCAGTTTATTTGGTATATAAATCAAATTAAATAAACGTGGGAAGGCATATTGTTTCTGATAAATTCAAAATGATATTTAAAGGGTTGAATTTGAAAGCAGTTTATAACATGGATACCACATAATTGGCAGTCAGTCTGCATTGCCCAGGTATAAACCCAACCACTGTTCTTTGTGATACTTTCCTCTTGTGTGTGTGTGGAGGTGATGGGGGCTTGGTGTTTGAGACTCTGTTAGAAAAGGCTGCTGTTCATTTAAGGCGAGTTTTCTGTAAGAACCTGCTCAGTAGCTTAACTGCCTTAAGTGTGTGTGGTGGTGTCGATTTATCCTACTTGAGCAACACATCAAGGACTGTAACATTATTTTTTAATTTCAGTCTTTTACATTGTCTGTATATATTGTAATGTAGTTGTAACACGTAATTTCAAAAACTTTTTGTGGCTTTTCCATGGGTAGAAACCAGTACTGGGCCGGGAGGGTTTATGATTTGTGTGTTTATTATATGACGGGAACTCCCGAAGGCTCAACCGAAAGTGGTTTTATGGAGAAGCCGGGAATTGAACCTGCGACCCCTGGTTTACAAGGCATAGCCCTTATCCACTACACCACGGGGGCTTCTCAACAACACGTTATTTCGATTTGTCTTGCCTTATTCTTTACTGATCACCTTTCCACTTACGCTAGACTCACGAAATTAGCTTGATACTTTGATAAATGTTACCGCCGATTGTATTGGCAAGATTTTCTTACACCTCGTGCCAAATTTAAGAACTCATTCTCTTGACGTGTTCTTGATTAATCTAGTGTCGCCGCTAGAATGAGCCGTATCATTTCGCTTTAAACCATTCTATACAGTTAAATTAAACGCACATGCATTGCTTCTTATGGCTTTGAGTATAATAACCGTTGTTCATGTTCGACACAACTGTGCGTGACATTTATCCTATCAATGGCATCATTTTTTGGCATAATAACAAGTATATATTAGTAGGCTAAATACGAATTCTTATGGTTTTAAAACAAGACGTATCGTTCTTTTGGGCATACAAACGTTTAAGAACAGTGGAAATTTTATATTTAGTTCTGTTGAGCATAAACAAATCGTCGCTTCAGTGCTATAGTGTTCTAAGTGACATTTTGGTCAAAAATGAGTTATGCATACCGTTGGAAAGGGGATCAAATGCTCTATCTACTGGTGGA
This sequence comes from Loripinus fragilis, assembly GCA_964019695.1. NCBI lineage: Eukaryota > Metazoa > Mollusca > Bivalvia > Lucinida > Lucinidae > Loripinus > Loripinus fragilis. The sequence goes on from OZ026529.1 coordinate 2,763,815, forward strand.
GGTTTCATTTGCCTATCTCCTCCCAGTAAGCTTAAAATCGCTGTGCTTTTCTGTTCTATCTACAAAAAGACAATTTGGTTCAGTGCTATAGTGTTCTAAGTGATTTTCATCCAATGACCAATGATGATGGAGTTCAGAGTCATACTGTTCTATCTACATAAATTCACTTTCCTCGGAAAAATTGCTAAAAATTGCAGTAACCTCCCTTACATAAATTTAAATTTGCTATATTGAAGCCGTTTGTCGGTCTTATGACGAACTAATAACTATATCGGCTACATTAAGGTCCAAATAATACGCTAAGTCAAAAATATAGCGCAAATTGATCCATGGACAAAATAATCAGCTGTAGAAACGGATTACCTCCCTTACATATATCTAAACTGCTTTAATTGAAGTAACGTGTCGATGTAAATACAAATTAATGCTTAAATCTGCTACTTTTAGGTCAAAATAATCAGATCAGTCTAAAATATTATACAAATTGACCTCAATGACAGAAACATAAACTGTAGAAACAGATTACCTCCCTTGCATAAAATTTAATGGCATAATCCGTGCTTTTTGTTACTAATACGCCAAATAAATAACTAAATCTGCTACTTTTAGGTACAAATTATCATTTCTGTTCAGACTAGTATATGAATTGACTCCATAACCAGAATAATAAGCTACAGCAACATATAGAACACTATAGTACTGAACGCAGAATGCGATTTTTAGGGCATAATGTTCTATCTGCAAACTGTAAAATACCCGTAAATTCCTTATTACTGTAAAACTTTCTTCAAACCAAGGTCATTTACACTCTATGTATATTTTTAACCCTCTGGTATGATTCGAAGGTCTATGATAAATAAGGCATTCAAAATCAGGATGCTAAAATTTTCAAACTCATTTTTCTCAAAACTTGTGCAATGATAGATAGAACACTATAGCACTGAAGCGACGATATGTTATCCTCGGGGCAAAAAGTAATTTTAAGATTAGAAGGGAGGGCCAAAATCATCTGTCGGAGTACCATATCTGTGTAAACGGACGGGTACGGAAGACTCACACCATTGCATTGCGGGTTAAGAGGGGAGACATGGGGTTCAGTCTCCACCCCTGGAAAATCACAAGTGTTACAGGTTTCTATAAAAATAAGCACTTAGACCCTCTCCATCGAAAAACATAAAACACCCATGAAAAATGTGTACTTCTAATGGCATAAGCACCTGGATCCCTCTGTAACTATGTAAAGTAAGTTGAGGGCAAACAAATGTCAGGGTTTTTTTTTACTTTATGACAAGTGGGCTAAGACCCCTCCTCCCCCTTTCCCTTACCCCCCCCCCCCCCCCACTCCCAGCAAAAAAAAATCTGGACTTGCTTTTGATTGGGCCACATGACAATGACGCCAAACTGTGCTGTTAAATGTGATCAGAATCGCAGTGGCTCACACTGGTAAATGTATACGTTGATTTGGTGGTATTTACGCGTATTTCCGGTACTTCATAGACCGGAAGTGGTAGATATTGGTGTCAATTTTATATAGAAAAACATGCAATATGCCTAAAGGACTATAGAATTAGATCATTTTTTTAAGTATTTGGCATGCACATGGCGATTTATGTAACCATTTAGGAATAGATTCGAGTACCGATCTGGATGATCGGTACTCGAATCTTTTCCTTAATGCTTACATAAATCGCCATGCACATACTGAATACTTAAAAATGATCTAATTCTATAGTCCTTTAGGCATATGGCATGTTTTTCTATATACTTTTGACACCAATATATACCACTTCCGGTCTATGAAGTACCGGCAATACTCGAAAATACCACCAAACCGACGTATACATTTACCAGTGTGTGGCTGAGTGGTAGAGTGTGAACCGTGAGATCGTGAGGTCCCTTGCTAGAGGTTCACCGCTTTCAGAGCAAGACACTTTATCTTCAGTTTAGTTTTGGACCAACCGCAAAAACGTCCCGAATCAAAATGTGTTGATTAAGAGGTAAAGCATCCAATCAAGTTTTATAAGTATGCCCTTCGTGTCAACAGACCACAATATATCACGATATTTGCTGGAAGGTCGGCTTTCCAGACGGGGCAACGACACTCTAGCTAATCAAATAATATGTTGCAGTCTCTAGCAATAACTCGTCTCGTAAGAACTAAGAAGTCGTACCTACTTCGAGACTTAATATAGTCGATAGACAAATAAGCCAAACGTGTGACGATGGTGACAGATAATCAACAAGACCACATGCTACCGTACTGTAAAATGAAATTTAGAGGTACAGATCTAGAAGGGGAGTGGACAGGCGGTCATCTTAGGAGATGCATATTGCAGCAAAACCTGTGTAAAACGACGACTCAAAAGTAGACAAAAGAAAGGTCATAAAAAGGAAAAGTAGTTTAATGAAGGTCAAGGTGTTGCAGAATGCTCCCTTTAGACCTCCATTAAGCGCTAATTGGTCTGGAAAACCAAGTTTTGGTCGTTTGGAGAGTGGCATTTTACTGTACCTCAATACACAAAATCAAATAAACAGCTACTGCAGCCTTTCATTTCTTACAATAACCAACAAACATGCAAAGTATCCAACATGTATACAATCTAATCAATGAACTCAACAAATAAATCCATTCTGGCGCACTTGTATAGAAACACAATCATGAACAGGTAGCGCACACTGAAGAAATGAATCCAATTTTTGGAATGTTCATGGAATCATGAATACGTTGGGTATCTTGCAAAGTTCGGGCTTCACGTTAACATTGCAAGAAACCCGAAGTATTCATGGTTCCATGAACATTCAAAAAAATGAATTTATTGATTATATGTTGTTTGTTTGTTAGTTTGTTTGTTTGTTTGTTTGTCCCATCAACAATCTTTCAATTAAACAGGGACGGGTCTTCCATGGTTGAACCAGTACTAAGATAGGTTAAATGCGTCGTGCTCAAGGACCATAACGCAGTGACGCCGATGAGGCTCGAACCCGCGGCCCCTCGGTCTCGAGTTTGATTATATTTACATTTTATTATAAATGTCTACAATCAAATTTATGTAATTCATGAGGCTATGAATGGTTGCAAAAGGTAAATGATTCATTAAAGGATTGCTTCAAAAATGTAAATATAATGAAATATGTTATCTAATAAAACGTATACGAACAAGTACTGGACATGAATATTATTCAGCTTTTTCCGTCACTGTATCGCCACGTGGTATGCAATGTCCCCGTCTCTTGTAAAGCTAACGGAGATAGGAACACGTTGGGGCGTGGCTAAACAGTGACCCTATAGTTGAAAAATACCAGTATAAGATCACCACCCATGTTAGAGATACAAATAGTTGAATGATACCAGTATAAGATAACCACCCGTGTTAGAGATACAAATAGTTGAATGATACCATTATAAGATAGTGACCCTATAGTTGAAAAATACCAGTATAAGATCACCACCCATGTTAGAGATACAAATAGTTGAATGATACCAGTATAAGATAACCACCCGTGTTAGAGATACAAATAGTTGAATGATACCATTATAAGATCACCACCCGTGTTAGAGAGAAAAATAGTTGAATGATACCATTATAAGATAGTGACCCTATAGTTGAAAAATACCAGTATAAGATCACCACCCATGTTAGAGATACAAATAGTTGAATGATACCAGTATAAGATCACCACCCGTGTTAGAGATACAAATAGTTGAATGATACCAGTATAAGATCACCACCCATGTTAGAGATACAAATAGTTGAATGATACCAGTATAAGATCACCACCCGTGTTAGAGATACAAATAGTTGAATGATACCAGTATAAGATAACCACCCGTGTTAGAGATACAAATAGTTGAATGATACCAGTATAAGATCACCACCCGTGTTAGAGATACAAATAGTTGAATGATACCAGTATAAGATCACCACCCGTGTTAGAGATACAAATAGTTGAATGATACCAGTATAAGATCACCACCCGTGTTAGAGATACAAATAGTTGAATGATACCAGTATAAGATCACCACCCATGTTAGAGATACAAATAGTTGAATGATACCAGTATAAGATCACCACCCATGTTAGAGATACAAATAGTTGAAAGATACCAGTATAAGATCACCACCCGTGTTAGAGATACAAATAGTTGAATGATACCAGTATAAGATCACCACCCATGTTAGAGATACAAATAGTTGAATGATACCAGTATAAGATCACCACCCGTGTTAGAGATACAAATGGTTGAATGATACCATTATAAGATCACCACCCATGTTAGAGATACAAATAGTTGAATGATACCAGTATAAGATCACCACCCGTGTTAGAGATACAAATAGTTGAATTATACCATTATAAGATCACCACCCGTGTTAGAGATACAAATAGTTGAATTATACCATTATAAGATCACCACCCATGTTAGAGATACAAATAGTTGAAGGTAACCAGTATAAGATCAACACCCATGTTAGAGATACAAATAGTTGAATTATACCAGTATAAGATCACCACCCATGTTAGAGATACAAATAGTTGAATGATACCAGTATAAGATCACCACCCGTGTTAGAGATACAAATAGTTGAATGATACCAGTATAAGATCACCACCCGTGTTAGAGATACAAATAGTTGAATGATACCAGTATAAGATCACCACCCGTGTTAGAGATACAAATAGTTGAATGATACCAGTATAAGATCACCACCCATGTTAGAGATACAAATAGTTGAATGATACCAGTATAAGATCACCACCCGTGTTAGAGATACAAATAGTTGAATTATACCATTATAAGATCACCACCCGTGTTAGAGATACAAATAGTTGAATGATACCAGTATAAGATCACCACCCGTGTTAGAGATACAAATAGTTGAAGGTAACCAGTATAAGATCACCACCCGTGTTAGAGATACAAATAGTTGAATGATACCAGTATAAGATCACCACCCATGTTAGAGATACAAATAGTTGAATTATACCATTATTAGATCACCACCCATGTTAGAGATACAAATAGTTGAAGGTAACCAGTATAAGATCACCACCCATGTTAGAGATACAAATAGTTGAATTATACCAGTATAAGATCACCACCCATGTTAGAGATACAAATAGTTGAATGATACCAGTATAAGATCACCACCCGTGTTAGAGATACAAATAGTTGAATGATACCAGTATAAGATCACCACCCATGTTAGAGATACAAATAGTTGAAAGATACCAGTATAAGATCACCACCCGTGTTAGAGATACAAATAGTTGAATGATACTAGTATAAGATCACCACCCATGTTAGAGATACAAATAGTTGAATGATACCATTATAAGATCACCACCCATGTTAGAGATACAAATAGTTGAATGATACCAGTATAAGATCACCACCCATGTTTGAGATACAAATAGTTGAATGATACCAGTATACGACACCCACGCTAGAGATACTCGCCGCCCATCTAAGAAACTCCACTTCAGTGCATGAAAGGAACACCTGTGGATTACCAATTTGTAATGCATCTCTAAAATGTGGTGGCAATACAACACCCACACAATTGAATCATTTTCAAAGCTATACAAATTTTGGTTAACACGTTCTGTAAACGCGTAAGACACAACCTAAGAACACGTTAGTTTGTTCGTTCAGTTTGAAGTTTAATGCCAAAGTCAACAGCTATATGTATGGTCAATTTGAAACGGTATAAGCACATTAGATACATGATCAAAATGTAATTAAACTAATGAATTGATTCTCAGAATAAATATTGCTCAGCCATAGTGTGCATTTGACTAAAACTGATTTGCCAAGCGTAATATTAAAATACCTTGGGTTTTATCGGTCGCTTTTGGTTTGGCTGAATGACATATATGAACTGTCTTTTATGTGATTTCTTAGTTGTAAGACAGGCTCCTATATGTGTTAAGGTAACTGCAGTAAGGTATGGTCCTTTCTATTCTCTGGTCTACAGATATCGAGCCCTAAGGTTATAAAACTTTGTTCATGCTCAACTCAACTGAACATGGGATGTCAACTGCACATAAGAACAGCAGACAAACATAGAGTTATTTTGCTTTCAAACTCTCATTTTGCATTCATCATGCTTATAAATGTTATGAGCATGGCAAATTTTATGCTCAGTTGTGTTGGCGGCACGAAAGTAGTTTTATATCCTTAGGCCGTAACTAACAAAAACATATCGACCAGGACAGCAACCCTCATCTCAGCGGCCAATTATCCAGCATTGAATGAAGAGATAATATAGATATACATAATCTTTCTGACAAGAAGATTACCGATTCTCTACATGTTGGAGAAACAGTAATGAGTTAATCACAGTATGTTTTCGTTTCATGCTGGCCTTGCCTTATATCCTAACTACGATTGCTGACACAAAAGCGTTAAGGCATGATTTTTGTAATTTCTTTTGTCAATGTGGAGTAGTTTTATAAAAAAAGGAAAAATGATAATTGAGCCGCAATATGAAATTTCCAACAATGTGGTATGTGCGACCAGCAAAGGCTCAGACCAGCCTGCGAATAAGCGCAGTCTGATCAGAGCCTTTCCTAGGCGCTTAAATACTCTATGACTGTTAAGCTACTGACCGAACATCATTTGGAGTTTCCTAACTAATAAGTAGGCTACACAGGCTCGTCTGAGTCTACACTTGTCAAAATACCACATTGTTGGAAATCACATGTCGCGGCTCAATTATATTAAGTAATAACCGTTGATTTAAAATGAATATTTTGCATTGTAGAACTAAATAAATGTACTGCCTTGTGTTTACCTTATCAGTACCAATCAGACTGCATAAAACTGGATACTTACGCAATATTGCAGCAGTTTCATGGCAAATGGCATATGCTTATCTGTGCGATAAATGTTGAATTGCACTCTTTGCGGACCTGCACATTTCGTTTTGCTTTTTTTATTTATAGATAATTGTTTTTCCTTAAAGACAATCTGTCCATAAAGTGACAGGTCACTAGCAGTCATAAAATAAAAGTAAATGTATCTATTTCAACATTCAGGCACTGGACTGTAATGCGAATTTTATAGACCTTGTTTTTTTCTTAAAGCTTATCTATAGGTAATAAGCGCTTAGAAAATATACCCACTAGGGAATATACTTAGCTCAATCCAATGGCTTTTTGCATACCGTCCCAAGATTGTGTTGTTGTTGTTTGCCTATCCTTTTTGTTATTTATGTTCCATATTATCATATGACGTCGCGTCTGGGAGTGAAATAACGTCATGCAATAAAATCGATAAACCACTAGTGGTTTATAGATTTACGGGAAACGTTATGACGTCCATAACAACGTTGCGTACATAATGACAAAATTATAACGTTAGAATCAGATATCAAAGTATTTGTCATATGATAAATAGAATCTAACATTCGTGCTCTTGTATTATTGAATTTATTAAACTCGTTGCGAAAAAGAAATAAAATGCTCGGCAAGCCTCGCATTTTATCTCTTTTCCTCAACTCGTTTAATAAATTCAACAAAACATGGGCACTCATGTAAGATCCTCTATTTATCTTTGTTATACTGTCACTCTGGTAATCGATCGTTTTGGTGTAACATTGTGTTACATTACCCTGCGTGCAGAATGTCGTATTATACCCATGTTATATCGCGGTGCCATGGGGTTGTCAGCGGTTTGTGATTGTGGTATTTCCTGATCATACTCACTTACTATTTTCTATAATAATAGTTTAAGATACTTTAAAACTGATCAGAAAAAGGCTTTCCAATGATTCGTTTGCACCTACTAACCAGACCACCTAATACCGTCTCTGGTGTGCCTTGCTGCAGCAGAGTTTTCAAATCCACACTGCAATCGACCGTTGAGTGGGCATCATAAAATGTGAAAAGCTTTATATTATTTCAGATTCTTACATTATTTAGTCTAATGTTAGCTTGAACAAAAAAGTAAGTGAGTATGATCAACACTGTTTCATGGCAAAATGACTTATTGTAGTTTTTGTGATAAACATTCTTTTGCTGGAAATTATCTAACAGGAAATATCCGAATCAGTAGTTTATATTGATTTAGTTCATGAGAATCGTAGTAAAAGTAAGAAAGAGTGCAAAGATCAGAAATCGATACAATCAAGCACAATTCCTGACCCAGGATACCAATGGGAAAGTGACAACGTCACAATTAGACATCACAAACGAGAGCCAAGAGGTCAGCCCTTTCACATCAGGTGACCACAAGGCATCAACAAACAGACGTGCATGAAAGCATAACAAAACAAGACACAAATAACATAAATGATCCACAAAAGAAGCACCAAAAGTCTACTTTTTCTGGTTAATTCAAACAAATGCATTTAAACAAAGAGTAGGCTATAAGATTGCTTTAATCTACATACAGGGTTATATATACTGACTATTGTATGATTTCCATTTTAATTGCAGGCCAAAAAATTAATGAATATCCTCCTTTAGAAATGTCATCGGTGGGTAGTTGTCTGGTAGGATTCCAATGCCGATTCAACTAGTGTCTTTTTCTAAACTCCTATGGTTTGTTGGTAACAGGACATTTCATTTGTTTCAGTATTATAGGTATTTACGTAATTTGATTTGGTTGTATCCCTGTGGTGATACATTGACAACGTAGGAAGCCTCTATCAACGTTTAACAACGAAAGAATCTATGGCGAAGATTTTGTCAGTAAAGTGTAGAGGTTAGTTTTCTAATGTCTTTCTCATGTTGACCAGGTTGGGTTATGATTAGTGATCTAAAGCACGTTATATTCGTGGTATCAACATTTGACAATTTTAAAAAGACTGGCATATTGGCGTACTTTAATTTTGGCGGTTTCTCAATTTAGTGCTATTTTTAGAAAATATATGTTCTCATAGGGGCTATTTTTAAGGGAAAGAATATGCTCCCTGTGGGAAGCATATTCTTCCCTTTAATAGTAGCCCCTTTAAAATAGACATATAGATACCAACATAGTGTATGTAAGGATGTTTGTCCATTAACCGCTTGTTATCCAACTAAATCCAAAATATATTAATCATATTTTGGCGATTTATGTTTTAAACGTCAATAGAGCCAAATAAAACTATACCCGCCAAATATAAGTGTTTTACAGTATTTCAAATTGAAAATACAGTAGTGCAAACATGAAAAGCGATAATCATCTCTAAATGTGACCTTGGCGAACGCGGCGATGGAATTGAGCACGTATCTTCAAGCATATCGATTTATGACTTTAATATTATCTTGGATACTCACGAAACTAAATTTCAAATTCACATTGAAATTGACATAACAGGAGCCATTTCTGTCAAAATTGACAACCTTATTAACTTGTCAAGCACATGCCCATCTTAGGCAGAAAATGCAGTCACCTTATTCCGTCTAACGATGTAACACCGGCTTTAACAAGGCAACCCCTGTTTTCTTGTTACTTGACTCATTGCATTACCATCACGGACTGTATTTGTCCAAAGGTGGCCAAAGTGTTCACCTTATACCACTGACAGTAATGAACACTTGAAGAAGGCTTTGATACAACAAAACGGTCGTCACTATGCTGAATTTATTTTAAGTATCTAGTTTTGCAATCATCTTGCTTGAGGAAAAGAGACATGTTATAATGTTTTCGCTGTCGTGTGACTGTCATTATTCTATGTCTATTCCTCGTGGTGCCGTTGGTAGGTCTATGGTACGTGAATATGACATTGTCTGGTCATAATCACTTGTTTTTATAGCCATCATTTAAGTATAAAGCCACTCTTTAAACATGTATACACAGCTATCCAGTGTCAAATATTGTGTCTGGGCCTCCATCAACTGCCATATTATAAGACTGTGAGCTGCGACGGCTCTGGTGCGACTAAACGGAAACGCCTTTGCTGCTCATTGATGTGCTAGATACCAACATTTGATGTAGTGGTCGATGTTCTTAAGGAAACATGTTTGTTGTTCAGTTACTCAGTTGAAGCGTTATATTCGAAAACATATAATTGCTTAAATGAACGTTGCGCCATGATTTTACGTCGGTTTGCGAACATACAGTTTAAATTGTGTAAAACGGCCGCACTCAATAAGACCAAAAATGGTTTTCAATACCGAGTATTGCTTAATGAATTTCGAAAGTATTGCAGAATGTTTCGTTGAACTACCAGTTGTCATTAAGATCTTTATTTTGTCCATTTTTGTGTTGCCGTTTTACACAGGTTGTACATACAGGTAGTTCTGTGTTTGTCTTTGTTTTTATATGCACTACTTTGTGTCCATTTTAGCTTTGTAATAATTACATCTTGAAGAGGAAGAGAAAGCTTGTTGCTTTGCTTTAATTCTCTTATAGATATATTGTTACTATCAATGTTTTGTGGCTCTTCCATACGGTGCCGTGGGTTGGTCTGCAGTGTGTGATTGTGGTATTTCCTGATCATACTCACTTTTAACTGTACATAAATAAGATACGAGTTGTATAACCAGGAAACACCAAACTCGCAGAAACGGGAATTTGTTTTAACCGTTTTTAGATAAATTAACTTTTCTATAAACCTGCTTTCTTGACTCTCTTGTGTGCGATGTTTTCTTTTGTTTCTGTAATTTCCCATATGGTGTCCTGGGTCAGTCGTGTAACTTGATTGTATTAATTCCTGATCTTTGTCTTCTTCCTTACTTTGAAACATTTAAGTAATGATGATTCGCTGTCGCAGGTTATAGTTTTCAAAAATCATTACGTCCTTCACAGAAGATCGATCAGTTCAGGCAATGATGATATGGCATGTTCTGTAACGCTTCATCTAGGTCTTGACTGTTTGCAAAAGTACTCGTTCAGGGATTTCCAGGTGAAACGGTCAATTAGCTTTATTGCTGTGAACAGTCCCACTATCTGATTCCTTTCGTAAACTAAAAGCTCTCGTACTTTCTTTCAGTAATTGTTCGTGCTATATCGCAAAATTTGATTAAACTTGTAAGAATTGATTTTATTCGACAAACTGTTTACTCTGATTGTATTTTGTTTTCTCTTCAATCATTGTCTGGAATACGCATTTTAACCCATTTAGGTTTAATAGAACATGCCGTCCTTATTCGTTATCATAATGGTTGAGTGATCTATTAATTTATTTAGGGGTTGCTGGACCAAATTTATCTATCTAGCTATTTATCTATCTATCTAGCTATCTATCTATCGATCGATCGATCTGCCCGCCTGCCCAAGCGATCGATCGATAGATAGATAGATAGATAGATAGATAGATAGATAGATAGATAGATAGATAGATAGATAGATAGATAGATAGATAGATAGATAGATAGATAGATAGATAGATAGATAGATAGATAGATAGATAGATAGATAGATAGACTGCTGAGGTGTAAATTGATAACCATGTCTCTCTCCATATCTACAATGTAAGTAGAAAAGTCTGCCCTAAATACAGAAGGCAGTCCATTTAGATAGATAATCTTGTTTGCAAGAGCGCATATAGAGTGCATTATGCTGAGAGGTAACATGATATACCAATTTTCTATCTTATCTACTGAGGGCAGTTTGCTGAGATGGAAACTTGTTGTCGTCCTTATATACATATAGTTGCGTGTTGGCATGTAACATGATTATCAGGATTAGAGCATTATCTACTTTGAAGTTAAATGATGTTCCACTTTGCAGCCTTATCTACAAAGGACTATCTGCTGAGATATAACATGATAACCAGGTCTGCAGAAATATGTGCAGATGACATTCATATGGTGTTTGTGTATTCGAGAGGAAGACAAAGATCAGGAATCGATACAGTCAACTAACATACCCGACTTGGAACACCATATGGGAAAGTGACAGGGCCACAGGAACACACAAAACACAATAAGACAAAAAGGCCAGCCTTTTCCAGCTGGTGGTATCAAGGCTGCAAGGAACAGACAAGATAGCATAACACAGATAAACATTAAACATAAGTAACAGAAAGAAGATACAAAAGTAATACCCCCTTTGTAAAACACAGTGGATGGTTTAAACATGTTTAACATTACCAACCTTACCCTTAATTCTGATGTGGACACAAATGTTTGGTTCGCATGAAAGATCCCTAACTTATTGATGCATCATCTCTAAGAACATAACAATTAATATATAAAGGGATAAAGCAAAGGTTAGGATTCAACAGTATATACAACTGAAAACCGAGAAAAAGAAATCCAACATTCTATAAACCCAAGAGGGTCTCACCAAAGACTATCGTAAAGACGTTAATCGAATGTGTCTTGAACCCTTGTCATTTAGGACATTAAAACCATATGTATATGCTCCATCCAGGAGAATGCAAATTGTGGTAAAAGGCAACAGCTGTATGTTTTGCTGTGATATGGATTCATTAGTTTGTATTTTTAGTAGGTATAGATGACAAATGGAGAGGCTTCTAAATGTGATAACGATATTGTAAGTAGATGTCTGTTTTTTCCCCTGTTCGTCTTGAGTTGTAAGCTTCACTGGCTGTGATATTTTAGACACATTGCTCTGAAAGGTAAAGCAACATGTATAAAATAACTGAACGTCATTAGAAATTTCAAAAAAGGGCAATGCTTGCTTAGTACAAAATCAATGTCTAATGGTCACAAAGATCCCATGGGATCCCTATTGGCCATGTCCCAGGAATAAATAGCTCCCGTAGGCTTACAACCACATAATCTATGGCGAAGATTAAGCGCCAAGCCTCCGAAGGCTTAGACTGCTGTCCGTTCTGAGGCGGTGGTTCTGTTGTTGTTGATCTATTGTTTAATGTACTTCCCATTGTTTGTGGGAGTTGTGTGTATTGTATTTGATTTGTTATGCACTACTTTGTTTCCATTCTAATTTTGCAATCCTCTTGAGGAGGAAGAAAAAGCTGGTTGCTTAGCTTTAATTGTCTTAAAGATGCATTGTTACTATAAATGTTCTGTCGATCTTTCTCACGGTTGGGCGGGTTGGTTTGTAGTGCGTGATTGTGGTATTTCCTGATCATACTCACTAACTTTTTTATAATGGGAAACTCTTCAAAATGTATATATGCGCTGAATCGTGAGGCCCTCATCATATATATTAAATTTGTGCAATATCTAGATCTAGTGGTCCCCAACATAAATCATATCACTGTCCCACGGACGTATAGTGCAAACATTTTATATAATCTTTTCTGAAACCGTCAGATCACAGTTTTTCTTCGCTTCCTACTTGAAGATAACAACAAAGAGTAACATTTGTGTGCTGCATTTCTTATACCCATTGTGATAGCCTGATAATATTTGATAAGATCGTACTTAAGTTATTTGTCATGTGAAGAAATAGTTGCTCTCCGTTACTTCTTGTGTTTATGTTTTACCTTTATTTCTTTATGTTAGCATATTTGATAGAGTAGCATAAAATGCCTTATGCCGGAATCAATAATCATTGTTAACTTCACATATCTGTAAACAAAGGTACTTGAATATCAAACAAGCAACATACCGTTTGCCCAAATATTGGGTGAGAGTTCCTCAATAGGAATAAGTAATGTTCTATGCAGATGACTCTTTTTAAGGCTGGAATACCTCTTGAGCCAAAGAGTGTTTTATTATCTACTATGTAATGAAATACAGGAAAATATTGATGACTCTTTTTAAGGCTGGAATACCTCTTGGAACATTCAAATCTGTATGCGATCTAGGCAGTTTGAGCCAAAGAGTGTTTTATTATCTACTATGTAATGAAATACAGGAAAATATTGATTTAATATAATGCATATATTTCACAACCGTGAAAAAATAAGAACTTGTATTTTCACAGCAGTGAAAATACAAGATTTGATATGTTCACGGGATTGGAACTACTTTTTTTCTATTTTCTCAATATGGTCCTAGGGAAGCAACTCTTTATGGCATATCTGTTTCTTTTCTAAGGGAAACAACTATTGGTGTTCCTATTTCTATGGAAATGTAAACAAAAAGTCAAAGTCGCTTATAGCTTAATAAAAGAAAGAGCTTTTATAAATCCGTCTGCTACAACTAGAAAATCAAAACAAAAGCTAATGTAAAGTAAGATTTGCTTCTTTTTACCTTAAAAGATTATGGGAAATTTGTAGATAGTAAAAAGAAAATATAAATGTTTTTTGTTAAATATGTCTTTTATTTCACTCGCGAAATAAAAGACATATTTAACAAAAACATTTGAATATCCTCTATATATTGTTATATATAGCACCACATCCAGCAGCATAATGAGGATAACGGTTGGTGTTATGTATAAGAGGTATGTTGTGTGTAATCGTTAGGATCAACGATGAAGTAAGGCAAACCAGCCTAAACCATCATAAGTATACGGATACCTGGAATTATGGAAAGCATCTCTTCTCAAAACTCAATATGGAGCTTAAAGTAGTCATGATGGTGAAGGGGTAATATCTTTCAGAAGCTCTTACTTGCATGAAATTATTCCTGTATAAACAAGAATTGCTTTTAGACAGGAACATTTTCATGCAGGTAAGAGCTTTTAAAAGATATATCGCCTATACAAGCCCTTCATCGAACAGGTAATCTGTATTTTCCTGCGCTGATCCAGAGTGGAGACTGGGTGTCTGGAACCCCCTAGAAAATCACAAAGCTATAGGTTGCATCAGAAACACGGTGGTCCGGAAACCATAGAAAACCACTACATGTAAGCTACCAATCCATTAATAACTGGCACGACAACGAAAAAACATTAAAACGGCGTTTACTACGAGGGTCATTTTTTATGTTCGTAGAATCGGGCTGTATCTCTACAAATATACAATTTACGGTACCATAAGTATATATATTTTGAAAGGCCAAGCTTTTGTCTATCAACTGATATAAATTTTACATCATTAGCGCTTAGTTCGGTCAAGATATATAGCTTTGAAAAGAGCATGAAAACGACACTGGTCGAAATCCATGCCTTTTTAACCACGTAGCAAGCAGGAAATTAGACGCTGTTAAGTTCCATTCGCTATGGTGATATAAGCATATTTCAAGCCGATTTTTCTTTTGCACCATCAAAATTAATTATTCAAACGCTAATCTTAAACAAGTGCAGCCAAACTATAAGCATGTTGTTTGCTGTTCTATAACAATTTTAAAACACCCACCAATATACCAAAATAATTACAACCAAGTGCTAGTTATTATATCTGTTAAAATAACGATTATGAACAAATTTTAAAATTTCTTCTGGTTTTGCATAGCACATGATATACTCAATCATTCGTCAGCAGTTATATTGATGTATCGATTTATGCGTGTAACTGGCAACTTCCGGTACTGGCATACCCCCATGTTATAAAAAGTGGGTGGGGTAAATCAACCCCGCGTATAAAACACAATAACAATCATGTCTGCATAATTTTCTTATTGCAGTGATTTCAACACCTGTTAAGAGGCACAAAAGCAGTTTTAATGTATTTTCTAAATATAGTACGCTCCTAGGCGTCATTTATGTACAAAATAAGGGATTTTAGCACCCCCCTAGGCTATTTATTTTGCAGACCATTTCTATTAAAACAAAAGCATTAACTTTGTTTTGGGATGAAAGTTACCACAACACTTCAATCTACCATATAAACAAGAAAAATTATAATACTACTTTAAAGCTAGCATATTAAGCCACATTCAAAAGCCCGTATCCAACTTCCACTTGTGTCAACTTTTTACAATAAAAGTTTATATGCCTACTGTTCACTGTGCTGAGGTTCCAAACAAATCTTCCACATCCAATAATTGCTGCGTATTTGCTTTAATGTTTATATAATATTGTAGCACGTGGTGTCCTTGATCTGCAGCCAAATTTTCAGAAGCTGTGTATGGCTATGGACCCATTTTCATGCAATTGTTACTGACGTTCTGTCAGAGACTAAGTCCATAAATGTCATATTTCTGCCATATTTCCAGTGTGCGATATATAGGTTTGTCTTTGCCTCTTAGAAGACATTAAAGTAATGCATTTTGAAATAATTTTAGGTTGCATGTATAGATAAAAGCTCAATCTTTCCAAATATATGCATGATGTGTGCATTTACTTTCGCCGTTTTCATTAAATCTACCTCTCTACGAACATAAAAAATGACCCTCGTAGTTGTGTACTGCTGGACCGCCCTGGTGAAACTTTCTCGATCCGTGCATGTATTTGCAAATGACTGCTCGCTTATTAAGGAGAGGTGCCTACTATATACATTCCAGCGATGGTACTTAGACTTGTAGATACTTTTGTGTCATAAATTAATGCGTTTTAGCAATGTTTAATCCAAGCATGCAGTCTCGTACAAAGTCTATTTTTACTCCGCAAATTGTGCGATGCATTTATCAAATGGTTTGACGAGCGAGAACGTTTCGTTTAACAATAAGGACGAAAATTAAATTTGCAAAACAAATTTAGAAAATGAGTTGAATCACCAGAGCAAATCGATCCATTACTAACTATGTCCGTTATAATTCGGTAAATATGGCATCCCTTACATGAATGGTTTAGTCAAATGTCTCTAGGAACACATAAAACGTTAGGTGCTCATAAAATACCAAGTATGTTTTTCGATTCACTCGGTGAAATAAATGTCGTTATCATTCCAAAATAACCCATCAGTAATCATATCTGAATTGTTCGTCATAGAAGCATTACATTTTGTTACATGTATTCGCACTTTAAGGCCATATCCATGAACTAAGATTTGTCGAAACTTTACAGTGATTTTTTGGCATTGCTACATTTGTATGTGAGCCGTGACATAAGATTTCCAACAATGTGGTAAGTGCGACCAGCAAAGGCGCAGACCAGCCTGCGCATACGCGCAGGCTGATCAGAGCCTTTGCTAGTCGCTTAAATATTCCATGGCTGTTAAGCTACTGACCGAACATTATTTGTAGTTTCTAAGCTTAAAGGAGGCTACACAGGCACGTCTGAGTCTACACTTGTCAAACTGCCACATTGTTGGAAATCACATGTCACGGCTCAAGTGTTTTTTGTGTGTTTTTTTCTGTTGGTTTTCTTATTGTTAGTTTTGTAACGTCAACTACATTATAATTGAGCAGTATTTCCGTTGCATGAGTTGAAAGATAATTGGGACACATAATTACACGCTCAAAAAGTTGGGATTTTTCATTTATCTAAATTTTAACAATTTTCTTAAAATCAGATTTTCTTGTTTTGCAATCATCTTGACGAGGAAGAGGGAGCTTGTTGATTTGCTTTAATTTTCTTTTGGATGCCTTTTTACTGTAAATGTCCTGTGGCTCTTCCTCACAGCGCCTTGGCTTGGTCTGAGGTTTGTGTTTGTGGTAGTTCCTGATCATACTCACATACTTTTTGACAACAGTTTTTGTAATTCGCACAAACGTTCAGTTGAGACCAACACTTGCGTCGTTTTGGATGTCGAATTTTAGCTAATATACTTTAGAGCAAGTCAAAGTAAGTAAGGGTGCAAAGTTCAGGAATCGATTAATCAACTAACACACCTGACCTGGAACACCATATGGGAAAGTGACAAACTCACAGTTAGACACTACAACGAGAGCCAAGAGGTCAGCCCCTTTACCAGCACGTGACCACAAAGCACATAAACACAGACGCGCACAAAGGCATAGCAAACACAAAAAAGAAAAAAAAACATAAAATATCCACAATAGAAGTTCCGCCTTGGAACGGTCAGTAAAATATTTTAATGGAAGGCTTAAACCGGTTTCACGGCGCCGACTCACCCTTAACTCAGACGTGGATCAAGACACATAGATATTTGGTTTGCAAGTCCAAATTTAAACCACAAATGATAACAGATTTCAATAGATTCTGGTTTATAGGCAAACCTTTGGAATCTGAATGTAATAAACCCTCTATAATGTTTCTGAAATCCTTCATTTAGGATTCGAATGTACAGCAAAGTTTTGAACATTTATTCTCTTGATAAAAGTTAGAAAGGCAGCAAAGATCAGAAATCGATACAATCAAGCACCACACCTGACTCAGGATACCACATGGGAAAGGAGCAAAACTGAATTAAACATCACAAACAAGAACCAAGAGGTCAGCCCTTCCACAGCAGGTGACCACAAGACAGCAATGAACAAACGCGAAAGCATGACAAACACAAGACATACATGTAAATAACACAGCCAAATGATCCACAAAAGAAGTACCACAAAAAAGCATCACGTTGAGCCAATGTGGGCACAACCTAACAACATCATCAGGCTCTAATCCACCATCAGGGTTGTCATTGAGTTACCCAATCATATAATGTGATTGTACATGTACAGGGTATATTAAGGCATTATTGGCTCATGATTCGTGTTTTTAAATAAAATGTTGTTTAAACTTAACTATGATTATGTTTTACAGCCAGACGTGCAGATTGTCGCATGATATATACTTAAACGCAAAAGTTTCGCAACTCTTACTAAAATGCTATTTCCTTCTTTTTGAGCCAAATATTTTACTCCATGATATTATGATTAACAAGTCCAATGATTTGCCGTCCAAACAACATGAAAATCAGACCGGTGAGACTTACGATTGCCGATCTTCAACAAGTTATGTAAGGCAACCCAAATTTGAAAAGTCACAGAGTTACACTACCTTACATTTTATCGAGTCACAGTGTTACACCATCTTACATCTTATTCAGAAAAAGTGTTTAACCGTTATCTGTTTAAAAAAGCAGAAGGGCAGACAAATCAAAGCAGGTTATTTTATGCATTTGGTAATGTTCATTACGTCAACGTAAAACCTTCAATATTTGACATAATTGGCCGTTTAAGCACAACTGCATATCGATAATCGAGATTTTAATGTCACAAGTGAAAACCTTCAACACATTGCATGGATAACAGAAGTATCGCGCGACATAATGGAATAAAATGAACAATTTTGATAAATTGAATGACGTTAACAAAGAAACGCAGCGACTTTGAGCGTTGATAAACGTTAATTGTTAAACCATAAAATGTTTTTCGTCAGATACGACATCTGGCTATCACATCGCACCATTTGTTTTCAAATCGAGATAACAATCTTTATGCTAGACGTAAATTGTTGAAAAACACTGACGTCATTTTAACGTCAGAATGAAGAGTATGATCAAAACCGATTAATGGTAAATCATTCCACATTGTGCAGGAGCATAATATATGATTATATGAATATTCTAACTTGGACCATACTGAAGAAAACACGGATATTAAACGGTTGCGAAACTTTTGCGTTTAAGTATATATGTTATATCCCACTTTTTATAACGTTTAATTATCTTTTTGAATTGATCAGTTAAAGTAGGCTTTTCAACAACAAAAAATGAAATGATATATACTGAAGGACTTTAGAAACTCACCACCTTCTAAAATGCTAATTTATGTCAAAATGTAATTTTTTAATTATGTGAAAAATAAAATTGACAAGCCCCTTCATTTAGCTTGTATTCAATAAGAAGATCGAAACGCTGTGGCTTATGGTTGCCGTGACGTCGTGATTATTCTGAGAAATCCCAAATTTAAAAAGTCACAGAGTACCAATACCTTCCATTATGAGCGCAAAAAAGTTTTCAAACCGATGTTTGTTCTTGAAAGCACAAGAGAAGACAAAATCAAATCATGAAGTTTTATGTCTCTGGTAATGTTCATTTCGTCTAGGTGACGTCATTATTGTTTTTGACGTAATTGGCTGTTTATATCCTAAGGAACAGGAATAATCAAAATCTTTTAGTGCAACAAGATACTCCGCAACCCGTTGCGTAGAGGACAAAAATATCGCGACGTACGCGAACGTCATCTGCCTGTTATTGCTGTTTGAAAAATTAAGACTGACGTTAGCAAAGAAACGCTGCTACTGGGAGTGTAATTAAACGATTATTTTCGATTATTTCCGAAACTTTTCTTGTTTTTCGGTTGGTTAAGACATCTGGCTACCAGCTCAAAGTGTTTGCTGTTAAATTGGACCAATCTCACAGCTGTCAGACGACAATTGTTGAAAAACAGTTACGTCAGTGTTACGTCAGAATGAACCGCATTTGCAAAGCGAAACTATGGCAACTTATGGTCCATTGTGTAAGCGGATAAAAAGTGATAAAGAAAACATCCTCTAATCAATCATGTGGAAGAGACATTGAATATACAACTGGTGCGTTTCTAAAGTCCTTCAGTATATTTGTATATACCTTTGCGAAGGTAAAAACCACGTGTATGTTTGCTGCTTGAGGTTTGTGGCCTAAGAAAACTAATGTTGGAATATATCCTCGAATACCGTTATTGGAGTTATGCAGCTTTAAATCGTCAGAGGTTCATATAAGTATGCCATTCAAAAATGTATGTGCCACTTCTTTATGCGGATGATCTTTAAAGATATATGACCTGTCTTCGGTTCATGCAAACATTATTGGACGAGGAAACTATAAGGAACATTTATAGAAGACAGGTTCTTAGAGACAATTACACCTTGCTATGTTAAATGAGCAGTAAACCCTTATTGGTTAATGATCCGCTCGAGAATGCATATGTACGCTGACATGATAACTTCAAATTATTTATGGCGGTAAAAAGTTGCGAATTTTGCGGCAAATGTGGTTTTCATACTCCCGTTGCGAAAAGGCGATCAAATGTGATCAAGCCTTGTATTTTACATATCGGTTTCCTCAGTTTGTTTAAGAAAGTCAGCCATACATGTACATGAGCGATTACGTAAGATCCACGCTGTGATACCCATTAGATTAAACAATCGGATAGTGACAGAGAAAGTAATGCTTGTGCGGTAATTGTTCTTAAATGTTGAATATATTTCTCTTTTTGTTCTAATACAAAATGTAATGTTAGAAATCAGGGCTGGGATAAACACATGTATGCCAGATAAGCAAACCGGGAAGAGAGGGAAGACTCTGATCAGACGGTTGCTTCAGGAACACTCTGATCTGGATATGCGCTGTTTGTTCAGCAAAAGGGTGTTCGTAAATTTCGAACATTTATCGTAGGTTCCCTGTCACCATAACACAAACTCTACATAACTAATGTAAAAAGTTTACAATAAAGTGCGACCAACTTGAAAGCTGGCTGTTTTGCTATTATTGTCTTACAAATGTATTGTTATTATACAGAGCGCTATTCATCCCCAATGAACCTTCTCGTAACGAACAAATTTCTTATCAGCAATAAACTCCTCATCGCTTGTTTGGAGAAAGAATTCTGACATATGTGAGGTAGCTGCTTGCGTTTTTTCTCATTAAAATGAAATATGTTCTCAAAAACTGGTTTTTCACTGCTGATATTCACTGCGAAAGCGACACATATTTATCTTAAAAGCCATGCATGATCTCTTTCAGCTGAGTGTTGCTGGTTGCTGTCATTTTACAGTAACCTCAATGATATAGAGCTTGATCCTATTTCTTGGGAATTTTGGTGAAACTCTACCTTGAATGATACGCTGTATAAATGTTCCGTGACTCTTCCTCCATGTAACGTGGGTTGGTCTACAGTGTGTGATTGTGATATTTCCTGATTATTCACACTTACTTTTGAAGCTAGAAAGCAAACTGTAGTCAAGTATGACCTGGAGATGCCACGATCATACACTACAGACCAATGTGAGGAAGGGACACAGATAACTGTCAGTCACATGACATCAAAAGTCAATAAAAGTAAAGTGACCAGCTCTCTATTCCCAAAATAGATGATTGCAAAACTAGAAGTACAAAAAGTACAAAACAGGGACCATACACAATCCCCATAAATCATTGGGGGCAACTATAAACAATGTATTGACAACAACAGAAACACCGCTTTAGAACGCAAGGTTGATGAATTTTATTATGAAATAGATCACTCCCGTTTTATACATACCACCTTTGTATTTACTGTATCATAGTGTGTTTTACAGTTTAATACATTAGCTAAAATGCAATTGCTCATCTGAATTAAATGTACCAGAAGACATACATAGTTATACAAGGATTGTTGCGTCACACTTAATGCATTACGCAAAGATGTTCAGATATCTAATAACCTTGCATATACAATGACTCAAAAGTAAAGAACAAAGCAAACATCTAGCTAATTCACTATAACGTCAAATAAAGGTTATACAGGTCAAAGGCTGGCTCATACTGTCACATTATCTGAAACAAGAAATATCCTTTAAAACGATTTACGACGAGGTGAAAGAAAGCATATTTAATGTTAGGAGCATGAAAACGTACAGAAGCAACAAAAACGTTATTTTCATGGTTTCTGATGATACTTTCAACGTGTGTTTTCCCACTCAGTGATGCTTCTAGTGTGCGGTATTACTAGAATCTCGCGAAAACTTTGGGAAGTAATAAAACTAAAAAACAGAAACATCTTCTGCGCCACAGACGACGCACATTGAAAACGCATTGTTGCTGTTTCTTGTGCCTAGTGTAGCCACAACAATGGTTGTATGCCAGCGTAATAGTTTAGTTATCGACAAATCTACCCAACGGAAGAAGTTTCGCTCCGTACAATCAAATATATTTGCAGATGTTTATTGACGTTTCTGGCGATCTAACTATCATCATAACGGCGTCAAGTCAGCTTATCGCCAACAATAAAATAAAAATATTCCGTCTATGGCATTCATTTATCACACGGTCTGCCAAATGAAAACAAAATGACTGAACCATGAAATGTAGATCAGAGCCGTCTATATTTAATATGAGGTCAAAACAGACTTTGGGTCATACTCATGCACGATCTTGAATTAAAGTAATGCTCATTTATCAGAAGTCCTCAGAATATAATTTAATTGCATTGAACCATGAAATATACATCATACTGATAGGTACAGCTTCATTCTTGGGTAAAATGTATGGTCATATGAACCTACATGTATATTACAAACTGCTATGAAAGACATGCATCAAATAGTTAAAAAGAAATGGAACAAAATCTTTGAACCATGATATACAGGACATAATTAACAACATCCTAGGTCAATTGTATTGTTATACTGCAAATCTCTGGCAAAATCACTTACCCGCACATCTAAAAACATTTAAATTACAAAACCACGAAATTTAGGTCATGATAATTTATTTCGAGGTCAACCCTCTAGTCATACTGTAAATTCATCCAGATTGCCATGTTCATAAATATAGAGAGAGGATCTAACATGAGTGTTCAAACATGAGTGTTCATGTTTTATTGAATTTATTAATTTAGTTAGGGGAAAAGAGAAAATGCGAGGCTTGCCGAGCATTTTATTTCTTTACTGCAACAAGTTAAATTAATTCAATAATACAATAGTCCTCATGTTACATGAAGATTCTCTACAAGTCCTCAGGATCACTGATTTGTTCCTCCATTATAGGTCAATTGACAAATCTTTAGACGGTCAATGGCAGCTGATTCAGTAGCCTATGATCTAGTCGTGTTCCTAGTTTTACTTTTCCGAGATTTAATGTCTTCTCTGATTGCATGTTAGTTTCAAAGTGATGCAATAAAAAATAAAAAGCTACGTTTCAGACACGGTCAATAATGACTTCTCTGATTGCATGTTAGTTTCAAAGTGATGCAATAAAAAATAAAAAAGCTACGCTTCGGACACGGTCAATAATGACTTCTCTGATTGCATGTTAGTTTCAAAGAGATACAATAAAAAATAAAAAGCTATGTTTCGGACACGGTCAATATTGTCGTCTCTGATTGCATGTTAGTTTCAAAGAGATGCAAAGAAAAATAAAAAAGCTACGCTTCGGACATGGTCAATAATGACTTCTCTGATTGCATTTTAGTTTCGATGTGATGAAATAAAACAATAAAAAGGCTACGTTTTGGACAATGTCAATTATAAGAATTTACTACTAAAGAGCAGATAAATCTGTTTTAGTGGTCTAACTATGCCAAAACTAAAACATATGATAATTGGCATGGTTATCTAAGTATCATAAAGTCACAATGAAATAAATTAACTATCCCTAGAACAAGATAAACTTTTTCCTTTTCACACGCTAAAGCACAAGGCATTCTAAACCAGATTGCATAAAATGGCAGCATTTTAAAATTAATCCAGAGTTTATAAATGAGCAGCAGCTCCTTGATGATCTTATTACCAGCAAGTTTTATGTTTCAATTAAAAGAAAGTTGATATTAGACAAACAAAAATTTCCCCCATTATAAATGAATAGAAACAAAATTATTTCTTTAATGCACAAGTAAATCATCTGACTTATGTATACTTCTGCAAGTTTGAAGATGTCCAAAACAAAACTAAAGACACTTTACCCCTATTCACTATGCATTTTCCCGTTATAAGCATATGGGACTTTAAAGTTACCATGGATATGATCTGTCCCAACTCTTAATGCGTATGATCCGTCCCAACTCTTAATGCGATCAATCCCCATCCAAACATTTGTTCATATATAATTGTATCAAGCTTTGCTTCTTCCTTTAGATAGTTGGGTTTACAAGTGTTGACTGGTGCGATAAACTCAGACGAGCTAAAATGTGACGGATAACCGCCATGAGCTTGGATATTCATTGTAGTGAATTCAAAGGATGATAACTGCGAGCTGTTTAGAAAGTATGCCTGGATCAATTGTTCTCCCATCGAATAGTTTGCGATTTCAAATTCGTCATGTCTTGTGGTTTGCTATATCGACAGAGCATATGGAAATGGTTTCCATCCTATGGTTCCTTAAAACGAATCGCTATATATGTATGCGCATAAATCGATAGCGATTTAAGATTGAATGCTTAATCATGAGTATGCTCTTTATTGAAATTACAGTTAACACTGCAACATTCCTTTATGCACATCGCGTTGTATCTTTATGGAAAGACAAACCAAACGAAACATGCCTCTTCCAATCAAACAAACCAACCAACAAGAAAAGAAAAAAATGTTTATTTGTTCATTTACATTGTTCTGTGGATCAAACTGTGTTTAATGTCTCATTAGAAAGTAAGTAAGGGTGCAAAGTTCAGGAATAGATGCAATCAAGTACCACACCTGACCCAAGATACCAACGGGAAAGTGACAAACTTACAGTTATACACCACAAACGAGAGCCAGGAGGCCAGCTCTTTCCCAGCAGGTGACCACAAGGTACAAATAAACAGACGCGCACAAAGGCATATCAAACACAAGAAAGAAAAACATAAAATATCCTCAAAAGAAGTACCGCCTTGGAACGGCCAGTAAAATATTTTACTGGAGGTCTTGAACCGGTTTCACGGCGCCAACCTCACCCTTAATTTAGATGTTGATCAAGACACATAGAAATTTGATTTGCATGAAAGACCCCTAAGTTTTCAATGCATCATCTCCCAGAACACATAAATCAAGATATAAAAATGAGATAAAGCAAAGATAAGGACTCAACAGTGAATAAAACTGAATTCCGGAGCAAAAGAAATCCAACAGGTATACCCTGGTGGCTCCGACAAACAGCCAAATCATCAGACCCCTACCAGTCTGTTTTTTTTATCACGCGCATATAAATACTAATAGCGCCTAGCGTATCTTACCTTTCAGGCTTTATTTTATGGCTTTGGGAAACGTAATTATTTTTTATAAGCGCACAATTTACATAACTGGTACTATCCCACCTCAGCTGGAACATGTTATCCTGACCCCAGACAGTCTTTGGCAAGCTCTGATGATAATACTGTCATCGGGAAGGGATAACTTGGTCACTAAATATAATTTGCACAATGCTTACATGGCTCTACCGTCTTAAAGTGTATTGCTGTTAGGTATCATAGTATTATATACTATTGCCATAAATTAAGCATATTCTTATACCATCCCAATTTTCGAAGTAATGAAATAACTTGAGTTTAGGTTTTATTGGACATGTACACTTGTATTTTGGCTACCAACTTAGGATAAGTTCGATTAGTTTCATTCACTACTGTCCATAGACGGGAAGTTTACAACACAGTACTGTACAGGAGTTGATATGCAAGATTGAATTTCTGTTGCTGTTGAGTCATGAAATAGCCTTAAAACGCGTATGTTGGGTATATCTACAAAGAAGAAAGAGGACGTAATGTGTAAAATTGCCATTAGGAACGTTGGTATGAGAAAAGATGACTTTGCAAGGGTATAACACGCGTTTCAGAGTGTTGTAAGCAGACCTTTGAAAGAACATAGAGAGAGTCGCAGTATTGTAAAAAAGGAAACGGTCTACATTGATTCTTGAGTGCAAACAATTATCATGGTAGCATTATGGTACGTGGTGCATTACCTGACGACTACCTGATACAGTAAAATGTGGTTACTGGGACTTTGGACGCTAAAACATACCAGGACGAAATCCTGGAATCTGGTGTTAGGCCGCCCTTGGACATGCTAGATGGTCAGAACATGGTGCTGCGAGATGACATTGCAAGACCTCACTTTACTCGCATCATCGAGGAATACAAAAATCAACAGAACATCGCTAGTCTTTCACACCCGAGCATGTTGCCAGACTTGAACCCTATCGAACTCGTGTGGGACAAGTTTGGCTGACGTATTTGAAACCATGAACAAGCCGTATCAAAACTATTGTAAATTTTGCTAGACTCTAATGCAAAAGTGGGACAGCATTTCATGTCTTGGACGCATGTATCCAGTGAATTTAATGATAAAAATGTACCAAGTTGTTATTTGACAGTGTGAAGGTTATACACAACATAAACCGGTAGTAGTGGATTATTGTGAGCCATTTCGTAACATTTTTGCACCAAATCTTGAAAGTGTATGCTCGAAAGAGAAAATTTTGAATACATTACAGCTACCATGGCCTTATTGAAAAAGTTTCGCTGACTCTTGGCCTCCATGTTGTTTTCATTGAATTTTGTAAAATGTATTGTTTATTTTCGTTAGGTGTTTGCAGCCTATAAACAACTCAGAGGTTCCAAAGCTTTTCTTTATCAAATCGCTGGTATTCTATTTTTGTTGACTCTCACACTAAATGTTTGGTATCTCTCAAAAGTTCCCATACTTACTGTTTATAATACCTAAGTGGTTTTATCAAATAAAATATGCTTAACTTTATGTCAATAGTATTTTATTATAGCCTCTTGTTCATTTTATTTCGGGAACGCCCTTACAAAGATTATTAAATCACAAGGAAATCGTTTGAATTTATAGGTCTAAAAGCTTAAATTGGAATGCTACTTATAAATGTCATAAATGTATCAATACTGCCTAATCAGGCTCAGCATATGCCATACAATGTAACTCCTTTGCTGACAAAACCATTATATCATATTATAATTCATATGAGACAGATTGCAAAAAGTAAGTGAGTACTTCATGTCCGTCTAGTTTTGCAAGCATCTTGATGCGTTTTTATTACATATTGAACCATCCTCATAAAACTCAGAGAACTTAAGTTAAAATATTATCTTACACTGACGCCCCCTTTCAGACTTGGACATGTCCATAACATTTTATTTCATTCCAAATTCATGATAAACTAGATGATTATAATTAAAATTAGTTATTTCCTTATTTTGTGATATTCCTCGCCCTCTTTTTAATAAGTGTACATGTCGTAGCTTATTCGTTTGGCAAGAGTATGTTTTTATTACATGAGTTAGGTCACCTCCATAAAAATTAAATGGTGTTTGTGTTTTAACAACAGCAGAATCTATGGTGAAGTTTTGGCCTGTGAAATGTTTTAAAGTAAGAAGGACGGCAACGATCAGGAATCAATACAATCAAGTACCATGCCTGACCCAGGATACCACATGGGAAAGTGATAATATTGCAATTAGACATCACAAAGTAGAGCCAAGAGGTCAGCCCTTTCCCATCAGGTGACCACAAGGCAGCAATGAACAGACGCGAAAGCATGCAAATACAAGACATAAATAACACAAATGGCCCACAAAAGAAGTACCGCATTGGAACTGTCAGTAGCAATATTTTACTGGAGGGCTTAAACCGGCTTCACGGCGCCAACCTTTGTGGATTCGGGATGAAAAAGTTATTTTTGTTATGAACATGTCCAAGTCTGAAAGGGGGCTTCAGTGTAAAACAATATTTGCATTATTTAACTGAAGCTCTATGGGTTTTATAAGGATAGTTCAATATGTAATATAAAGGTTATTGTGGCCTAGTTGCTGACCGTTCTGTTCTGGTGGATTTATTATTTATTGATGCTCTCATTGCTTGTTGGTGTTTTGTGTTTGGTCCTTGTTTTATAATGCAGTACTCATTGCTTCATCTAAAAAATATGATAAACTAGATTATTTTAATTGAGAAATAGTTAGTATATTTTTTTATGTTCTTCGCTCTCCTTCCTATTATGTGTATATTTCGCAGCTTATTCGTTTTGCAAGAGTATATTTGAATTGCATATACAACTAGATGATTGTGTGTTTAACAACAGCAGAATCTATGGTAATGTTTTTAAGCCCCTTGGTGGCCTAGGCTGCTGTCCGTTCGAAGGTGGTGGATCTGTTGTTTTTAGTTTTTATTCATTGTTGCTCTCATTGTTTGTTGGGGTTTTGTTTGGTCCTATTTCATAATGCAGTACTCATTGCTCCATCTAAAATTTATGATAAACTAAATTATACTTATTTAGAAATAGTTAGTGATGTTCCTCGCTCCCCTTCCAGTCATGAGTATATTTCGCAGCCTATTCGTTTTTGCAAGAGTGCATGTATATTTAAATTGCAAAAAATCCTAGATGATTTTGTGTTTAATAACAGCAGAATCTATGGTGACGTTTGAGCCAGTAAGATGCTTTTAACCCCTTTTGGTGGCCTAGGCTTCTGTCTATTCTAATGTGGTGGATCTGTTGTTTTTATTTTGTATTAATTGTTGCTCTCATTGTTTGTTGGGGTTTTGTGTTTGCTTCTTATTGCCTTTTCTAGTTTTGCAATCATCTCACTGGGAAAGAAAAATAAGAATCCATCATGAGTATGAGGGTTGGATAGAAAAATCGGTCCCGAGGATCCCCGCTTGGCATCACGAGACTTCACGAGACTTCTTTTGTGGATCTTTTTTTAGTATTGTGTTAGCTATGCCTTTGTGCACGTCTATTTATATGTGCCTTGTGGTCACCTGCTGGAAAGGGCTGACCTCTTGGCTCTCGTTTGTGGTGTCTAAAGGTGAGTTTGTCACTTTCCCATTGGTACCATGGGTCAGATGTGGTACTTTATTGTATCGATTCCTGATCTTTGTACCCTTACTTACTTTGTCTAGTGTTGACAAATGGTGATCACGAGAGACGGATATTTCTAACATATCCTCAGACGAATAATGGATTATTTTTCTTGCTCACAACTACATTCTAATTACCTCATTTAATTTTGGCTAAACATGAAAAGGACTTCCAGAAAATCTTGAATACACTGGGTTGTGACATGGTTACGTAATTTTAACAGTACAATGACGTCACAGATCGACTTGCGGCCAACGTGCGGCTGTTCATATTTATCTTTTCCGCGAGCTGGTAGGGATATGTAAGATAAATAGAATACATCATTCGTGTTCAGTGGGGACAGAAAAATCCCAACCCCAGAGTCCACCCTTCCAGCGAGAAACGAGGCTTGTCGAGTTTCCCACTTAACGGTGGACTGGAAGGTTGGTTGGTTGGTTTTGTTGCTGTAATTCCCAAGTCAACAGCTATGGTCATTGCGGGACGGTCAGTTCACCTAACCACACTTTTTCCTGGGCAGGCTTGAACAAGCGGTTAACCAGTAATTCGTGCACATACTTTCGCTTGTAACTGACAACAACCCTTCTTGAATGAATCAGCGGAAGGGAGGAGAATGACCGTAGAAATCATTTCATGATCAATCTCCACGAAAGTATGGGACCGGACCGGGATCGAACTCGCGACCCCTGGATCTGCAGTCAGACACGCATCTGTAGCCAGACACGTTACCGACTGCGCTACGCGGTCCGGCGACTGGAGGTTTGGGATTATTAACTGAACCACTTACATGTAACAGTGATGATCAATTTTTTTCTCACCTACCATTTAGCAATTGTTGATGACGTCACTGAGTTCATGTCTACAATCGATGACGCGCACTATACAAAAAGTAGTGGAGTGCAATACAATCAAGCACCACATCTGACCCAGGATACCAATGGAAAAGTGACAACTTCACAGGTAGAGATCACAAATGAGAACCAAGATGTCAGCCCATATCCAGCAGGTGACAACAAGGTATCAATAAAAATCCGCGCACGAAAGCATAAAAAAGACAGAAATAACATAAATGATCCACAAAAGAAGCACCGCCTTGGAACGGTTAGTACAAATATTTTACTGGCGGGCTTATGCTGGTTTCACAGCTTGAAACAACGAATTGAACAGCACTTTAAACAACGAACAAATGTATCAAAATAGATTTACAAGAACTACCTTATCAGCAACAGTAAGTAAGTTTGCTGAGGAAAATTATCTTATTATTTTTTAGTAATTGTCCATCACGTCAAAACATGTCAGTCGTAATGCATTCAACATACGCAAAGCATTGAATACATGTTTAAAGCAAAAACATAGGTTTAGTGTACATGTACATGTATACCATGTGTCCCTCCCTACTTTGATCGTTGAAATTCCAACATTGCAAATTTTCCTGAATGCTTCAAAATGATAAAAAAATCCACTTTCGTTTTCGAGAGAATACAGTTATGCACCAAAAATGTCACGTGTGGGTTATCTTGCATAAGCAACTGGCAACGTGAAGCTTATCTCTTACAAGTTACGCTAATTTCACATGGGTAGCGATGTGGGGCAGATTTATCCGACAGCGAACGAACATAGGGATCACACAATCTTGTATAAATTGGTATGTGAGAAAGAATTATCTCGATCTGGAGTGCTGATGATTTTCAGTTGTAGTGTCCGTGTAGTGGGCCCCCCGCCTAGGCATATAGAGCGCGCACAAAAAGCCCAGATCTAGTATGCGAGAAATAGCTGGTTTATATACTTGCATGTGGTCTTGCTGTCATGTGGCTGTTCTGTGTTTCTCCCTCGTGGTGATAAAGATTGGTCAGCCTAGTTTAAATAAAAGGTAGTCAAACATTGTTTTCTATTGTTGAAACCACTAACTTTAGAACATACGCTCCGAAAACAAATAGGCTTCAAAATATATACACCACAACAAGAGGACCAAGGAATATCTCCACCAAGAAATATTAATTATTTCAAAACTAAAAACACCCCATTTATCATGCATTTTCGATGAAACTATTTGTTCTGTACAAGTCTAAGTAAGTAAGGGTGCAAAGATCAGAAATCGATACAATCAAGTACCACACCTGACCCAGGATACAGATTGGAGAGTGACAAACTCACAGTTAGATACCACAAACGAGAGCCATGAGGTCAGCCTTTTCCCAGCAGGTGACCACAAAGCACTAAATAAAAGACGCGCACAAAGACAAAGCAAACACAAGACAGAACAAACAAAAAAAATCCACAAAAGAAGTACCGCCTTGGAACGGTCAGTAAAATATTTTACTGGAGGGCTTAAACCGGTTTAACTGCGCCAACCTCACCCTTAATTCAGATGTAGATCAAGACACATAGATAATTAGTTTGCATGAAAGACCCCTAACTTATCAATACATCATCAACTAAAACATATAAATAAGATATAAAAAAAGAGATAAAGCAAAGATAAGGACTCAACAGTAAGTAAAAACTGAATACCGGAGCAAAAAAAATACAACAGGTAAACCCCGGAGGGCCCAACAAACAGCCAAAGCATCAGGCCCCTACCATCTCATAAATAGGTAAGTCTTAAAGTCGGAACCATCATAGAGTCTGAAGTCCGACCCACCGGCGTGAAATTAAAGAGGATAGCAAAGTTGCCAACAGTGATTGGGTTGACCACCAAGCATGCAGTCTGTCGCAATACATTAATGGTATAGCCAATCTTTTTATAATGGGAAATTATTTTAATGAACTGCGCTGAAAAATTATTAGAGCCAACAAACTTCTTCAATTTATACAACAAGTCACAATAGAAGTCAGGTTTCGAAAGTCCTTGGCGCAAGAGAGATTTAAGTCCAACTTGAAATTTAGACATCAAATCATAGTATCGTCTATATAATTTTGAAAATGTTTTGCGAAGTTTATGATACCGATAGCCTTGTTTAAGAAGTTTCTGAGTTAACAATTGTTTGCGAGTGTTCAAGTCAGCAACATAGCTGGATGCTCTAGCAAAACGTATTAGCTGAGAGAGATATACTCCATAGGATGTAGAACGAGGAACATCAACATCTAAAAATGGGAAATTGACAATTTCAAAATCAAAGTCGTCACGTTTATCATAAATTTTGGTAGAAACAATATCATAAGAAATTGACAAATGCAAGTCTAAAAATGTGGCTTCGGTATCAGAGGTATTGACGTTATTAAGTTGGAGCCCTGAAGGGTATATTTGACTAACCATATTGTCAAAATAAACATTATTGATATTTTAAATATCGTCCCAATATCTGGATGTCGTGTTAAAAGCATCAATAACATCAGCCTGCTTATCATCAGAAAGAGACATCATAAAGTCCCTCTCATAACAAAACAGGAATAAATCTGCAACCAGGGGAGCACAATTAGTGCTCATAAGTCTAAAAGGGGGATTAGAGGAATCAGCCTTACTTAAGTGAGATTCTGTGAGATGTATCTGACTTACTATTTGTTCGAAATAAGGATTATCAATATTAAGTTATTCAGCTAGGCAAGATATATTGAGGTAGAGTTATTATAAATGCTTCAATTACATCTGCTTAATTATTGTCAGTTTGAGCCTTTCACAAGAGAAGCGCAATTAGTACCCACTGTAATACATACACTACTTCGATAAAACGTGTAGCAAACATTTTAAATATACGTATTGTCCAAGAGATAATGGGGAGCGTCACCAAACTTCTTACATGACCAGAAAGCATAGTTTATGGTTGTTCAGAAGTGAAAAAGCATCCGCACTTACTTGAACAAAATGCAATGAAGATTCCACCACTATAAAAAATTATAGCAGCGGTATTATGCAACGTTTTCAAGAATACCAAGAATCAATTGAGCCAGCATAGGAGAATTGGGCTCTTGTCGCATTTGCAAACAGCGAAGGCTCAGGCGAGACTATGCAATTTGCGGAGGCTCGCCAGAGGACTTGCTGCTCGCTCACTCCAAGAAGGGACAAAGATAAAGACCGTTGCCAAATTTCAGGTCACTAAGTCCCAATATCAAGCTGTACAAGCACATAAAGAACGACTCTGTAGATGCAATAAGTTCCACACTCTCACGAACTGGTTTGTATCAATTGTGTCTGTCCTTTATTATGTGTCATAACGATTTGGTGTAAATTCTTCAAGTTGCTGAATCAAAAGCGTTGTCAAAGAAAAACAGCTCATTGGGACATATACAACTATGTGCACTGACATTGTATGTGCTCTAACTGCAAATGTGTAGATCACATTCCGAGATAGCATGGCTTCTGAGATTGCGATGAGTCAACAATAGAATCATAGTGCATATTGAAAACTTGGATTGAGCAATATGCCATTTGTGCGTGTACATCATTTACATCTGTAATGTTGACCGCTGGTTAAATGTGCGCATGTACTGTGCGCAAATGATTTTCAAGAATGCAAGTGTACCCATAAATGTTACAGTAGCGTACCCCGACCATTGGGTCTTATGCACATTATCGTTGGAGTCGACATGTGGCGCGCTTTTAAAAATGCATCAGTATACCAAGGGTTAATGTGTCATCGGTGACAAACTTAAACAATAGAGAACATAAAGAAATAAGGTAAAATGATGTACACTGTAGGCTGTAAGGATACTGAACTGCCACTGATCTTGTTGTAATCATTTGACTGTTTGAAATGATTGAATTGATCCGAAGATTAACAATAACATATAAGGATGTTTAATCAGATTAACTGCTACAATAACATAAAGGGACGTTTAATATATTAACTACAACAATACATAAGGGATGTTTAATAAGATTAACTGTAGCAGTAGCATATAATGATATATAATGAGATAAACTGCAACAGTGACCTATATAAGAATATACGTCACTGACTACAACAATAACTTAAAGGGACGTTTAATAGATTAACTGCAACAATAACATATATGGATGTTTAAAATGATTAAATACAACAATAACGTACAGGGTTGTTTAAAAAATTAACTGCAATAATACATAAAGGGATGTTAAATAAGAAGGGCTGCAAAAATAACATTTAAGATGTTAAATAAGATTAACTGCAAAAATACATTAATGTGATATTTGATAAGATTAACTGCAACAATAGTATAAGTGGATGTTTAATAGATTAACTGCAACAATAACATATAGGGATACGTTTAATAATATTTCAGCCAAATAAGTCCACTGAAGATTGTATATTTATTTTTCATGCTATAATTTCAAAAATCTTAAATGGTGGTGAATAGCTGTACTGTTGTTTTGTAGTTTATCAAAAGGCATTTGATTTGATAAACAGTGGGTTACTTTGGCAGAAACCTGTTTGAGATGGTTGCAGCTCAACAAAGATAAAAACATTACAGGTCATGTATCAAAGTGTAAAAGCATGTGTGAGATACAAACATGTGTCTTCCTCATTTTTTAACATTCATTCAGGGGTAAAGCAGGGGGTCCATTATCACCTTTTCTCTTCATCCTTTTTATCACTGTTCTTTTAGTGAGCACGTCTGTAGATGACACAGCCGTTGTAAATGTCAACCAGAACAACTTGTTTATGCTCCTATATTGTGGCGATGCGTTACTATTTGCCAAATCGCCAGACTGTTTACAAAATATGTTGAACAAACTCTATGAGTATAGTTGTATATGGGATATTAAAGTAAATACTAACAAAACGAAGGTGATGAGATTTGAAAAAGGGAGGAAAACCGATGTTAATTTGTATTATAATGACTCATTATTAGAAGTGGTTGACAATTTTAAATATTTAGGTGCTATGTTCTGCACTAATGGTTCTTGGAACTGAACACAGAAATGTTTATCAGAGTATGGTTCCTTTGCACTACATAACTTGAACATACTCTTCCAAAATATAACATCATCTTATGACGAAAAGTTTAAACTCTTTGACTGCCTAGTGGGCTCTGTTTATAACTACGCTGCTGAGTTATGGGGATTTCATAAAGGCCTGAAAGTTGAACGCTTACACACACGGCTCTGCAGAAGCCTACTAGGCGTCAAAAAGTCAACTAATTTATCTGCACTATATAGTGAATTGGGTAAAAAGCCATTACTTGTTTTTAGAAAAAATTAGACTCCTTAAATACTGGTTTAAAATACTTAACACAGATAATATTCTTGTGAAAATGTTTACTATATGCTCTTAGATGATATAATAGCTGGAAATAATTATAATGGGCAAAACTGGGATTTTCAGATAAAAAAAAAACATGCTCAACAATTTTGGCTTCAGTCATGTATGCAATAACCAAGAGCAAAATGATACTCCATTTAATGAAATAAAACAAAGAATTATTGATCAGACGAATCAAGAAATTTTAATGGCAAATACTTGAAACGTACTGTCTATTCAAGCTAGAAACTAGTTGTGAATCTTACTTGAACAAGATATCTTTAAATAAATACAAATTTGCATTGAGCCGATTCAGACTTAGCTCACACAATCTCGCTTTAAAAACAGGCCGATATTACAATATTCCAAAAGAAATAGAATATGCATCTACTGTAACATGAACAGAATTGAAAGCGAATATCACTTTTATTGGTTTTCCCATTGTATGCAGAGCTAGGGCGACAATATCTACCTCAGTATTATTGTAGATGACCTTCTATAACTAAATTTAAGAATTTAATGCAAAGTAAATCTGAAAGAGTTATTAAACAATTAAGCAAATATATATTTTTTGCTCAAAACAAAAGACACCTCAGTGCTTAACCCATAGATACACACTGTTTTTTGCATGAAATATTGCATACTGCTATATCAACAAAAAAAAGCATCATTTGAATATTAATGTATTTGACAGATATCTGACGATATAGTTGTCTGTAAATTGACGCCTTGTCGACACCTGTGCAGCGCTAAAGCCCTGCATCGGTGATGACAGGGGGACATTTCATAGTTCATATTAGATGTGGAAAACTCTATTCCACCAATTGCTTCCGGTAAATTATCTCCTTGGTACCTTTGCTTAATGTATGTATATGCTTTTGGCGAATAGCATTTTTGTATGTTTAATGCCAATAAAGTATTTGTTTTGTTTTATTGTTTAATAGGATTAACTGCAACAATACATAAAGGGATGTTAAATAAGGTTAAATTCAACATTGGCTGAAAGGGACGTTTAATTAGATTAACTGCAACCATAACATAAAGGGACGTTTAATAAGATTAACTTCAACAATAACATAAAGGGACGTTAAATAGATTTACAGCAACAATAACTTATAGGGATGTTTAAAAGATTAACTGCGACAATACATAAAGGGATATTTGATAAGATTAGCTGCAACAAAAACATACAAGGATGTTTAATAAGATTTACTGCAATAATACATAAAAGGATGTTTAATAAGAATGGCTGCAACAATAACATATAAGGATGTTTAATAAGATTAACTGCACAAATACATAAAGGGGTGTTTAATAGATAAACTGCAACAATAACATTAAGGGATATTTAATAGATTAACTGCAAAAATAACTTAAAGGGATGTGCAACCATAACATAAAGGGACATTTAATATGAGTAACACATTGTCGTTGGATCCGAGTTGACATGTGGCGGACTTTTAAATTATGCATTAGTATACCGAGGGTTAATATGTCCTCCGGGACAATCGTAAATAATAGAGAACATGCGGAAATTAATTAAAGCGATATACACTGTAGAAATAAGTCTTTCTTTTATCTTTTTAAAGAGAACTACCACTGATCTTGGTGTAACCTTTCAACTGCTTTTACGATTGAATTAATCAGAATATTAACTGGAACAATAACATAAAGGATGTTGAATATAGAGGATCTTACATGAGTGCTCATGTTTTATTGAATTTATTAAATGAGCTGGGGAAAAGAGAGAAAATGCGAGGCTTGCCGAGCATTTTATCTCTTTTCCCCAACTCGTTTAATAAATTTAATAATAAATACAAGGGCACGAATGTTAGATTCTATTTATCATATGACATTAAGGATACTTTGAAATCTCATTTCTGCCGTAAAACGTTATACTTTTATCATAATGTACGCAACGTTGTTATGGACGTCATAACGTTTCCCGTAAATTTATAAATCACTAGTGGTTTATCGATTTAATTGCATGGTGTTATTTCACTCCCGGACGCGACGTCATATGATAAACTGCAATAAGACATATAGGGATGCTTACTAAGATGAACTACAACAATACATATAGGGATGCTTAATAAGATTAACTGCAACAATACATATAGGGATGCTTAATAAGATAAACTGCAACAATACATATAGGGATGCTTACTAAGATGAACTACAACAATACATATAGGGTTGCTTAACAAGAGCAACTACAATAATACATATAGAGATGCTCAAAAGATGAACTACAACAATACATATAGGGGTGCTTAACAAGAGTAACTACAATAATACATATAGAGATGCTCAAAAGATAAACTGCAACAATACTAAGCCAATTTCGCCACACATCATTCTTATATAATTGCCTTTATATACGATTCTCATATGAGTCTTATATAATTCTCATATGTAAACCTGAATATATGATTTTCATATGTGCAGTTTCATATGAATTTTATATAATACAATTTATATGATATTTACATGTTCACACAATCATATAATTTTTTTTTGTAATTAATATCATATGAAACCCATGTAAGTTTTATATGATCATTATATGTGTACTATTTCATATAATTATGACATAAATTAATTTATATTAATTGATGATAAAAGTAAGATCATATAAGTTTTATATGTATATTAATATATGTGAAAATCATGTGTGTTGAATTAAGTTTTGTAACATTTTTATAATTTTCAAATACAGTGCATTACACATCATCCTCATGTGACTGCCTTTTTTATAAAAATTTTATATACTGCCTTTTTATATAAATTTTATATAAAGACACTCATATGATATTTATAAAAAAGGGCAATCATATGATTTTCATATAATTATTATATGATTATTATGTGAAAATGCTTATCAATATCATATGACTATTATATGTATTTCAGTTTACGTAAAAATCATATAATTTTCATATCAAAATTATATAATCTGTTTTATATGATTCACATGCGGCTGCCTTTTTTAACAAGTATTATATTAAAGTTTTTATATAAGAATCATATGATTATTATATGATTTTTACGTGTGGCGAAATTTGTAGTGTACATAAAGGGATGCTTAATAAGAATAACCGTAATAATACATATAGGGGTGCTGAATAAGAATAAATACAACAATAACATAAAGGGATGTTTAATAAGATGATTATTCAAAAATACACATTCAAATTTAATTTCAGTGATCCCAGGTAGTATATTGCATTACTTAAATTATTAAACGAGTGGGGAAAACGAGCTCGCTTTTCGCAACAAGTTTAATCAACTCAATAATACACCTACATGTTAGTGTATATTTATCACATGCCATTTAAATACTTTGAAAATGCATATTGGCGTAAAGCGGTTTAGATTGTGTCATTATAAAATGTGCGCAACGCTGTTATCATCGGACTTCATTCCATAACGTAACTGAATGGATCTAACGAATTTAATACATGGCGCGGTTACACCACTCTAGGACGCGACGTCATGTTATAAATATACTTTCCCTCTAGGAAGACCATATAAATGAATTGTAAATTGTGTAATGTTTAGACGTGCATAAATGACATCTAATTTTGCTTGTCTAACTAAGTATAATTTTAGCTCCAATTTAAACATAGTTGGTGCACATATCTTCAAGCAGAGAGATCATAAGCGTTATAAGCAGCTTAAAAGATCAATCAGGCTGGCATGAAGGTGAAATTGGAAAACAGATCGAACTTAGAGTACGCATAACAAGAAACAGAGAGAAAATCCTTGTCATTTTGCCAGCCATCTTCTTGATTCATGCTTATTTATAATCTTAGACAAGTGGGAAATATGGAAATTAGACCTCTGGGAAGCAATCATAGGCCCCCAGATTTTGATATACGTCCAAGATTCAGCTGCAAAATTTTATTAATTCTTTACATGCTGTGTATGTTTGCATGCTTCCGTTGTTATCTGCTGATTTTTTTTTCAAAAATTGTTTGTTTCACTGAGCAATACTAACAAAATGTCAAACAGTTTGGATCCAGATCAGGACCGACGTTCTGTCAGTCCGGATCTTGAGCAAAACTGTTTGCAAAGGTTATCAGCTGATGACAAAAGTCGCCGCTAGCAAGGAAAGGGTTAAAACGTCATATCTTTATTGAAACACTAAACACAGTGCCGCGAGTTTGTCTTAAAGTATATAGATGGTGTATCAGCATCGCATGTTAGTCATACCACAAAACAGACCTGGACCGTGACTTATTCGTAAAGGATATTCTAAACTGTTTCATTAGAGACAACTATTTGTTTGGGGAACTTTTATTAATTGTTCTAAAACCGCTTTGTGCTCTTCGCCTTTAAAACAGTGTTGAAACAGAGCAACTGACTCGCATCCACACTGATTTTTATACGCACGATGAATCCATATTAATCATGAAAATACATAAAGTAACCCTATTTACTGAAAGAGGTTCTTAAAACTTACGTCATCAGTTCATTCCTCATAGGGTTGCTTTGCTAATCTCTTACAAAACATACCCTAGTAGGCTATTGCGTTTTCTGTATACATGTACCAGTGCACCTATTACTAACACTTTGAAATAGTAATTTTTTGGATGATTTGAACGTATTCAACCAAAGAAGTTTTTCGCGGAAAATAAGAAAAAGTCCCTGATCAGGCTGCTCCTCCAGGAGCAGTCTGATCTGTTTTTTTTTCCTCTTGAAGCAGTCCGTTTCGGGACTATTTCCTCAAGGAAAAGTATTGCCTCTAGTAGCATTCCGGTCTGGAACTTTTTATTTCTGGACATACTTTTCATCAGCTTGGTAATTTGGTTCTGGTTCATGTACCCAAAGCATTACCTAGATATAACAACGTTCATATTTGCAGCCGATTTCGTGTAATAGAACTTTAAAGAATTCTTGATGAAATAGTTTGCTTGATACTTAGACAAAAATGATATATAAATTCTCAGACAAATTATTGTTTAATCGAAAATAATAACTCGCTTGTATCATTGAAGGTGCCAAATGTGCGGTATGAGATATTATAGATTAAAATATTATTAATCTAGTCGTAGCTCTCTTATAGTGGAATGGCACGTTCTAATCGGGAGAGTTTGATGAAGAAGGTGTACTAAAAGTGTTGGTTGTCTTTGGATTTTACATAGTTATTGAAATTCGATCGTGGATGATTGAGCGTGTGACATGTGTATGATAAACAATGATAAACACTGGAATAATTAATAATAGAAAACAGATTATTATACGGAGTAGAATATATTAGCAGCAAATCTACATTTAGAACGCCCTTTAGACATTTAAATTTGAAATTAGATACAGTGTATACAAATACAGTGTATAATGGAATAACTGATTTTAACAATTGGATATATTAATCGGAGATACACGTATACTATTAATATATAACACGACATAGGAAAACCTAAATGTGTTGCATACAAAGGGCAGAAATATAAGTTTAATTGTTGTTTCAAATCATCGATTTTTGTCTTGTTTATATGCAACAAGAAATGTAACATTTGGAAAAGCTGACAACGCTTCCACCATAATACACCTGGACTGGGGTTGTGAAAGATATAGTGACCTAATGAATACCCTTCATTAATAATCGAACTATGATTCGGTGAGTGCAAGCTAAAATAAAAGTTAAGTGATCTAAAAATGGAATTGATGTCAACAGAGGATAAGACTTTCCTGACGTGAGGCTCAGAAGAATGGTCTCGCGTGATCATGACGCAAGAGGCACGTGACCATGAATTCAACGGATATATCCCTAGCGGATTATCCTGGTTTTATAGGCTTTATGTACCAAGTTTATACCGTACTTGCCCCGATGATATTCGTTATAGTTATAATTATGCTACTTTTCTACGTCGTTCTGTTTACAATGAGATAATTATCGGTCATTTTGAGAAATTCTGCTGCGATCGTTTCTCTTCCCAGCCAAATGACAGTGTACAAATAACAGATTGATTGCTTCCTGATAAATGACGCCCTCTGACATATAAGGGCAAATGTTCTGGGATAATTGAGCAATTAGGCGAGTTAGCGTTTGATTGTGACTTATAAGACATCGTTTTGACGCTTCCATGTGAACGTATTGCAAAAGCTAACTCTGAGACCATGTAATGGCGCTAACCAGAAAAGAATAAGAAGCTCTGCGACAATGTTTGTTTCATAATTTGATACATAAACACAAATTGTGTGTGTGTCTGATATGATATATTGTCCATAATAGTAATTACTGTGCTAAAATGTGGTTACAAATATCGGGCCAAAAACAACGAAACTGCATTGAAGTTAAGCACTATAAATAAACGTCAACATAAATCAAAGAGACATGTTTTACAACGTTAACGAATTCAAAGAAAGAACCTTTCTTAGCTGCATTGTATCTTTGAATAGACATTATATCCAGTCCATACATGTACCTCTCATGTGCATCAATTGGATATTATTCCACTAGGCCAATATAATGAAATGCGTTTCACATTGGTTTGGAGTATACGAATCTGAATCCGAAACAAACAGTTTGCGTTGGTACTCCTACATATAAGATAAAACAAGTGAGTCCCGTTGCAAAATACATTTTATGTACAGACTAAACCCATATTCTATGGGGACCATGAATTGATATACGTTTTAAGCATGCAGTGGTTAGCAATGATAACAGCCGTCACATACTGTTGATATACACTGCCTAATTGCTAAAAAAATCCAACCAACGTTGATCAACGTTATGACGTTTAACCAACAGAGATTAGATGCTGTTTAGCTTTGTGTGTTGTAGATCTGTTGATCATTTTAGAACATAATTCAGATACGCGGAATTTAAGTTGGCTCGACGTTTGTGTGTGTTAACTGAGCATCTATAGTTTTGTAGTTTTAGGATATATTTACTGTTTCTTCATGCCAAGGTCAAGGATATTTATTGTCTCCAAGGCGCTTTTGTTTATGGATAATATGATGAAGGTCAAGTATATCTGTGACCCGTCTCGAGAATTGCTGTCTTCGAGGTCTGCGACGAAGTACCACTCAAACCATCCTACTGCAATACAGATAATTGAGCCGTGAGATGCGTGTTCCAATGTGGCATTTGGACAAGTGTAAACTCAAACGAGCCTGCGCAGCCTCCTTTTAAGCGTAGAGTAACCAAAGGATACTGGATCAGTAGCTTAACAGTCGTAGAATATTCAAGGGAGTATTAAAGACTCTGATCAGACTGCGCACATACCACATTGTTGGAAGTCTCATGTCACGTCTCAATTATTATCTAGAAACTTGAAATTATTGATGTAGCGAGTGTAACTATTAATTTTTCAGAAAGTGAAAAACAACGGTGCGGATCAGGCAGAGTGATCGTGGAGACTGCGCTGGTCTGTATCCTTGGTTTTCGCATGCACCTATTTTACCAACACGTCCAAGTTATACTAACGTCATATGAACATCGAAGTTTTTCCGGCGTTATGTATTCGCTAGGGCGGCCTATTTATGATCCCCAATTCTTTCATGTTTCTGGCTCATGGAAAGAAGTCTTTGTAGTCCATTCAACCAAAGACGTAGTTTAGTTAAGACGTATTCTTGAAAAAAAGTTTTAAAAAACGCCTTATATCAGCCTTATAGAGTTATTGCACTTATATAATCGGTTCATGTTATCCCCAAAAATTAGTAACCATGACCAGAAAATGCCACAACTGCAAATAACAGAGCTATCCATGGCACCGTGAGGAGGAGGCAAAGCACAATAGGAGCCAAGCGAAATCAAGAAGATTATATAAGAAAATCAACCTAGACACGACCAATTACTGAATTAAAAACACGGAGCTAACACAAAACCCCACAAACAATAGGAGCAACAATAAGCAATGAATCAACTGACCGTAACGTGCACGACCTGTAGTGAATGTAGATCTTACGAACAGCATTGTTTTAAGTTAAAATCAGTCTGTGCTGCTCTGACTGCGCCGAGACTGGAAAAAGTGCGAGCATCACTGGTTATGAATTGCAGTTGCGGTTATACATTTC
Source organism: Loripinus fragilis (assembly GCA_964019695.1). Classification (NCBI taxonomy): domain Eukaryota; kingdom Metazoa; phylum Mollusca; class Bivalvia; order Lucinida; family Lucinidae; genus Loripinus; species Loripinus fragilis. The sequence goes on from OZ026529.1 coordinate 2,807,108, forward strand.
GCCAGAGAAATCTCTGGCGAAATGTATAACCGCAACTGCAATTCAGAATCAGTTTAGGCTCTTACTGTGACTGGTTGGTGATATAGTTTCGAATTTAGGGAGTGGACATATTTTAAGCTATTGTAGTATATAGGGGTCCACAATATCATGTTTGAGTTCAAAATCATGATACATGTTTATAAGCAAATTTCAGCTAAAGAGACTTGTAGGACGGGTTTTTTCTGCAAGTTGAAATGAAATGCGCAACGAAGGTAAATTATTACATCCCTGCTTAACGTGAAAGGCATTGCGTTGGCTGCAGTGGTCAGCTGTTTTCAATGAGCATCAAAAGTGTCCTGTTTGCCAGGAGATTTTGCAAACATTTTGGTTATTGAAATGTCCCCTTTGGATTTTCAGTATTGTATTATATAGATCTACATACTAAAATGAGTTATAGCGCTGCTTTCGTGCACATTCAGTTTCCATATATATTAGGGTGTCTTAAGCGTACTTTCACTTTTGAAAAAGTGGTGCTAGGGAGATAATAAACACTCCACTGGCGCCTGTTGATGGGCCAGATGTGCTTTATTTTCCTTCTGCCATGCTTTGACTCCAATGAGGAGTAACACAAGACAGAAATTGCGTTGATGTACCTATTTGTTGAGGAGTAAAGGAGATTTTCAAATATGCGTCCGCATACCATTGTTTAGGCAATGTTAAAATGTAACAATATGCAAAATTCGATCAAAATAAACCGTGCGTTGGCAGGCAAAATGATGCGTTGGTGAAGCCTCGGTTACAAGTTTGCATACCAGTGTCTGGACAATGTTACAAATAAATAAGTATGAACAATTTGATCTAAATCTACCCTTTGATTCAAGATTTATGAGCCGATTTACTATATTTAGAAGTATTTTGACCCAAATATTTGGTATTTCTGGTATTGTTTACAATTTTTCATTTTGACCTTGAAGAGTTCATAAGCAAAAATCGTAAATATATATTTTTCTACCCGAAATAGTACATTTTGGGAGAAAATACTTCTTAACATTGTAGTCATATAATTGAAGTTCGTGCTCATGCAAATGGTTTTCTCTAAATTTCACCCAGCGTGTCACAACATCCCAAACGGTATCAGACCAGGAAGTGACTCTAAAGAATGGTAAGCATGCTGTGGGTTGCTCAAAAGTTGTAAGTTGGGGGCGTAAAGTGATATATGTGAGACGTAAAATTGTCCATACACAAATGTGGCCAAAGGTATCCGTCTCCTTGATAAAAAAACCAAAACATTTTTGTTTATACAGTAGAAATGTCATGCAAGAAAGAGTTTTTGAAAGATAAATCCCCTCAAAATTTGATCACAATATGCCATGCGGTTCAAGAGTTATGAAAATTTCCACTAAAATGCCTAGACAGGCCGAAATAATGCTTGGCAAAGCCTCATAACCATTTTGGATACCAGCGTCTGGACAATGTTAAAATAAATAAGTATGCAAATTTGATCTAAATATACCATGTGATTCAAGAGTTGATATATAATCATTTTCACTAACTGACCATAACCAGCCTGACTGATGATTGGCAAAGCCTTGTCCATCAAAAAGGTAGGTATGCATGCTAGTGGTTAAACAATATAGCATGCATATGTATGCAACATTTGGCAAAAACATATTATGTCGGGAAGTAATGAGCATTTGTAATAACTGCTAACGGACATAGATAACATATATCTTAAAACAACATCTGCTCCAAAAACATTAGTCCAAAATCAAAATAGGTTCTACAAAAACTTCCTAATAATGCCCTCTACAAAAATTGACCAAAGTGTGCTGCTCCACAGAACAAAATGGCCGCCAGAGCTCTAAATAAGATTTATCTTAAAAAGACATCTCTTGAACATCTGGTCCAAAAAAAATACTTTCACATTGAATATATCTTATAATGCCGCGTGCCGATATTGCCAAAAAAGTTTTGCTACGCTGAGCAAGATGGCCAACATAGATCTAGATAAGAGATATATCTGAACCACTGGTCCAAATGAATAAAGAAAATCACAGAAATGTTCCCCAAATTGCCCTGTATCAAAATTGCCTAAAGGTTAAGCGAAGCAAAACAACATGGCTGCCAGAGCTGCAGATAACAGATTTATTTAAACAGCATCTTCTCCTGAACCACTTGTCTAAATTTGAAAAAAAGAATCAGACAAATGTTTGTTATAAGGTCCTCTGGCAAATTTGGCACACTCGTTTTTTGCTCTGCTGAACAACATCGCAACCAGAGCTAAAAAAACTCGCTACACAAGATCTGACCCATTTTTTCCGGATTCAAAATAATTATAGTATGCCAGTGTCTAGACAAATTTTAAAATAAATAAGCATGCAAAATTTATCTTAATACACCATGTGGTTCAAGAGTTATGAGCATTTTCACTAACTGACCAGACCCACCCTGACTGAAGCTCGGCAAAGCATTTTCCATCAAAAAAGCCTGTTACGCTTGCCAGTGGTTAGACATTGTTGACATGCATCATAATATACCAGGTGGTTCAAGAGTTATGAGCATTTTCTCTAACTGTTAACATCGACATTCTGATGGTTGTCCTGCAAGAATATTGTGGAAACAAGTTTAATTTTTAGAAAAAAATCAGCATACGACATTAAATCTCACCAATATGTCCCTGTATGCAATGTGTTTGCTTTTTATTTAACATATAGTATAAAACCGCTTTCAATCTGCTGACTAGTGTAATCCAAAATAGTAAGTGCGTATGATCAGGATTTACTACAATCACAAACTGCAGACAACCCCATGGCAGCGCGAGAAAGAGACACTCAGCCATCACCAAAACCTATACTTAAAAGTTTTGGTGTGATCTATATATATTCAATCCGTCTTTCAGACCATCCATGCTCAGATATTATAACATACACTAACTCAGAAACGTTTTGGAATATTTTGATAATTGTCCCCCGATAACTCCTCATTTGCCAAAATAATGATTAATATATCTGAGGCTAAGGCAAGGCAGAAAATGTAAAAACAAAACACTCTAACCCTCTTCATCATTAATATCTATGCTAGGCTCCACCCACTATGAATAGTTGTTAAATTTAGCTTTCATATTGGTACATAGGACAAAGAATTAACTTGTCATTTCCACTAGTGTATGAGGGTCTGGTTGGGGTATAATGATTAGTGAATAATGGCCCTTTTTATAATGAATAGTGAATATTTAGCCCAAAAGATAATGAATAGTGAATAATAAGGGCCTAAAAATAATGAATAATCCTATTTTTTTCATGAATTGAAGCAAAAATAATGGATAGTGAATAATCAGATTTCTTTCCCACCTTTCTTACTTTTTATGAATAATTGGTCCTTTTTTAATGAATGACCCAAAATTTTAATGAGATGAATAATGGGCTACATTTTTTATGAATAGTAAATACCAGACCCCCCCATCCAGACACTCGTGTATGATCAGATGTATCATATTTCCATAAGCAAACAGAGTAGACCCTCTTAAGGGTTTGCAAACTTTGCAAATGTGTGAAAAGATTCTCAATGAGTTATATGCTCAAACTACATAACAAATACATTGAGCAACATTTCTAATTGATCACCTTACATTTTATGTTAGTTTTGTAAGTAAGATCCGTGCTTATATAACTCAAACAATGCCTTGCGAAAACTCTGCATGTCGTTTCATTTAAAACAAAACTGGTACGTCTTACGCAGACGATGATAGAGTAAAGTTATCCTCATTTCAAAAAGTCACATTTTTCTTACAATATGAAATATTCCACATTTGTATTTTTGTTTGTTTAAAAATGTTTCTGATGCCGTGATTAAAGACAAACACGCTTCAAACGAATCGCTTCAATCAGACACCTCTTTTCTGTTACGTAATAGCATGATAACAATCACTACCAGCAGCTAAATCATTGAATTACAGCATTTTGCATGCAGTTTACATAGGAAGCTCGCACTATTCTGTACGCCTTATGACATCTGATACGGTATTGAAATATTCAACGATCATATATTACTACTAGACGTCACTATTCTAGTTTAGAAATTGAAAAAAAATAATGCAAAGTACCGTCAAATAGACATTTTAAAGTTTTTACATTCAAACTGGAAGTGAGCAGCAGCACTGAAATGCTTATCACCACAAAATGGACGAATCAAGTTCTATTCTGTTTGGGCTATCTTGTTCAGACAAAAACAAAATACATACAACAATTTTTGCACAAGCTACTAATGAATTTCAAAAATCTAAAAAAAAATGTGATATTTTAAAAAAATCTATTTTTATCAAATTACAAGTGTTTGGTGTTTTTTTGAAGGCAACTAGACCAGTCTATTACCAACTGAACTTATATTTTATATAACACTTCAATCAAAACCATTTTCTTCGAAAAAGCATATTTTTTTGCATTTTAACCAAAAAACGTGAATTTGAAAGACAACTTTTCCAATAAATTGCTTAACTTTTGCCTATTAAACTGCGCATTTATAGGCAAAATCTCATTTCAATGTTATTAGCGCTTAATCAGAAATAATGAGTTTATAAAGTGACGAATTAGAATTATGTAAAGGGGATATATCTTTCAAAAGCTCTTACTTTCATAATTTTTTCCTGTATAAACAAAAATTGCTTTTTTATCAAGGAGACGGATAGCTTTGGCCACATTGTTGTATGAACAATTTATACATTTCACATAGATCACTTTACGCCCCAACATACATCTTTTGAGCAATCGGCAGCATGCTTATCAGTCTTTTTAGAGTTACTTCCTGGTTTGATACCGTTTACAATATTGTGACACGCTGGTTGAACTTTAGAGAAAGCCATTGGCAGGAACATGAACTACAATTATCTGACTAAAATATTCAGAAGAACTCTCGACGCAAATATATGTATTTCTGGTATTATTTACAATTTTTCATTTTGACCTTGAAAAGTTCATAAGCAAAAAGTGTAAATATTTATTTTTCTACCAGATATTTGTACATTTTGGGCGAAAATGCTTCTAAATACTGCAGTCGGGTGATAGTAGTTCATGTACATGCAACTGTTTTTTTCTAAAGTTGACCCAGTGTGTCACAATATTGTAAACGGTATCAAACGTAAATTTATCTAAGGGAGATGTATTCATTATTCATACAACAATGTGGCCAAAGGTATCCGTCTCCTTGATAAAATAACATTTTCTGTTAATACAGGAAAAAATTCATGCAAGTTAGAGCTTTTGAATGATATATCTCCTTCAGTGTATTTATGGAATGCCATAGATACTTTTACATTTGTTCTAAGTAATGCGCCTATAATAAATAAAACAACTCTCGTTGTTTTGTATCCCAGTTAAGACACCAATGTACCCCTTTCAGTGAGCAGAGCACATGACCGTCATAAATTATGATGACACAATAATTCTGCTGAAGGTTAACACATTCCTTGGTACCCTTCTAGCAACGGATTCTACTCAGCATGGGTTCAATACGTGTCGTGCATTTTACTGTCAGTTAATTTAAAGTAAGGAGTAGGCAAATAACATATGGTTATTATAAATATACTTTATAATGTGTCTTTTTCAAATAACCTAAAATTGAGTTTTCAATTTTACAAAGTAGAGAGGAGGGCAAAGATCAGGAATCGATACAATCAAGTACCACACCTGACCCAGGAGACCACATGTGAAAGTGACAAAAACACAGAAGCAAACACCACATACAAGAGAGTCAAGAGGTTAGCCCTTTCCCAGCAGGTGACCACAAGGCTGCGATGAACAGACAAGACAGCAAGGCAGCCATGAAACATAAATAACAAAACTAATCCACAAAATAGCACCGCCTTGGGACGGTCAGTATTTTATTTTTACTGGAGGGCTTAATCTAGTTTCAGATAACAACACATTAGCTCAACGCTTACAGTAAAATCCTAGAAACATTGTTTTGTATGTGTATATCAAAATGTGTTATTCTTTTATGAACAAAATACTGTTTAAACCATCTAGTTTCATGGTACCAACCTCACCATTTTTCTGATGTAGACCAAGACAAATAGACGTGTCACTGCTTTGTATGAAAAATGTGTTACTTTTATATAATCTTCGTCTCAAGACCCTAATAATAGTGTTCCTGTTGGGTTTGAAACACAAATGCTAGCTGATCACGGAATATATGAGGCTTGACACCCTTAGCCAGCGGACGTGCTTTAAGTGACCGCCACGCAATACGACAAACATAAGTATAATTTATTTATGGTATTAGAAAGACACAGTCATCTGATAAAATGACATCATCTAAATCCCATCAATCTTGATATTATAATACTTCAGTTTCATTTGTGACACAAAACTTACGAGTACCCTCTACAAAATTGTAAATTTGATTACTATGATTTATTTCAGTTTGAATTATAATGTTCTTAAAAGGGTAGTCTTTGTATGCAAAGAATGGACCAAAGAACTGAAACCAGATTGTGCATATTTTCTGGGCCAGACTAGCTAGTTTTGGCCATTTAGGCCTCATCAGTGACCCTCTAATAAATGAAACCCATGATTCCAATGGACAAGAAAATAAAATCAAGGACAGGGAGACGTTCTAACGACGCCACACAGATCCAGTCACCAGCTGTAGTGAAGTCAAATATGCTCTTAAAAGGGTATCCTTTGGAAGCAAAAAATGCACCAAAGAACTGAAACTAGAGACTGCTTTGTATCTATCTAAATGTATACTCAACAAAAAAAGTTAAGGAAATTGTGTTTGAGGGGCTATGACAAAACAACTAGAGCATTTAAAGACATTTGAATTTCACAGTATTATAATGTGTCCATTTTTCTTTCAATGGATGCTTTATTTGGATTTGTAGCACCTATAGCGACTTCAAAAATCGGATAGATTTTCGTGCAATAATAACGTTCGCCTTTCCCTTAAAACCGGAGGGTGACAGATCTGGTGATTATGTTGGGAAACGTGATGGGTCAATTGTACATGGATGAGGTGTTGAGGCCTGTTGTCCTGCATTCCCTGTGCTAGAACCAGTGCAAGTACCAAGCCTAGGATGCAAAACCAGAACACATCTCACCAGTATCAGCAAATTGCTTTCATCAGAACTATGATGTGCGTATTGACTGGCCAGTACCCTCATCGGACATGTCTACAACTGGAAATAGTAAAGGGAATTTTTGAAAAAAAAGTCCGACGCATAATGCTGCCACTAAGAAACCTCCAAGCCCTCATTGCGACGTAACAGGAGGAATCGAGGCTGATCCCTAGGTACAAAATCACTTGAATTATTCGGAGCATGCAAAACCAGCGCAAGTCTCAATTTGGGGCTGACTGGGGACACATTCTGTACTGAAGGCATTCTCATCTTCCAAACGTGTCATTTCAGGCTATCGCGTTAATTTCATGTGACATTCAAAGGAATTGCATTTCAAGTTTTGAAAACTTACAGCTTTTTCATGTGTTTTGCGTCTAAAGAGGGAATACGTTGAATACACGTTTTTGCGAAAAACGACTTTGACCCCCACGCTACTTGGCACAGTGCCACAACAAGGGTATAAGAGCTAGCAAACTAAAGGAAGCATCTTTTTCAGCCGATAAAATGTATCTAAACAAATAAACAAAAAATGAATAATAGCTTGCTTTGGTATTCTTTTGTTCAATTGTTTTCTGAGATTTCCTTAACTTTCTTTGTTGAGTATATTTATCAGTTACCTATATATATTAAATCTACTGTTGCACGCTGACGTAATGATGACCGTGTGCTGTTTCATGGCATGTGCCTTTATCAGGCCATGGTGATGTTGTACTTTTTTAAATGACGTCTCCGATGACGCTGAATCGATACAAACACCAATAATTAGGCCTTAATCTCTAGCTTGACGAGTGGAACAATGGGCAAATTAACTGAGGGGTAAACTGATAAATAGCATACCAGGTGCACGTCTTCTGATATCTAGTTTATCAGGCTGGAATAAAAGAATGCATGTCGTGTTGCTAGACAAGCCTTGCGATTCAACAAGCGTTCTTAAAGCCTTGTCTGCTAAGACGCCCACACAGTATACGCTATGCAAGAAAGCAAACCCCTATTAAGTATATATTAAGGTCACGTGTTTCCCCAAAGGCTGTCGCAAAGGCAGTATAAAATTTAACCTGGTCGGAGGTTATAAAACGTTGGGCCTGGACCCTCCCCTTGACAAAATTTTCTGGAATCACTGGTTTCATTGGCTTTAGTTTTTGATATGAGAAAACAGGAGCCCATTTCTATTGGGACAAATCCTATGTTTATATAGCATGAACTTAACGCTATACTTGGCCTATGTCTGATAACGATCATGTGAACATTCAACTATATTCTTGTATTGATCCGGACATATTCGAGGAGCCTAATATTGATCAATGAAGAAAAAAACGACCAGGGCCCAAAATTATAATGTTTCCTTAAAGTTAAGTATGACCTTCAAGTAAGTTCGGTTTTGATTTTAGGAAACAAAAATATATTTCAAACTTCTTAATATCATAACTGAATGACCCTTAGGTCCGCACTATAAACACTCCGTGGATGTGAGTCCGTCCGTCTATCTGTCCGTTACCAGTTAGTGAAAATGTTTTTAACTCTTGAACCTTATAGATATTTGGATCGAACTTTGCATAATTATTTGTTTTAATGGTATGCAAAACGATTACTAGGCTTTGTCAAGTTTTTATCAGCAAAGCCTGGTCACCGTTTTGCATACCTATTTGGTGCACGCCGCTACAATTTGCCCATCTGTGTCTGGATAATGTTAAAATGTATAACCACTTTCGTATGGAACATATTTCAGAACAGCTGTCAGTCCACCTTGATAGATATGTTGTAGCACTCAGTTTGGCTACCCGACCACTGTCTTTAATTTAAATACCTAGAGTTTTATTCTAATTCGAAACATTCAACGTGGTTTGTGCATATTACTGTCATATATTCTGTATATCCAAATGGCATCTAAGTTGATTATCACTGATTTGTATCATGGTCTAGATTTTTTTCTTTGATCTTGTGATTTAATATATAAATAAACAATTACCTAGATTTCTTAGTGGATTAGGCGGAGCTTAAATATCCATTCAAATGTATTGAGTCTAAATCTAGGCTATGCTCTAACTGGATGAGTTTTTTTTTGTTAGCGCAAGTGTCAGATATCATTTGTGACCAAGATTCTGTCTGTTATCAGAGGTTTTCAAGTGAACAATATTAACCCTTTAACGCTATCAAAATGAATCTAAAATGTCATATGCGCAAGTCTCCTGATGCTTTATACTTGCTAACATTATTGACTAACACTGCAATTGTTGCGGCAAACAGTGTTGATCCAGACCAACAGCAGTCTATTCTGTGTCTTCACTGTTTGACCCAGAGGCTTTCTAAACAGAACTTTCTCAATTGTTAACCTCGTATCTTGTAGCTGAAAAAAACATGTTATCAAGTACTGTGAAAAAGTATATGAGAGATCCTGTTAAAACCTATTTTGGTCTATTAAAAATTCAGGTTAAATTTTAGATAAATTTAAAGCTATAGATTTTAATGCAACCAGTTTGTTTACTTATGATTTTTCTGCTCTTTACACTACTTTACCTTATAATTAGATTAAAGATAAACTTATTGATCTTATTGAAAGAACCTTCCAGAGAGAAGGCTCTCCTTACCTTGCACGTATTGACAGAAATGCATATTTTACTTCAGACAAACATAAGAAATATCATGCATAGTCATGTCAAAATGTATGTGAAGCGCTGACCTTTTTGTTGGTCAACACTTTTATTCAATTTGGCACCAAGCTGTATAGACAAGTAGTTGGGATTCCTATGGGCACTAAGTGTGCACCCCTGGTTGCAGATTTATTCCTGTTTTGTTATGAGAGGGACTTTATGATGTCTCTAACTTTCTAATGATAAGCAGGCTGATATTTGGACGATATTTTAAACATTAATAATGTTTTTTTTGACAATATGGTAAGGCAAATATACCCTTCAAAGCTCCAACTTAATAAAGCCAATGCCTCCATTTTTAGACTTGCATTTGCCTATTTCTAGTGATATAGTTTCTACCAAAATTTATGATAAACGTGACGGCTTTGATTTTAAAATTGTCTATGTTCCATTTTTAGATGGTGATGTTCCTGGCTCGAAGTCCTATGGAGTCTATATATCTCAACTCCTTCGTTTTGCTAACACATCCAGCTATATTACTGACTTCAACACTGGCAATAAATTGTTAACTCAGAAACTTCTTAAACAAGGCTGTCATAAACTTCGCAAAACATTTTCTAAATTTTATAGACGATACTATGATTTGATATCTAAATTCCAAGTTGGACTTAAATCGCTCTTGCGCCATAGACTTTCAGAACCTGAATTTTATGGTGACTTGGTGTATAAATTGTAGAAGATTCACGGTTAGCTCTTATAATTTTTCAGCGCAGTTCATTAAAATAGTTTCCCATTATAAAAAGATTGGCTATAACATTAATGTATTGCAACAGACTGCATGCTTGGTGGTCAACCCAATCACGGTTGGCAACTTTGCTTTCCTCTTTCATTTCACGCCGGTGGGTAGGACTTAAGACGCTATGACGGGTCCGACTTTAAGACTTAGAAATGCATTCTTTTCTTCAGAAAAACCTAAAAAATATCATGCATGGTCGTGTCAAAATGTATGTGATGCGCTGACCTTTTTGTTGGACAATATTTTTATTCGATTTGGCACCAAGCTCTATAGACAAGTTGTTGGGATTCCTATGGGCACTAATTGTGCCGCTTGTTGCAGATTCATTCCTGTTTTGTTATGAAAGGGACTTTATGATGTCTCTTTCTGATGATAAGCAGGCTGATGTTATTGATGCGTTTAACACTACTTCCAGATATTTGGACGATATTTTAAATATTAATAATGTTTATTTTGACAATATGGTTAGTCAAATATACCCTTCAGAGCTCCAACTTAATAAAGCCAATGCCTCTGATACCGAAGCCGCATTTTTAGACTTGCATTTGTCAATTTCTAATGATATTGTTTCTACCAAAATTTATGATAAACGTGACGACTCTGATTTTGAAATTGTCAATTTCCCATTTTTAGATGGTGATGTTCCTCGTTCTACATCCTATGGAGTCTATATCTCTCAACTCATTCGTTTTGCTAGAGCATCTAGCTATGTTGCTGACTTCAACACTCGCAATAAATTGTTAACTCAGAAACTTCTTAAACAAGGCTATCGGTATCATACACTTCGCAAAACATTTTCAAAATTTTATAGACGATACTATTAGACGGATGGCTGAGAATGGGTTTGCTCCCCCCCCCCCCTAGGGAATTTTGCAGACATATCCTATCTTGTAGAGAATTGAAAGCCGAGTCTTTTAAGAGATGTTTGCACTCTGTGCTCCGGGGCGTTAGTCTGTAAGAGCCTGTAACATACGTTACTTAATCAAACTAAGAAAAAGTAAATTGAAAGTTTGGGCTACAAATTAAAGACATTAAAATATTTATTTTTAAAAATCATTCATATAGTCTGCATACTGGATATCTTAACTACATATGGCAGCCATTTGAACAAAATTGCCGCTTCCTAAGGTGTCATATGCGTTACATAAATCAGGTAACCCATTAAAATTTGCAAGTGCGGCTAACATCATTTACATCCACAATCTCTCTGTGTGTTTTACAAAATGTTTTTAACCATGTCTGACTAGCTTATGCAATTGGCTAACAGAAAAATTAAAGTTTGTTTCCCTAGCTTGAATATTTTTTCTGGAATAAGCAATTAAACAACCCTACCCCTACCCAGTTTTAAGGTGAAATGTTTGCTATTAAAACTAAAGTAAAAATAGTTAAAAAATATTTGCAGTTGATGAATGTGTTTCATTGTTTGGGATTAATTTGCTTATATGAAAAGACACATAAATCTACAAGTTTGTTGCAAAAATTTTAATATCAGAGGCTGTAACATATGTTACCTGATGTAATAAATGAGCAAGCTCATTGCCTTTACATAAGATATGCCTAAAAATATTTTAATCTCCTCGAGGGAATTTTGCAGACATATTCCTTCTGATAGTACAACTCAAGCTGCATCGAATAAGGGATGTTTGCACTCTCTATGTTGGGGCGTTAGTCTGAAACAGCGTGTTACATGCGTTACTATATCAAATAAAGGAAATGCAGTTTGAAAGTTTGAGCTAAAATTGTGAAAAAACTTGCAGCTGTTGGATATCTTACATTGTTTAGGGATTTTAAACTGGCTCCTATGATAAAGACTTATATATCTGTTAGTTGTCATCAAGTTTTAAAGATCAGAGAGCGTTACATATGTTAGCCTGATAAGTAAAATCATCAAACAGTATTTTGACATCAAGCTGTGCAAGGGCCTGCTCCATCCTAATCCCCTTTGGAATTCTGCAGACAAATTACATCTTATGTAACCATTCAAGGTGCATTTAATAAGAAATGTTTGCACTCTGTAAGTTGGGGCGTTAGCCTGTAACAGCTTGTTATATATGTTACAATATCAATTTGAGAATAAGAAATTTGAATGTTTGAGCTACTAAAAGAAGACATTAAAGTTATCTAATAAATTGACATTCTTATAATCTTTATACTGGATGTCTTTACTACATATGGAAGCTGTTTCACATTTATACGGCTAACTGTGGTGTTATGTGCGTTACATGAACCTAATTATAATTTAAAAGCTATAATTGTGGCTATCGTCATTTAGTTAAACAACTTCTATGACTTGGTTTCAAACTGTTTTATTAGATTTTACAAACATATACTCAATTGATGAATAGGTAAAAACCAAGTTTGCTTTTCTATCTTAAATATATTGTCTTATAGGAGCTAATACACAGCCCTACTCCCAGTTTTACAGAGAAGCGAATTTTGTTATTACTGTTTAAGTAAAACACATGAAAGCGATTACAGCATGTGGATATTTTCATTTTCTTAGTCTGTCTTGCTCATATATCTGCAAGATGTCATTAAGTTTAAGATCAGGACACTTAATGTGTACTTATAAGTCTTTGGTGCCAAAACACTAGAATTTATATTCATCTCTGATTATCAAGCCCATGGACTGTATTTACAGATGTTATCAATGACCTTTTGGACACATTTCCTTATACGGTGCATATAATGCTAAATATAGAGCCACAAATAGAAAAGATAGTTTTTCATTTTTACAAGAAAATACAATAAATGAAATGGTCCAAACTATTTCTCATCGATTTAACACTCATGTTAAATGTTTGTCGTTGTCTGCTTCTGCGGTAATCATTATTATCACACGCCTCCTTGCAACTAGTAAAATCATCACACAATATTTCAATCATTTACTGTTATTCAATTTTACCACCAGTCCACTCAAAATTTATGAGCCATTATCAACTTTCCAATTTGGCCATTTATGGCTTGGAACATTCGGAAACTGATATGAATTCCTAATAGTTGGCTCTTTGAGTATGTGTTTCAAGTGATACTCTGCAAGTGGGAGAAAGACTAAAGCTTTACAAGGAGGAAAACTATGCCATTAAGAGCAATGAGTACCTGGACTGATGTACCTTGATATTTCTGTGATAAAGAATCATATCTTAGCTGGTTAACTTTTATAAATGTAGCCTTACCATACATGCAACCCACATATTTTCATCTAATAATGTCTCTGCACTTATTATCTTTCCCCAAGCATTCAAAAACTTATTTGAAGTCTTAGTACTTCTGAAGTGCTGAAACCGAGGTAACTCTTTCCCTTTAGATAAACGAACTAGATGTATCACAGCAGGTAAAGCAATGAAATGCAGGATGAATAGAGCGCAAATAGACCCTTTCAATTCAATGATTCACTAAGTTTCTAAGATAAGAGCGCTTATTAAAGGATGTAACATATATAACTCGTCATAATAAATGAGCAAGGGCATTGTCGTGACATCCATTTTGATTACACAGTCAGAGGCACGTGTTTTCAATGGATCATGAAATCAACTTATCAACTTGTTTACTCTGTATAAATCTTCTATAGAGCATAATATAGAACTACTGGTTATCCCATTCTACCTTTAGTCCACTTTCCTTCTTTTGAATGCAACAGCTAATGATATGGCTGTAAAAACTGTGAAATCATAGGTTTTACATTATTGTAAGACATGCTTCAATGTACTGACATCAAAAAACAACCTACTGCAAACATAATTGATGGCAATGTCCAACTTCATATTCTTTCTCATATACCAGATAACTTTCAAGGTGTAACAGAAATTGTTTCAGACCGTCTGCCAAAACCATCAAGACTCAACATTGTAACTAAAGAAAACTTATAAAGTTCTTTGTGCGCAGCAAAATACTATTGATCTTAGACCTGAGGACCTAAGCACCAAAAGACTGGATAGGTTCCATGGCAAATGATGCAAAAAAGCAGCCATTCAAATTTCTGTTTGACCAATGTCAGAATCTTAAAGTATTCTTTGAGGTACACGGTAGAGACATAGATTTTGCAAAATCAGAGCAAAGTTATCATTTGACTAGCATGGATGCAGATGCAGCTGCAGTTAGATTGCTCTTGCCACTTCACAGGAAGAAATATATACCAGAGTCATACTCCACTGTATGCATATATGTGAAATGGCATTAAACCCATATTTAATTTGGTGTTTGATCCCATGACACTGACATGCTGTTTCTGCTTTTGAAGAATGCTAAGGATTCAAGGTTGGCTGAGTCAAGTTGTTTGACGCTGGCACTGGCCACACATACAAAGAAAATTAAGTCTTTTGATGGCAAAAGAGGAGGATCACACGAAATGCTTATAAGTGATGTTTGTCACAATTACCAATTTTAAAAAGTAATCTTAATTAATGTAACACATATAGCACCATAGGAAGCTGTATATTTGTTAAAAAATCTTTTCTTATGTATCAAAGGTATTCAGCATGCAAACTACATGAATAATTCAAATAAATAGATAGTTTTATGTCTTCTTTCTGTTTCTCAGACTTTCAATTCATTTATTCTTAAATTGATATGGTATCATATGTATCATACAATTACAGGCTAAACCCCTAGTTAATAGAGTGCAAACATCTCTTATTTGATGCAGCTTGAATTGTTCTTTAAGGTAGGATATGTCTGCACAATTCCCAAAGGGGTGGAGAGGAACAGGATTGTACTCAGTTTGCAGTCCTAATACAATGCCATGATTCTACTGGTTGTGATGAAATGGGTGATTATTTTGCCATAGAAGCAGACACAATAATAGACATTGTGAAGGTGACTTGAATAAAGATTGTTTTTGAATAATTTTATTTAATAGAAATATTTATTGAATTGTGTCATTTAAATGAGAACTATTATTTTCTATCTATATGTCTATATATTTTGATATTATAGGCATAAGGAAATATGTGATTAAAAAGATTATATATAACATAGGTAACACAATTCCATAGGATTGTTATCAGCAATGACTGTAATTACTAAGACTAAGGCACCAGAGGCTAGAGATTAATAGGAAAACATGTGAAAAACGGTATTTTTCTGAAATATCATCTCTTACTTCCAAGAAAATTTCCTAGCTCATTCATTATGCCATGTAACATACGTTACATACTTTAATAAGTGCTCTGATCCTGATGTCAAACTTGCAAATGTATGATTCTTTATTGCATTAGCAAGACAGTGCCAAAAATGTAAGATATCCACGAGCGTCAAATATTTTCATATATTTTTCTTCAATAATAGATACCAAAATTGGATACTTAAAATTGGGGGTAGGGTTGTTTAATAGCTCATATAAAACAATGTATTTGAGATAGAAAAGCAAACTTTGTTTTTTCTATTAGTCAAATGAGTATTTTAGTAAACTAAGATTAAAAACACTTGTAAAAATGCACAAATTGTCTGTAAAATGAATGATGTTAGTCAGGATTTCAACTTTCAAAGGGAAATTTAATCTATGTAACGCATATAACACCATTGAAGGCTGAAATTTTGTTTGAAATGCTGCTTTTATGTAGCTTAGGCATCCAGCTTGCTGACTACATAAGAAATTTGAATAATTAGGTGGTTTAATGTCTACTATCTGTAGTTCAAACTTTCATTTTGATTTAATCCTTAGTTTGTTACAGTAACATATGTAACAGGCTGTCAGAGACTAACGCCCCGGAGCACAGAGTGCAAACATCTCTTAAAAGATGCGGCTTGAAATTTTCTTCAAGATAGGATATGTCTGCAAAATTCCCTAGGGGGGGGGGGGAGCAGGACCTTTTTTAGCTCGAAGTCTATATGATTTGATTTCTAAATTCCAAGTTGGACTTAAATCTCTCTTGCGCCAAGGACTTTCGGAACCTGATTTCTATGGTGACTTGGTGTATAAGTTGAAGAAGATTGTTGGCTCTAATAATTTTTCAGCGCAGTTCATTAAAATAATTTCCCATTATAAAAAGATTGGCTATACCATTAATGTATTGCAACAGACTGCATGCTTGGTAGTCAACCCAATCACGGTTGGCAACTTTGCTTTCCTCTTTAATTGCACGCCGGTGGGTCGGACTTCAGACTCTATGATGGTTCCGACTTAAAGACTTATCTATTGATGAGATGGTAGGGGCCTGATGCTTTGGCTGTTTGTCGGGCCCACCGGGGTTTACCTGTTGGATTTCTTTTGCTCCGGTATTCAGTTTAATTTACTGTTGAGTCCTTATCCTTGCTTTATCTCCTTGTTATATCTTGATTTATATGTTTTAGGAGATGATGCATTGATAAGTTAGGGGTCTTTCATGCAAACCAAATATCTATGTGTCTTGATCCACATCTGAATTAAGGGTGAGGTTGGCGCCGTTAAACCGATTTAAGCCCTCCAGTAAAATATTTTACTGACCGTTCCAAGGCGGTACTTCTTTTGTGGATCTTTTATGTTTTTGTTCTGTCTTGTGTTTGCTATGTTTTGTGCACGTCTGTTTATATGTGCTTTGTGGTCACCTGCTGGGAAAGGGCTGACCTCTTGGCTCTCGTTTGTGGTGTCTTCTGTGAGTTTGTCACTTTCCCATTGGTATCCTGGGTCAGGTGTGGTACTTGATTGTATCGATTCCTGATCTTTGCACCATTACTTACTTTTATCTATTGATAAGATGGTAGGGGCCTGATGCCTTGGCTGTTTGTCGGGCCCACCGGGGTTTACCTGTTGGATTTCTTTTGCTTCTGTATTCAGTTTTATTTACTGTTGAGTCCTTATCTTTGCTTTATCTCATTTTTATATCTTGATTTATATGTTCTAGGAGATGATGCATTGATAAGTTAGGGTTTTTTCACGCAAACCAAACACCTATGTGATTTGATCAACATCTGAACTAAGGATCAGGTTAAAGCCTTCCTGTATAATATTTTACTGACCGTTCCAAGGCGGTACTTCTTTTGTGGATATTTTATGTGTGTTTTTTCTGTCTGGTGTTTGCTATGCCTTTGTATGCGTCTGTTTATATGCGCCTTGTGTTCACCTACTGGGAAAATGCTGACCTTTTGGCTCTCGTTTGCGCACTATGATCTTAGGCTTTGCTGGTCGCGCATACCGCATTGCTGGAAATCTCATGTCGCGGCTCATATGTTTTAGAAACATGCAAGCGAGGCTTAGATGCCTTACTTTCGCCTGAGTCTTTATCAACTTATACGTGCGTGTATCTACTATTGTATGCGAGTAGCGAAGCTCTGACAATACTTGCGGATGACTAGGCTCGTCTGAGTCTTTATCAACTTATACGTGCATTTATCTACTTTTGTGTGCGAGCAGCGAAGCTCTGACAAGACTAGCGGATGACTAGGCTCCTCTGAGTCTTTATCAACTTATACGTGCATTATCGTCTTTTGTGTGCGAGCAGCAAAGCTCTGACTTGCGGATGACTAGGCTCCTCTGAGTCTTTATCAACTTATACGTGCATGTATCTACTTTTGTGTGCGAGTAGCGAAGCTCTGACAAGTCTTGCGGATGACTAGGCTCGTTTGAGCTTTAGTTGATCGCATATGCGATAAGTACTTTACCCAAATCGCTGAACTGCCTCAAATATTTAGTAATCCATTTATCTCTTTTTCTGACTGTTCGGAATTTACATGCCGAAGATGGTATCGCTTATTTTGCAAATAGAAACCTTCCTAAAGTGTTGCAGTCAGACAGCTATTAAGCTAAGCCATTCATGGAGTGAATTGTTGTGACGTGGAGTCGGGCTCCGCTTGAAGGCTAATTCATCAAAACAGTATTCATACAAAATATCTATCTCAATTATTGTGTCATGTGCAATTACATGGTATCATGAGAAAAGACTCTGTGATCACAGGGTAATGTAGTGGTTTTATGTGTGCAATAACAGTAGGGAAGAAGGCAAAGATCAGGAATCGGTACAATCAAGTTCCACTCCTGGCCCAGGACACCGTATGGTAAAGTAATAAAAACACAAGAAAACACCACATACAGGAGATGCAAGAAGTCAGCATTTTCCAAGCAGGGGGCCACAAGGTTGAATACACAGCAAAGACAAACACAAAATAAAAAGAGATCCACAAAGAAGTGCTGCCTTGGGACGGTCAGTAAGAAAATTACTTGAGGGCTTAAGCTAGGTTCACGGTACCAACCTCACTCTTAAGTCTGATGTGGATCAAGACACATAGATGGTTGGTTCGCGTGAAAGACCCCTTAATGATCAAACTTATTGAAACACTGTTTGCAGTTTTTGTTACATGTAAACCACTGAGCCACTGCGATTCTGTTTTGTAGTCAACCATTATTTAATGTGCTGTTAGGCCAGCACTTCGACTAAGTCTATAACTTGTTTGTTGCTAGAATAAAAAAAAACACCAGAGACAGAAATACAACATTTTTTTAGATATTTGATCGGCAGTCCCTTACAATACAAAATGTCAATTCCATACTCGTTTTACGCATGGGAAAGTCCACCAAAATAAAATGGATTACATGTGAACCAAATATTTAACGATATATGAATGTACGTCGCCGATGTCCCTCCTTTTTTCTATTTTTACGCTGCAAAATCCGAGGTCACATTTCCATGGATATGCTTACGTCATCAAAGCTTTTTATATCATACACACATATCATCGAAGACAAGTTTTTTTTCAAAACACTGCATGCATATTGAGAGAACGACATTTACAGCTGAATTGGTTTTACAGTAAAACCTGTCTTTTGTGGATCCTTTTTGTTATTTATATTTCGTGTCTGTCATGCTGTCTTAATTGTTCATTGCAGCGTTCTGGTCATCTGCTGGGAAAGGGCTAACCTCTTGGCTCTATTGTATCTGATGCTTTCTTGTGTTTTATCACTTTCCCATGGGTGTCCAGGGTCGGGTGGGGTAGTTGATTGTATCGATTCCTGATCTTTGCGTTCTTGCTTACCTTAAGCGGTCACTCAAAAAGACCCAAAAAAACATCAATTTTACCAGGCTCGATTTCGAGAATGCATGTTGAATTGCTCGGCAAGCCTCGTGATATAAACAAGCGTTCTCGAAGTATTGCCTGGTAAACTTGGCAAAAGACACTCACGTAGTATTCTCTATAAAATGTCCTATCAAGGCAATAAGTAAATCACGTGATGAAGAAAATAACCTTTGCATCGGTTTGTCATTTAGGTATACATATACACGTACATATACCAGCCTATTCATCAACCGAGACAATCATGACTAGTACTATCATGCCAGCTAAGAGTGACAGTGACGTCTTGTTTTGTTTACAATTGTTAAGTAAACATTAACTTGTACACTCCACTTAAGCTAACACGAATCGATAGATCACTCGTGTATTAATCCTATCCCGCGGATAGGATTAATACACGAGTGATCTATCGATTTCTAAGTCCTGTTTACTTCGTAAACAAAACATGACGCCACTGTCACTCTTGGCTGGCAGGACAGTAGCTAGGGTGTAAGACGTAAGGCGTGTCTGTTATGCTTAAACTTTAAGCAATGGCACAGGTCTGAATGTGCGAATATGCATGATGGTATTCGCCTTTGTAGTTCCTAAATGAAAGAAAAAAACAGGTTTACATTTGACGTGGCTGAATCATTATCGAAATTTTCGATAGTATTAAACCCTATGCTACGCAAGATCATCGGAAATGAATTAATAATAATTCTGTATTTATTTTCATGATAACTTTTTATTGGAAAAAACTAGGTCATTGCCTCAAATCCACTTCATAACTTGGCACCATTTATTGGCATGGTTTGATTAATGCACTGCAATCGATGGTTCACTCACATTACACACGGTTGCCATTTACTAGATTTGTGCGTAACCGTACTGTAATCATTTCCTAAAGAACTTTTCGTAGTTTGCTAACACCGAGAATTCCGTTTCCTGAGAAATAATGATTAAGCAAGAAACCATGCTTGCGATACGGTGTGACCCAGTTTTGACCAGTCCGTATTCAGAGCCTTAACATATATTTTTTTAAGTTTTAGCAGGACTGCTTTTGTGACCTTGGCATGCTCAATCAACAAATATATTTGAGCAGTCTTAACTGCAAACAGATAAGCACGATATCCAAAGCGATTAGTAAATCGACATGGCCTTGATCAAAGAGCAGTGATCGCTGAGATCTGACATGTTTTTCGAATACGATTGAAACTCAATGCAGAAAACTTTAAAACTATTGAAAAAACATAAGTATTTTATTAATTCTTGTAGAAGATATTTAAATATTCCTGTATCCAACTCCCGGTAAGCATGTTTGGTACATGTAACCATACACATTTTTATACGTATTCCTGGAATAAAAACTTCCAGTACCACACCACATACAAAAAAAACAGGCTCCAGCAAGCAACAAAAATATCTAAATCAAAGTAATCTACGTGCCCCCATAATCAAATATGTGGTATCTCCCTTATAGTATATTATATATTAGTGGTCCGAGACTGTATGCATGGAGCATAAAAATTATGATTGTTTATAATCGATTGATACTGTTTTTATAACGAGAAACTATTTTTTGTAAAATGCTTTTTGAAATATCGTGCTTACAACTTCGCTATCTTCTTTATAATCAAGCAAAAGCAAGTATTTTAAAATTAATTTATGTAAGTAAAATCTTCCTAATTAACATATTTTCCATCTAAAATGCACCGAGCATGCCAACATTAGCATTAATGTCAAGTGGGCCCAACTTTGGGAAAATGCCTAAACATGATTATGTTATTTGTTATGGAATTCAACCAAGTCTTATTCAGGGTTGTCGACTGTAATACATATATTCAGTATATGTGTATGAGGTTTTGAACGGTTGGGAAAATATGAAGATTCGTTTAAGGGCTGCTTTGTAAATGTAATAAACCATTAAATTTTTGCCTCCTAGTACCATCTGCTGATAACGTTTGTCACACAGTTTTGGCCCGAAAAAACGTCGGGCCACTGTTTCTGATACAATTCCAGAGCCTTTTTTAAAAAAAAGAAATAAAACAGAAGACGGAAACGCATTAAAATTCCCAGCATGCAAATAGTTAAATTGATGTTTTTTTATTCAGTCTAAATCTTCACCAATGCCATGTACCACCGAACGCTCTATCGAGAAACTTCGAATGCGCACCTTCGTCTGATCCTTCGCCTAAGTGCCATAGAGTACCTGTATGTAATTTTAACAGTCAAGGACATAGTCTCTATAAGTTAAAATGAATATCACTTGAAGAAGTTAAACTTGTGTCTTTCAACAATGAATCCAAAGTGAAGTTACAGAAGGTAACTTATTTAGGCTAATATGTCCAAACTTATTCAGGCCAAGGTCAAAATTGTAATCTCAAAAATATAACTAATTCTCGTTAAAAAGTTGCTTATTTTCTGATCTTCAATGGCATTGTGTACAAGTATTTAGACGATGCGTACATACTTTTATTGCATAATTGTTGAGTTATGTAATAGGTCTTTCAGATAAAAAAAAAAACCTCATGACCATGCAAATTGCGGTACTCTAGAATCATGAAGATGAAAAAGGACACTTTTACTCAAACAGGTTACCTTTGCTATTGTTGCAAAATACGTTAACTGTTTCAAGTGTATAAAAATAATGTCGTTTGGCTATGCACCGTTCTTGCTTAAATATAATTATTTTATACATACGACATTTTGATACAATTTTAGAATGGCGCCATTCTATAAATATTCTAGCGTCTTAATAAAGATAATTTACTGGCACTACCTGTCATAATAGTTCTCCTAGATGTCTAAGATGAATATTACTGCAGTCTGTGTGGGTATTGATTTTATTATATTGAACTACGAGAACCGAAAAAATTGCTACATGGAAGGCATTTGCAAAACATCTACTTGTACATTCAAAAACAGTGTAGATTCAGACCATCTGGCTTCGGACGAAGCCATCTGATCAGGATCTACACCGTTTTTGCAGAATTAGGATCTAGGTTCCTCCAATCGATTTGATGGACTCAGGCCTGTAAATTAAATATTTGTCCATTTACCTTTATTCTAGCTACAATGTAATCTGCGGTTCTCACAACTCCTTAACCCCAATGTGGCTACCACAAATTACAGATTGGGGTCATTTTAATAATAGACAAGAACGAGATACGACACCTGGTGGGCACGCCACATGGGAGGACAATTTCGTTAGAAACTTTATTAAGATGGATGCGCGGAGCCAGAAAGTTTTGTCAGGCTGGGTTCAACTCTGATGAGGTTTTTTTTTCTTTTTTTTTTTTTGTATTTAGTTGATGAGGGGTGGAGAAAGGACCCAAATAGTACTAAACGGGACATCAACGGCCCACCAGAGAACCGCCATTTTTGCTGGGGGACCGATGGTGGCCCAACATTGAATACTGGCTTGTTAGCTTTGTGATTTTCCCGGGGATCCGGACCTGTATTGCTAGGGAATTCGATAGTTTCGTGATTTTCTAGGGGGTGGGGGAACAAACACCCCCTCTTGATCCGCGCATGAGATGCCAGGTTAGCAAGAGGAGCTCTTCCGAATGCACCATACCCTGAATTAAGTAATAAGAATTGCGTCTGACGTTGATAAGGATTTATTTTGTTTGTTTTTCTTTTTGTTGTTCTGGTGTTGGTTCTTTTCATTTTCAAGACGTCTTCTTGTCTTTTGTCGATATATGTATGCAAGCATTTTTGCACCAACAAGCCTCGCATCTATACAAAAGGTCTGCAAAAGTAGTAAGGTCAAAATATTATGGCAAGCAGGCGGCAAGAATAATTGGATTTATAAGGTCGGTTTGTCCTCTTTTTGCATTTGTATTTTGAAGTTATGCTGTACCCTGTTTATTAAAGTCAAAGTTATTCAGTCATGTTGGGACGTATTAAGCAGAGGATTAAGTGTCTTTCCCAACCACTCAAAACAGTATCTCCTCGAACCGGCAATCCACCGTTCTCATGTCGAGCACTCTACCACAGAACCACTGTCCTCGTCGTTTGATTTCAAGGCATTAATAACGTGTACTAGGGTCGCCCTTGTATGAAAATATGTCAGTGATGCTGGACATCACGATGTATAGCGCCACAATAACTACAGCAATTCGTCTTTTTTTTCTTTTTGTGATCGATGCGGTTTTTAGACAGCAATGTGCGGTTTCTAGCTTCTAGAAATAGAGCATGTGCCAACATGCATGTGGATAAATTCCGATGCACGATGTGTTTGAAGACTCGAGATCAACTGAGATTAGAGACTACCAATAGTGTCAGCCAGTATAAAAGTTGTTGTGTCATGGGAAGACAAACGTTTGCCAACACAGCATTCGCATTTGTGCAATCGAGCTATTACAATTGCAAGTGGAAGAGAAGGCCCCGCGTACGAAACACGCTTAAAGATAACACCTGTGCATGTTTAACCTGCAAAATGGCGAGATTGATACACTTTATGTAAAATGTATTATCAAATAATCTCGAGAGTAATACAAAAACCGCCAGTATTTGCAGTATTTGGTAATGCAAAAAGAATAATACTGCATACTTCAACACCATCAGTCAAGAGCCGACGGACAAAGTACCATTATATATTGTATTGATACAGTACTTTCAGGTTACATGTAACTCTCAATTAACCCTTTATACACTTAAGTGACTCCTAAATGCGCACGTTAGCAAACAGTGGATACCCTAATAAAATGCCACATAATGTGGTTTACAGCTTAGAGCCTATCTCTTTTAGTGGTTACTTGTACTTATATTTATAGTGTAGTCTAAATTGATATACGCAGATGAATCAAGAACCGAAAAGAATTGCATTCTTTTACCGAAACACAAGTATACCAAAACATATTACATGATGCAGTTTGTCTATTAGAGTCTTAAGAAGCGATAAAATAATTTCACACAGGTGAGAATAATTCGGAAAATGTGATAAATCGTACTTTTTGAAAATTCCAATATTATGATTAAATTAATAGTTTTGCATAGCATTCAATGATGCAGATTACAAATGGATCATAACTGCTGCGGATCAAAAGCTAATTTTAGCCGCGACATGAGATTTCCAACAATGTGGTATGTGCAACCAGCAAAACCTCAGACCAGCCTGCGCATACGCGCAGTCTGATCAGAGCCTTTGCTAGTCGCTTGAATAGTCTATGAATATTAAGCTACTGAGCGAACATCATTGTTTGAGTATACTCATGTCAAGATGCCACATTGTTGGAAAGCACATGTCACAGCTCCGTTTTGTTTATCTGGATGAGACAGCATTAAGCCTGAATACTACACTATACAATCTAGCAACTGAGGATAGTGGCAATTCCTGGTCATACTCGCATGTTTCTTTAAACTTGCGGGGTGTGGGGGTTCTGTCTTGCTAAAGTTTAATAGTATGTCCGTTCTTTAACAATATAAATTGTGGAAAAAATTTTGAATATCTCATCCAGTGTGATTGCTGCATTCTCTGGTCGTACTCACTTTTACATACATTTTCTACATACAGTTTCTTATTGTTACTTCCTTCTTTTACAACCGCGCAAGTAGCAGCTTAGCAAAAGCATAGTTCATGAAATCAAATTTGGTGATATAGCTGTAATGTAAATATAAACAATTTGCCATATAGTGACAGGTATTTTAGTACTGAATGGCAGTTTGGGATGTTTAAAAGAGGCAAAGCCAATGGACATATAATACTTGTTTAGTGTATATTTCAAAATAGGTTTCCTTAATTTCAGTAACATATGTTGTTGGTACACATTGGAATTGCCTCATGGAGGCAATTCCATTGTGCACATACAACATATATCCATTCAATAAATGAGTGGTTTTCACCATAAAACAGGAATTTTCACAAGTTTCTCGGCTACTTTTTATGTTTCAGTGTAATGAGCATGAAGAAATTGACAAGGTTTTGTGTAGTTTGGCATGCACCTGGAATGACAAGAATAGATAGCCAAATTTATGTAATTGACAGCTTATCTTAAGATGTTTCATTGGAATGAAATGCTAACTTGGTGGTTGTCTGGTTGTAAATGTACCTTCTGTAAAACATAGACAGTGTGTTCTTATTAGAAGCGTCTCACCACGTTACAAAAACATATTGTAGATTGTAATTTTTCAATCATATCATTTTTACAACATGTAAAACAATATAAAAAAGTTTGTACAGAACATTAACAGAGATTGGACAAGACTCTTGTTAGTCAGTGTATCACTTTCTCATACTTTCTCATTGTAATGTATGTATTTCTTACTGTTTTTCTCACAATAAGTATAAACTAGGGGAAAATATACTGTAGTAAACAAAATAATTTATCTCGTGCGCTGAAAATAAACTTTCACTCGTGTTCCACACTTGTAAATATCTGGGTATTTCAAAAAGAGTCGATAAAATAGTTTGCCATTTAACTTTATACTTTAATATATTAATTAATTTCTTTATACGCGGTGTAGTGACAGAGTTCCATGCACCAAGTGCCTTGCATACATCAACATGTAACAAAGAAAGAAATTATTTTCATTCAGACTTTTAATCCGAGCTTTTATAATCTGATTCAATTATTTAAGGTCTAGTTTCACTTGCTATAGCTCACGCAAAGGCGCAAAGATGACATATTATTCATAGGACAAGAATACAAAGCTAGCGCCATATTAATTGTTTCATAATTAAGGTTCGTCCTGGGGTATTGATTGTGTTCAAGGTTTTGTCATTTCGTCGTGCACTTTGAGAAAGATAGCAAAGTACAATCACTAGCCGTAATCAGGTAATCAAGTGTTTTTTGACATGATTGTATGTCATTGACTGTAACTTTTGGCGGAGTCATCTGAAAGATTTGCGTAAATAGTCTAACGTCAAATAATCTGTAAGCTCTACGAAATAAATCACCAAAGGACAAAAAATCCAGGCTTTGATGGTATAACTACAGAGTCTGATAAACTATTGTGGAATGGCATTAAAGAAAATTTTATAAAGTCTATTAATTTTCCATTCAAAACGGAGAACTTACGGAATTCCAAAAACAAAGTATTAATACACTATTGCCAAAAATGGAAAAGACAACCTACTTTTAGAAAACTGGAGGCCAATAAGCCTACTGAACATTGATTATAAAATGACAGCAAAAGTCATCGCAAATAGAGGAAACCGCGAGTAGCATTTATGAAAGGACGCTATATTCGTGAAAACATAATCCTAGACTGACGAAACGACTTACCTTGAATGATCCTCTTTTTAGATTTCGAAAAGGCTTTTGATACATGAAGCATTAATCACAAATATATGTTTAAGTGTCTAAGGCATTTTAATACGATCTGGTTAATTGGGTTATGTTATTGTATAAGAATGCTAAAAATCACATCAGCAAAGTTTTTGATCGTGTTTGGCACGCAGGACTCCTACACAAACTTGAAGCAGCTGGTGTCACCGGAGAGGTCCTTAATAGGTTCAAACGTTATCTCTCTGACAGACGACAACAGGTTATTGTTCCAGGTGTATCTTCTGTCTGGAACTTTATCAGAACGGGTGTGCCTCAGGAATCTATCCTTGGACCTCTTCTCTTTCTTCTTTTCATAAATGACAAAGTTAATGACATT
Organism: Loripinus fragilis; assembly: GCA_964019695.1. Taxonomy (NCBI): domain Eukaryota; kingdom Metazoa; phylum Mollusca; class Bivalvia; order Lucinida; family Lucinidae; genus Loripinus; species Loripinus fragilis. The sequence continues at coordinate 2,834,154 of OZ026529.1, forward strand.
GACTCTAACATACGTTTATTCGCAGATGACACTAGTCTCTTCATCATTGTAGACAATGCTCCTTATGCAGCTGCTTGCTTAATTTTCGATTTAGATAAAATAACTCGATGGGTGGCCACGTGGCTCGTTACTTTTAACCCATCTAGAGGCACTCTTACTTTCCAGAAAATTTAATACATGTACTTTACAACACCCACCGCTATACATGGAAAATGTGCAAATCCAGGAAGTTAAATCCCACAAACACTTGGGTCTATACCTGTCAAGCAATTGCAGCTGGCATCAACACATAAGCTATATAAAAGACAAGGCATTGTTAAGAATTAATATAATGAGGAAACTAAAATTCAAGCTAGATAGAAAATCACTAGAAACAATATACACAACATTCATAAGACCATTGCTAGAATATGGGGATAACATATGGGATAACTATACACAGGCAGACAAATATGAACTTGACAAAATTCAGAATGAAGCCGCCGGAATAGCCACTGGAGCTACCAAACTTGTCTCAATAAATAATCTGTACAAAGAAATTAGCTGAGAATCACTACAAAAACGACGCAATGACCATAAATTGACTTAAAGTTTATTCTTTAAAATGTATAATCACTTAGCACCAAAATATTTATCCTCCTTAATACCCAGACAAGTAAATGAAATAGCCCACTACAATCTACATAACTCGAACAATATCCAAACCATACGAGCCAAAACGAATCAATACAACAATTCCTTTTTCGTTTACACTTTATTTCTTTGTATAAATACACAATAGCAAATTAAGAAAACTAAAAGGAATAGTTACAAGTTTTATACAAAAGGGATTCAGAAGGAAGTCTATTGACTTTTGTAAACTGTATCCCTTTAGACGAATATGCGCTAAATGGTAACTGTGATATGTAACGGCAAGTACAAATTATATGCTTTTAAACTAAAGAACAAATTTAGTCACGTAAACAAATGTATACAGATAAATATAGCGCTTGTCCCAAACATACACAAAATGTGTCTTATTAGAACAAGCGACATTCACTGAAATCATTACAGACAACAAAATAAATATAACAACAACAAAATAATACATAGTACCAGCCCCACGGGGTTAGGAGGTGTTTACTGTTCTTGATAAGAACTTTGCTGGAGAATACATATGCCTTAGAGAGCGTCTTAGCTAAAAACTAAAGGAAACGACAGAAAAGGGATGTTATTAAAATGTAAGTCAGTCAAGCTAGGCTGAAACGCTTAGATTCTATAATAAAGTTGTGAACAGCCATAAAGATATTGAGATTTTGTTCTTCAGACAGACCGTCGTTTCCATATAACAGAACGTTTAAATTAGGGTTACAAATGGCAGATATACATGTAAGTATGTCCCTTCGAATGAGATTGTATTGGTTACCCTCAAAGAAGAAGTGGAAAGGGTCTTCAATTTCACAACAGTCACACAAAGGATTTTCAATTATGTTTTTGAGTAGAAATGGAGACGTAAGGTACTACAACCTGTTCTCAGTCTTGCATGATAGATTTGTGCAAGACGATTTCCGTGAAAATATAGTTTTTGAGGTGGGATGATATTAGAATTTAATTGATTGGCAAAGCAATCCATGTAGCTCAATTTTCTTGTGGCTTGTGAAAGGGCATTCCATTCTCTGATAACAGATGGAAGGAACGAGTTGAAGTAAAGCTGTGTATTTGCACGTGCAGTTTGCGAGTGTTGAACATTTCTTAAGTTGTACCTTGAAACGTCTCCTACGTTATTTGGAATTAAGCTAGCAAGGTAAGGTGGACACAGATTATTTTTCATTTTATAAAAGAGTATGACCGTGTGCTTTGTTCGTCGCGATGAATGAGTTTCCCAACGTGTTTCGGTAATTAGAGCATTAATGGACACTAATTTAGCTGCACCTGTCACAATGCGTGCAGCTTCATTTTGAATTTTTTCAAGCTCGTTGGATTCATACTTTGTGCAATTGTCCCAGACAATATCAGCATATTCGAGAAGGGGTCTAATGAACGCGAAATAAATAGTCTGCAATGATTTTCTGTCTAGAATGAATTTCAGACGACGCATGACGTGTATTTAGTCCGTGGGCCCGGAGGGGTCACCATGCACCCACCTTAGGACCCTCAGTGAGTGGTTAAATATTATTCATTGGACCCCTGATTAAGAATCAAGATATTAACACTCGATATCTTGGGTCCTCTCCGCCATTTTTGATGGTTTTCAAAATGGCCACGGTGAAAAAAAAGACAAAATGACTATATAGTGTAATATCAGCCTCCTACCATCTGTTATGCTTACTGTTATGAGCAGAACATCTATTTTTAGGACCCTCAACTTCATTTCTGATATTAAAAGTTTAATGTATGGTCTTAACATAATAGAATCGAGATGGCCGCCACTGTGAAGTACATTTTGTGCACGTTTTCGTTAATCTTCAGAAAAAAATTAGTGATTATTTGGATAATACAATTTATAGTTACATGTTTGTGTAATAATTTACTTAGGAGATATATTTACTGTCAGCATTTTTAGTTGTGTAATAAGATAGCAAAGATGGCTGTCATAAATGACAAATAGATCCAAAATAGACACATGACTGTTATAGGTTATCTTTCTAACTTTGGACAATAACACGTTTAATAAGATTATGATCGAATACTGGTATTAACACATCTCATTGGCAGCTGTTAGTGACTTAAATTGACAATGTCATTTCAGGCCTCATCACCAGAAGCGTCAATTAATCACACAAAGTCATCATCTTCATAATATTGGATAGGCTGCGTACTAGGTTACCCCACCCATTTTAATAAATAAACAACTTTTCCTCAAAATAAACATAATACACTTCTACATGCATCTATCTTCCTTATATTGGAATGACATTCAGTTTGCTCTCGTCAAATTCATCATGTATTGAAACATGCGTTGTTAAAAGTTTAGGATGTAACATACGTAACATTTTTCTATTAAACCCAGCAAAATAAACACCAGAGCCCAAAATAGACTCTACAGAATCCATACGATGCAGTTTTTCCAAATGAGTCAATACTTTGTATATACCTAATAAAAATTGATTTTATTTTTCGCAAACTGCTAAGATTATTTTTTCTTTTTTACATAATGTGCCAGTAATTAATCTTTAAACTTGGTAGCACAATGTAGAATTGCATATCAAAAAGGCCACTTCATCAGTAAGTAAAACATGATGGTCTGCTGTAAAATGTAACAAAAAATGACATACAAGTATGTTTGTAATTTCTTCAGGCTTAAGAAATTACCAAATAATATAAGTGCAATCAGCTGAGACGTTTCTCAATATAAGCTATGTGCAAATAACATGTGTGACATACATACCATCAACACATTTTTTACAAACTGCCAGCTTTCGTTACCAGTATGGAATTCTTTATCAATTTAAGAGTTTCTAGTAAGTTTCTATATTGCCGTGGCACTGATTAAAAACAATTGAATGAGACAAGCCAAAATTCAAAGTAGTCTACATATATTTTTGCTTTATCAATCTTTGGATGAATTTTTATGTTAAAGAATAACTGTACTTACCAAAACTAAGTAATATATAATATATTGAAACATTCTGAATGCTTTACGTTAAAGTATTCGCTTCTACTTCACCCTATGTTAATAGCCCCAATAAACACATTTATAAACATGACTCGAGATCCCTTTTGAATATATTTCCCTAATTTTGAAATGTGTAACATACACAACAGGCAATATTATAAAACTTTTGCTTAAATTTGTGTAAATATATTCTCCTCATAGTTTTAATGATCAATATTTCAAACGTTTCAACCATACATGTGTATTTAGTCCAAACAAAGAAGTAACCAGTATTTAATGATATGAAGTAGTCATTTTTGTAGCTAGTAATTACCAGATATTCCAAGAAAACTGTATATTTACTGATTTTCTTATTTTTTTTATTGAAAAGAAGAGACACATGATGGAAAGTTGTGTACTTAATTTCAAATGAATGAGTTGTAGGTTGATTTGCCCTTTCCTGCAATGCTCTTTTCCATTCTACAATACCCTGCAATCACTTCTCCTAGCTTACCTGCCCAATACAACCCTACCCTATGGATGTCCTGCTCTTATCCTTCCTTACACATAATTGTACAATCCTATGTTTCCTACGCAATCTATTTAACTACCCTAGTAGTACCCATATCATCACCCACCCTACATGATCAATCCCCTCCTAACGTTCTCGTATGATAACTCTACCTTTATTTATATCATATGATAACAAAACCAACCCATACTCACACCCTTTCCTACCCTGTCCAACTGCAACATACATGTACTATGATCCATCTCACATTACTGTACCACATTGCTACAAACTAAACTCACTATTTACCTAGCTTTACTACTCCTATTAAAACTCCTATTAAAACTCTACCCTATTCCAAATAATGCCTTGCTTTGCCCTTCCCCTAATATAACCTGCTGCTAAAATGTCCTACTAGGTCCTATGTATGATATCCTACATATCCAACTAGCACACACGCCTTCATACTAATGCCTTTCCCTACTCATATCCAAGGGATATGAGTGGATGTATGTTTAGATGTGCATCTGGGCAAAAATTGGGTGAGAGTATAGGTAAATTAGGGTATGATACAGTAAGGTAGGCTATTCTGAAAGGAGGGGTAAGAGACGATTAGGTAGAAACTTATAAGCGTATGGTAGGGTCAAAGGTAGAGTAGCCCATCAATTAGCATTACCATACCTTAACACATACTAATACCCTTCCCCTTATAATACTCATAACCTACAATCCAGCCATAACTCCTACCCTTCTCTATCCCTATATCCATGCATATCTACCTTAACCCATGGCGGAAGAGGTTATGGCTCCATATAGGTATGGTTTGAGGCCACGTTGAACCTAGATAGCGGTTTTGCTCGGTTCAATGTAAACATGTAACGTATGTTACACCCTATATCCCCCAAATAAACTTTTTAAAATGTATGCTGCAAGTAAGTGATGATTCTGACGAGTGCATAATTAAGGTCATTCCAATATCAGTGAGATAAATATATGTAGAGGTGTATGTTTAGGCTTATTTAGAGGACACATTGTCTACTTACTAAAATGGGTGGGGTACCGTGTATGCAGCCTATCCAATATACTGAAGATAATAACTTTGTGATTAATGGACGATTCTGGTGATGTGGTAAGTCCAACTGAAATGACATTGTGAATATAACGCTATAGCAATGAGATGTATCAGTGCCATTATTTGATCATAATCTTATTTAAATCGTTATTGTTCAAAAGATGGTAAGATTATTACAGTCGTTTGGCTATTTTGGGACCATTTGTCATTTATGACAGCCACCTTTGCTGTCATACCGTATGAATAAATATTGCTGACAGTATATTTATCTCCAAAATAAATAATGACCCAAACATGAATCTTTGAATTATATTATCAAAAGAACCATTGAAACTTTTTTTCTGAAGATTGACGAAAATATACAAAAATATACTTTAAAGTGGCGGTCATCTTTATTACACTATGTTAAGACCATGCATTCAGCTTTTAATATCAGAATTGAAGTTTGGCGTCTCTGATTTATATGTTCTGCTCATAAAAGTAAACATAACTGATGGTAGGAGGCTGATATGACGCAATATAGGCAGTTTGCTTTGTTTTCATGGCGGCCATCTTTAAAACCATCCAAAATGGCGGGTAGGACCCAAGATATCGAGTGTTAACATCTTGATTCTTAATCAGTGGGGTCCATTGATTAATATAATACCACTCCTGGAGGGTCCTTAGGGGAGTGCATGGTGACCCTTCCCGGGCCAATGGACTAATTCTTTGCCAGCCCTTGGTCTTTATGTGCTCGATATGTTCATGCCATGTACAATCTTTAGACAGATATATACCTAGGTGTTTATGCGAGGTTACTTCATTAACTAGCTGAAAGTTCATATAAATAGTAGGGTGGTATGGTTTATTTACTTTTCTGGAAAAAGATCAATGATTCAGATTTGGAAGGATTAAAGGTTACAAGCCACATGGAAGCCCACATATTGATTCTTGAAAGGTCAGCATTTAATTTGATGGCAGCGTCAAGAGGATCATCAACAATTATGTAAAGACTGGTATCATCGGCAAAAAGCCTGATAGATGAGTTTATTTCTTCTACAATATCATTAATGAACACTAATAACAACAAAGGTCAAAGAATAGATCCCTGTGGCACACCAGCCTTTATAAAACACCAGTCAGATGAGACCCCTGGTAGGACAACACGTTGCTTTCTGTCTTTGAGATAACCAGTTAACCATTGTAGCATTATACTATTGATTCCAACAAAATTAAGTTTGAAAAGTAGGCCTTTGTGCCAAACTCTATCAAAGGCTTTGCTAACATCACAAAACACAGTACGGGCCTCTTTGCCCTCGTGAAGAGCTTTGCAGAACGTATGTGCATCATCTAAAATGGTCCTGGCATCTAAACTTGTCCTGGCATCTATTATGGTCCTGACCAGCCTCTATATTGGTTCCGATTGGCATCTATTATGGTGCGCTAATCAGACTCTAAAATGGTCCTGAACGCTAAACGTAAATATTTGCAAACCTAATCCTTTTTCAACTTAAACGGCTTCCACCGCAAAAATAATCATATAGCCAGGACACAAGCCATTTGTGTGTGTGTGTGCGTGCGTGCGCGCGCGCGCTCGTGTGTGTGTTTTGCAGGATTTGGTTAGCCCCGCGCCCAATCTAACGCACATGCCGTTTTATTTTAAATATCGAACGCCAAAATGAAATTCCATTTGAGACAACTCCGTGCATTCATGCCTCGTGCGCACGGGCTTTAATCCGCATAGAATTAAAAATGAGATAATGCAGCCCGCCAATTTGGGCCTGTGGATACCGGGGACACAGCGGGGCTTAAGTTCCGGGATTAAACCTACGATATGTTCCCGCAGTGCCGCGTGTGTGCCGGGTTTTAATTTCCTGTTTAAATAGGGCTTGTCTAAATCCAATATGTGCATCGCACACAAATATGTACACCTAATTGGCGATTTTAATGCCAGAGTGGCCGATCAAACTGGTATCACGAATGTTGATAGCTTTTTGAGTAAACACTTTGAGTTTGATGATAGTCTTCTTGAACATTTTGAAATGTCTGATGTATTTGACAAAAATAGCCATATTTCAAGAAAGAGAAGGTCACGTGATTCCGTTTTAAATCACGAAGGCAAAGTTTTGTTAGATGTGTGTAAAGCCAATAATCTAATTATCCTAAATGGCCGTTGTGGTAGCGATAAATCATCTGGGGAATTGACGTTCCGTAATATATCAGTGATAGACTATTCCATCACTACACCCAACTTAATAAGTTTTGTAAATGACTTCTGTATAACAGAACTTGACCCAATATTCACTGATGGACATTCATTAATTTGTACTGAATTCAACTTTAACAATAACACCACGCAACATGATAAACCCACTAGCACAAAGCCAAATTCAACGAAAAATAAGCCAAAATGGAAACAAAATTTGAAAGCAAAATTTACTGAAAATTTGGATGCAACGAAAATAAACGATATGTTGATCACTCTTCGAAATTTGGAAAACAACTTCGACTCAGTTAATGAGCTAACAATTAACCATTTATGTAAAGACATCTCTGATATTTTTATGCATGCCTATGCAATGTCAGACACAAGTACGCAGCGGGAGCAGTCCCAATACACCTCCCAAAGACCGCAAAAACAATGGTTCGGTGCTGAATGCCGTACTGCCCGTAAAAAATACCACCTAGCTAAGAAAATCCATAAAATAAATTCGTCAAACACTAACAAAATAAATTTAATCAAAGCAAGTAAGGAGTATAAAAAGAAAATGAATTTTTACATAAATAAATTTATCAAAAAATCACAAAATAAATTAAGAAACATGCATAATAAGGACCCCAAAGAATATTGGAAAACTTTAAATAGCATAGATAACAAGAAACAAGATCCTGATATAGTTCTGGGGGACTTATACAATTTTTTCAAAAACTTAAATGGCCCTTCTGACAATGATGCCCCAGATACAGATACTTTTCCAATACATATTGATGAAGAAGGTGATGAAATTTTGAATTCCTTCATAACAGAAACTGAAGTTAGAAAATGCATTAAGCTGTTGAAAAATAATAAAACATGCTCCAATGATAACATTATCAATGAATTTATCAAAGAGTCTGTTGAACTAATGATGCCAATTTATATATCCCTCTTTAATTTGATTTTAAATACAGGTATTTTACCTGAATGCTGGCTTGAAGGCATAATTCGGCCTATTTATAAAAGGAAAGGTGACCCTCATGAACCTGAAAACTATAGACCTATAACTATTTTGAGCTGCTTTGGGAAACTTTTTACTTCAATACTTAACCTTAGATTACAAACCTTTTTGGAAACAAATAACATTATAAAAGAAAATCAAGCAGGTTTCAGATCTGGATACTCAACCACAGATCACATTTTTGTGCTGCACGCTTTGATTGAAATTCTTAAAAGAAAAAAGATAAAATTATTCTGTGGTTTTATTGACTTTAAAAAAGCTTTTGACTCTGTCTGGAGGGTAGGATTATGGCAAAAAATGTTAAGTTATAATATTAATGGAAAAATATTTCGACTTATCCATAACATGTATCAAAACATTAAATCATGTATTTCTCATAATGGCCAACAATCAGCATATTTTCAATGTTTTAGAGGAGTAAGACAGGGAGAGAATCTTTCTCCAATCTTATTTGCTATCTTTCTTAATGATTTAGAAACCTTTTTGGAAAGTAATAATTGTAAGGGGGTGGATATAAATTTTAGGTATGAAGATTTAACGCTATATTTAAAGATATTTGTCCTACTCTATGCAGATGACACAGTAATATTTGGTACATGTGAAGCAGATTTTCAAGATAGTTTAGATGAATTTTATGAATACACAAAGCAATGGAAATTGGATATTAATTTCTCAAAATCTGAAGTTTTGGTTTTTGGAACTAGAAATGATGATGGTTTCTCTTTTAAATTAGGCCCTAATGAACTATCAATATGTAAAGAATTTAAATACCTTGGAGTGATCTTTTCAAAAAACAGAAGTTTTTATAGTACTATTAAGCATAATGTAGATCAAGCTAAGAAGGCGACACACCTGCTATATAAGCGTATTAGAAATCTAAATTTGCCAATTGATCTACAGTTGAAGTTATTTGACCACACCATTGTACCAATTTTGTTATATGGCTGTGAAATTTGGGGTTATCACAATACCAATATCATTGAAAACGTACATAACGAATTTTTAAGAAATATATTAAAGGTAAAAAAAAGTACACCAATTTATATGCTGCATGCTGAACTGGGAAGGAGACCACTGTACACAAATATACATAGTCGAATGATAGGATTTTGGATATCAATTATCAATGGTAAGAAAACTAAATTATCGAATTTGCTCTATTCAGTTCTCATTAATGAGAGTAATAATGGAAACTTTGTATCTAAATGGATACAGACTATCAAAAATATTTTAATATCAGTTGGCAAACCTAATCTTTTTAACGCAACATCCCTTGATCGTCCAAAACATATACACAATTCAATAAAAAATACTCTTAACGATCTATATATTCAAGAATGGAATGCAAAAATTCAGGAGTCTAGTAAGGGGAAAAATTATTCAATCTATAAAAAAGAAATGGGCTTAGAAAGATATCTTCTTGATCTATGCTCTAAGTTTTGTTTTCCACTCTGCAGGTTTCGAACAGGTAACCACAGGCTACCTGTAGAAACAGGCCGATGGGCAAACATACCTTTGGCTGAGAGGAAATGCACTTTATGTGACCAGGATATTGGAGATGAATATCATTATCTTTTTATTTGCCCGTATTTTGCAAATGACAGAAAAGAATACCTGAAGTCTTATTTTTATAAACGTCCAAATATATTGAAATTCAATGAGCTAATGAGCTCAAGAAATAGACAAACACTTATTAAACTGTCTAAATTTGTTGATATAATCATGAAACATTTTGCCAGAAACATTTATTGACAGACATTAATTGCAACAGGTGGATTAGATATAATTTTTACCACTTTGACAAAGTGCCATACAAACTCAATATATTTAGACTCATAGTTGAAGAAGATACCCATATGATAATCATTTATATGAGACCCTGTCGGTGGGAAGCCTGACCTTTTTGCATGCAAACAACAGGGGCGTAGACCAGCTCGCGCATATGTGCAGTCTGGTATGCGCCTTATTTGTTTGCCTTGTGATTAGTATACAAGCTGTACATGTTACAGGCACAATTATAATATGGTAAGATCTGTGGCTGAGGTGGCTCATTTAAGTAGTGCCTGGTCGCTGGACCTCATTACAGGCTTTTCACGCCAGGGTCGCGCTTTTGATCATGAATGAGTTGCATTACACCAGACCTGTTCTCTGCTGGCACATATCTGACTGTGCAGACGTGTATTTATTTACACATTTGCATAGCCTGATTTGGTTACAACCACATGATTAAAATGAAGCTACATTCTGTCTATAACAACAACTGTTTAGAACTCATTTTAATTATCCAAATACATCATGTGTATACTGCAGAATCAGGCATGATAAAAGATTAAAAGTAGTTACATATAGGCAATGCCACATTGAACATTACTAACACACTGGGATTTTAAGTTGAGCTTATAGGCAACTCTATTTTGTACACTCCTCTGCCACAGCGATACCAATTCGCCCTTGGTGCACTGCATGTTTTGTTAGTATGCCAGGAGCGATTTGGTAGGACATAAATCCAGCCTTAAGATCCGAGCGTGTTTTTATATTGTTTTGGCGTCACCAACTATATTGTATTTACTGTTTAATCAAATGTCTGTTCTCTAATGCCACCTGCGAGTGGCCTGGGAACTATATTTCAAAATAAAGTTCTTTCTGTTCTGTTCTGTTCTAAAAGGTCCTCCTTACAGCGCACCTAAACATCTATACCTGCCAATATAAACCAAAAAGGATGGAACGTTGTGGTCGATTCGCATGTTCTCGGGCAGGGCGGGTCAAGAAACTATCGTATCATTTGGGAAGGGCGAGGCCCAAGCCTGACTAATGCTTTAGTCGTCTTTTACTTACTTTTTACAGAGTGTTCCAATTGACCATTCCGAAAATTTCCAAGGAGGGAGGGTGGTGGAGTCCAAGATTTTAGACGCTGCGGGGTAGGGATGTGGCGTGGAGGTCGTCATACTTATTCCTTAAGAAACCTATAACACTTGTACTTTTCCGGGGGGGGGGGGGGGGTCCGGATCTCCAGACCCCCCCCCACCTCTCTATGGACTCCGAAATCAAGAGAATCGGTAGAAACGATAGATACTCCAAAATATACGGTTGTTCAACAGCTGCAAGTTGATATCACTAATAGTGTTATGTTCTGCTCTGGACAAAATTCAAGTATAACAAAGGACGATAACTTCTAATTTATGCAAAAGAGAGTTATGGATCTTTGCAGACTGTATCTCTCCTCATTGAGATCTATCTACCATTGAAGTTTCAAGTTGATACCTATTATACATGTGGTTGTTGTGTTATGCTTCGGACACAATTAAGTGTGAAAAATAGCAAAGGGTAATAACTCATAAATTATGCGAAGGAGAGGTACGGTTCTTGTACACTGTACTTCTCCTCATCGATATATATCTACCAGTGAAGTTTCTAGTCGATACCTATTATATTTCTGTGTTATGCTCTGCACAATATATTTGTAAGTTCTTTGAAGCCACTGGGCCAACTGAAGCGTTTCATGTGACACCACCATGGGAGAGGGGAAAAGATGGAAAGCTTTTTCAAAATGTTTTAGGTCATTTGTTGATAGTCATTATTGTTAACCTCAAATTTGGCCCCGCAGTGCTGGGCTTTTAGCAGGGCTTTGAAAATTGAAAAGTAAAAAAGCCCCGCTATTCCCCGGCCCTGAGGGGATGGGGATACCAATGACTGGCGCATAACCGAACCATTAAATGTACAACCTCTGTAAACGGAAGCAAATGAAAAAAATGAGTATAAGAACATATAAAGTACGAATCAGGTTATTTTACTGGGTCATATTGCAACAAATATAGCGCTTACGAATGTTAACCACCAATGCTTCATCATAAATAAAATATATAGAGTAGAGTAGTACTGATATCTAGTATGAGGGATTTAGTACTGGCCTATAACAGTAGAGACTATGGCTATGGAAACTAGCAGAGACTGGGAATACGGATACACGTACTGATCACTAGTAGCAGAGAGTGAATCTATGGATATAAGGACTGACCTCTAGTAGTAGTGACTGGGACTGAGAATACCAATACTAACATCTAGTGGCAAAAACAGGGACTCTATGTAGTAGGTTTGACCTCTATTGGCATAACCTGGGACTATGGACACTTATAATGATCGCCTGTAGCAGTGATTGCAACAAGGAACTGATACTCTGTAGAAGTGACTACAACCATGGTTAATAGTACAGTCCATTTGTAGCAGAGAGGCGGACTCTGGATACTAGCACTAGCATTAAGTCGAATGGAAGGGACTCTAGATTCTAGGAATGATAGCTAGTGACAATGACAGGGACTCTAGACACTTTTACTGACAACTTGTGGCAATGACAGGGACTCTGAAACTTTTTACTGAACTCTAATGACAATGTGTGCGACTCTGGGCAATTTAATTGACCTCTAGTCGCATTGACTGGGATTCTGGATACTTGAACTGATCTCCAGTGGCAATTGCTGGGACTCTGGATACTAGTACTGAACTCTAGTGGCAATGAAAGGGACTCTGGATATTTAACTGACCTCTAGTGGCAACGACTGAGACACTGGATGCTAGTACTGCCCTCTAGTGACAATGACAGGGACTCATGATACTAGTACTGACCTCTTGTAGCAGAAAATAGGGATAAAGATACTAGTACCCACCCCAAGGGTGGCAATGAAAGGAACTCTGGATAATAGTACTGGCATCTAGTGACAACGATAGGAATTTTGGATACTCTTACTGACCTCTATTGGCAATGACAAGGCCTCTTGATGCTTATACTAAACTCTTGTGGCAATGACTGGGACTCTGGATACTTTTACTGACCTCTAGAGGCGATGACTTGGTTCTGGATACTTTTACAAACATCGAATGGCAATGACTGGGACTCTCGATACGTATTATGACATTTAGTGCCAAAAGACAGGAGTCTGGATACTTTTACTGACCTCAAGTGGATATTGACGGGGACTCTGGATACTCTATTAACCTTAAAAGGAAATGACTGGGACTCTGGATACTACTACTGGCCTCTAGTGGCGAAGAAAGAACTTTGGATACTAGTTGTGATCTCACTGGCAACGACAGGGACTCTGGATACAACTACTGATCTCTAGTGGCAATGACCGGGACTCTGGATAGTTTTACTGACCTCTCTCAGCAATGAGAGGGACTCTTAATATTTTTACTGACAACTATTGGCAATTACAGGGGTTCTTAATACTTTAAATGACATCAATTTGCATTGGTTGGGACTCTAGATACAAGAACTGACCTTTAGTGACAATGACTCGGACTCTTGATACTTGTACTGACATCTACTGGCAATGGCATAGACTCTGGATACCAGTTCTGATCTCTAATGGCAATGACAGGGACTGTGCATACTTTGACTGACCTCTAGTGGCAATGACTGGGACTTTGATACTGGTACTGATCGCTAGTTGCAATGACTTGGATTCTAAATGATTTTACTGACCTCTTTTGCCAAAGGCTGCGACTCTGGATACTTAACTGACCTCTAGAGGCTATAACTGGGTACCTGGGTATTTTTACTGACATCTAGTAACAAAGACAGGGACTCTAAATACTTTTACTGATATCTTATAACAATGTTGTCGACTTTGGATACTTTTGCTGACCACTATTGGAAATGATAAGGACTCTAGATACTAGAACTGATTCTTGTGTCTGCATACTGGTATGAACCTCTATTGGCAATTACAGAGACTCCAGCTACTTGTACTGACCTCTAGTGGCAAAGACAGGGACTCTAGATACCAGATACTAATACGTACATCTAAAGGCAAAAGAAGAAACTCTGGATACATATACTGACAACTATAGGCAATGACTGGGACTATTGATACTTTTATTGTCCTCTAGTGTCAATGACTGGGACTTTGCCTAGGACTCAGCATACTAAGACTGACCTTTAGTGGCAAGGATAGGGACCCTGACTACTTTCATTGACCTCTAGTGGCAATGACTGGGAGCTTGGATATTGACCCAGACCTCTAGTGACAATGACTGGGACTTTGAGTACTGACTTCAAGTGGCAATTGCTAGAACTCTGGATACTTTTATTGATCGCTAGTGTCAAAAACAGGGACTTTGTATTCTATTATTTACCTCTAGTTGCAATGCCTACTTTAACTGGCCTCTAGTGGCAATGACTGGGACCCATTTTTTCTAGTAGCAATCTTAAGTACTCTGGATACTTTAACTGACCTCTATTGTCAATGACTGGGAGTTTGAATACAAGTACTGACCTCAAGTGGCAATTGCTGGGACTCTTGATACTTTTTATCGATCTTTAGTGGCAAGAACAGGGATTTTGTATACCTTTATTTACCTCTAGTTGTAATGTCTAGGACTAAGGATACTTTAACTGACCTCTAGTGGCAATGACTTGGACCCTGGATACTGACCCTGGCCTCTATTGGCAAATACAGGGACTCTCGATACATTTAATGACATCTAATGACAATGACTGGGACTAAAGGATACTTTAACTAGCCTCCTTTAGGAATAACTTGGACTATGTATACCAGAATTGACATATAATGGTTATGAAGGACTCCGGATATTTTTACTGACCTCTAGTATCAAGAACCAGATTCTGGATACAAGCACTGACCTCTAGTGGCATGACAGGGATTCTGGATACTAGTACTGAACTCTAGTGGCAATGACATTATTCTCGTTACATTTAATGATATTTAGTGACAATGACAGAGGCTCTGGATACAAATACTGACCTCTAGTGGCTATGTCTAGGACTGGATGCTAGTACTGGCCTTTAGTTGAAGGGGCTGGGACTCTGGATACTTTTGTTGACCTCTAGTGTCAATGACTGGGACTTTGCCTAGGACTCAGCATTCTAAGACTGACCTTTAGTGGCAAGGATTAGGACTCTGGATACTTTTACTGACCTCTAGTGGCACTGACTGGGAACCTGGATACTGAAATAACTGGGACTATGAATTACCAGAATAAACATTTAGTGGTTTCGAAGAAGGACTCTCGATATTTTAACATACCTCTAGTATCAAGAACCAGATTCTGGATACAAGTACTGACCTCTGGTGGCAATGACAGGGATTCTGGATACTAGTATTGAACTCTAGTGGCAATGACATGGACCCTCGTTACTGTTAATGATATCTAGTGGCAATGACAGAGGCTCTGGATACAAGTACTGATCTCTAGTGGCTATGTCTTGGACTGTGGATGCTAGTACTGGCCTTAGGTGGCAAGGGCAGGGACTCTGAATACTTTAAATGATTTTGTTGGCAATTACTTGGACCCTAGATACTGGTTATGATGTCCTGATGCAATGATAAGGACTCTGGATACTAGTACTGATCTCAAGTGGAAATGACAAGGACTCTGGATATTTTACTGACTTCCAGTTGCAATGACAGTGACTCTGAATAGTAATTCTAACCTCTGTGGCAGTGACAGGTACTTTGAATACTAGTTCTGACATCTAGTGACAATGACTGAGACTCTGGATGCTTTTATGACAACTAGCGGTACTTACAGGGACTATGGATACTTTCACTGACCTCTAATGACAACTATTGGGACTCTGAATACATTACTGATCTCTAGTTGCATTTACAGGGATTCTGGATACTTTAACTGACTTCCTTTTGCAATAACTGGGACTTTGGGTACTAGAATTGAAATCTCTTGGTAATGAAAGGGACTCTGGATAATTTTACTTACATCTAGTATCAAGAACTAGACTCTGTATACAAGTACTGACCTCTTGTGGCTATGACAGGGCCTTTCAATAATTTTATTGATATTAAGTGACAATAACAGGGACTCTGGATACAAGTACTGACCTCTAGTGTTAATATCTAGGACTCTGGATGCTAGTTCTGACTTTTATTGGCAAGGGCAGGGACTCTGGGTACCTTAAATGTCCTCTATTGTCAGTAATTGGGAACCTAGGTACTAGTACTGATTTCTACTGCAATGACAGGGACTCTGGATAGTATACTGACCTCTAGTGGCAAGGAAAGGGACACTGGATGGTAATACTGACCTCTAGTGGCACTGACAGGGACTTTGAATACTAATTCTGACCTCTAGTGACAACGACTGGGACTCTGGATACTTTTACTGACCTCTTTTGTCAATGACTGGGTCTCTGGACACTGTTTTACGAACTCTGGTGGCAATGACTGGGACTCTGGGTAGCAATACTGACCTCTAGTGGCAGTAACAGGGACTTTGAATACTAGTTCTGACATCTGACCTCTTTTGTGGCAATAACAGGGTTTCTTGCTACTTGTACTGACCTTTATTGGCAATGATAGGAACTCTAGATACTATTATTGACCTCTAGTGACAATGATAGGGACTCTAGATATTAGTACTGATATCAAATGGCAAAAGCAGGAGCTCTGGATACTTTTATAGCCAACAAAACGTCGCTTCAGTGCTATAGTGTTCTATCTACCATTGAACAGGTTTTGAATAAAAATGAGTTTGAAAATTTTAGCATCCTGATTTTTGATGCCTTATTTATCACAGACCGTTGAATCATACCAGAGGGTTAAGATGTATACATACAGTGTAAATGACCTTGGTTTGAAGAAAATTTTACAGTAATATGGAATTTACGGGCATTTTACATTTTGCAGATAGAACATTATGCCCTAAAAATCGCGTTCTGCGTTCAGTGCTATAGTGTTCTATATTTTCCTACAGCTTGTTATTCTGGTTATGGAGTCAATTCATACACTAGTCTGAACAGAAATGATTATTTGTACCTAAAAGTAGCAGATTTAGTTATTTATTTGGCATAACAGTAACAAAAAGCACCGATTATGCCATTACAATTTATTCAAGGGAGGTAATCTGTTTCTACAGTTAATTTTTCGGTCAATGGGGTCAATTTGTATAATATTTTAGACTGATCTGATTATTTGGACCTAAAAGTAGCAGATTTAACCATTCATTTGTAATAAAGTCGACAAATTACTTCAATAAAAGCGGTTTAGATATGTGTAAGGGAGGTAATCTGTTTATACAGCTTATTATTCTGTCCATGGAACACTTTGCGCTATATTTTTGACTGAGCGGATTATTTGGACCTAAAAGTAGCCGATATAGCCATTAGTTCGTCATAAGACCGACAAACTGCTTCAATTAAGCAAATTGAAATTTATGTAAGGGAGATAACTGCAATTTTTAGCAATTTCTCCAAGGGAAGTGAATTTATGTAGATAGAACAGTATGACACTGAACTCACCCAGTCACGTGACATAATCATCAATGGTCATTGGATAAAAATCACTTAGAACACTATAGCACTGAACGAAATTGTCTTTTTGTAGATAGAACAGAAACGCACAGCGATTTTAAGCTTACTGGGAGGAGATAGGCAAATGAAACCTTCACCAGTAGATAGAACATTTGATCCCCTGTCCAACGGTATGCATAACTCATTTTTGACCAAAATGTCACTTAGAACACTATAGCACTGAAGCGACGAAAAGCCAATGACTGGGGGTCTGGATATTTTTTGTTGACCTATAGTGGCAATAATAGGAACTCTAGATACTAGTACTGTTTTCTAGTGGCAATGAGAAGGACTTTTTATACTTTAACTGACCTCTAGTGGCAATGACTGGGACTTAAGATACGAGTACTGGCTTCCAGTGGTAATTTCGTTGACTCTAGATACTTAATTTGATCTCTAGTAGCAAGGACAGGGCCTCTAGATACTTTGACTGATATTATGTGGCAATTACGGTGACTCTGGATACTTTTACTGAACTCTAGTTGGAATGTCTAGGACTCTGGATATTAGGACTGACCTCTAGACGCAGAAAAGGGATCCTCGATACTTTTACTGGCCTCTAGTGGCAATGAATGGGACCCTTGATACTGACTCTGGTCTTAAGTGGAAATAACAGAGCTCTGGACACTTTACTGACCTATAGTTGCATTGCCAGGGACTCTGGGCATTTAACTGACCTCCTGTAGCAATGACTGGGACTCTAAAATTAGTACTGGTACTCTGAATTCTTTTACTGACATTTAGTGTGAATGAAAGGGACTCTAGATACAAGTACTGACTTCAAGTTGCAATATCCAGGACTCTGGGTGCTAGTACTGACCTGCAGTGGCAATGACTGGGAGTCTAAATACTGGCACTGATCTCTAGTGGCTGTAACAGGGACTCTGGATACCAGCTCTGAACTAGGACTTTGGATGCTAGTTCTTATCTCTAGTGGCAATGACAGGGACGCTGGATACCCTTACAGACCTCTCGTAGCCATGGCTGGGTCTATTGATATTAGTACTGACCTCTTGTAGCAGAGACATTGACTAGGATACATAGCAGAGACTGGGGCTATGGATTCAAATACTGACCTCTAGTAGCGACTACTAGGACACTGGATAAAATCACTGGCCTCTAGTAGTTGAGTCTGGGACTATGGATGCCTATTCTGTCCTCTAGCAGCAGAGATTGAATCTATGGATGCTTGAAATGACATCTATTAGGATTGACTTGGGTAATGATTATTAGTACTGACCTCTAGTAGCAGAAATTGAGACTATGGATGCGAGTACTGACCTCTAGTAGCAGAGGCCATGACTATGGTTACTAGTGCTGACCTGTAGTAGTAGCAGTGACTGTAACTAAGGTACTAGTACTGACTTCCAGTGGTAATGACTCTAATATTAACCTCCTATGGGAGAGACAGGGCATCTGAATATAGTAGTACTGGCTTCTAGTAGCAGAAAGTGGGACTTTGGATAATTTACCTGACCTCTAATAGTAGTGACAGGGACCGTATATACTAATACTGGCCGGTAGTTGCAGAGTTATGGACTCTGGATACTAGTACCGACCTCTAGTTGCAGAGACAGGGTTTCTGTATAGCATTACTGACCTCTAGAAGCAGATTCGTGACCTATAGTTACTATTATTGACCTCTGGTGACAGAGGCTGGGAATCTGGATAACAGTACTGACCTCTAGTGGCAAAGATAGTGACTCTGGATAGCAGTAACGATCTTTAGTGGCAATGAGTGAGACTGTGGATAGTAATACTGACCTCTGGTTGCAGGAACAGGGACTCTGGGATGTAGTTCCGACCTCTACCGGCAGATAATATAGTACTGATATTTTGCTAAAACAGCAGAAACTCTTGATAGCAGTACTGCCTCTAGCATCAATAAGCGTGACTTTGGCAAGTAGAACCGGCTTCTGGTGGCAGAGACATTACTTCTGTATAGTAATACTAACCCTAAGCCTCTGGGTAGAAAAACTAACTTCTAGTGGCTCTAGTTGATTTCAGCTACCTTGAGCCTAAGGTTCATACGTGATATAACATTACTATGAAACCCTTGATTTTAATTATAGATCCTCTATGAAAAGGGGTTGCATATTTGATTTGGGATGTCTGTCATTCTGTCCATCCTTCCGTTGGTCATTCCATCGTATTTTCGTTCAGTTTAATATCTTGAGAACATATTGATAGAAGTTTTTATCAAATTGTGTATTACATTTATATAGACAATATCCAGATTGGGTTTGCTTCACATTATTTTTCAAAAAATTGTAACAGAGGTATGTCCCTTGACTGCTGTCTTAATTTCACCTAGAATTCATTTTCCGGTCAGATTGATAGAATTTGACCAAATTTTGTATGTCCATTGATATTAACAAGATGTAGGTTGAGATTGTTATTTGTCATTTTTTCGTAAATTTATAACGCAGATATGGCCATTTATTGACTTCACCTTTCCGTTTTCGCTCAATATCTTAAGAACAAAAACATTGAGAACAAATTGGAACTAGAATGCACAGCCGATGGGGTGCCATCGCAAATCCCCACGCTGAAATTTTTGATCCACCCAGCACCCCCAAGTCCCACCCCTGGGTCATGACCCCAGCAACACAGTCAAAATTCTGTTCAATATGTTTTCAATATTTTATTTGTAAGAACGCACACAAAAATTTGTATAAATATCTTAGAATGGACATGGTAGTCTAAATTTAATGATATTTGACTTTTGACCTCACCTCCAATGTCACCAGTTTGACCCTAGGGTGAAAACATTACTTTCATTCTGTTCTGCTCGTCATACCCGTCGATTTGATATGCCACATGACCATAATATTATTTGTTTTACCCCCCCCCCCTGGGCACCCCAACGCCCCCAAAGTCCCACCCCTGAGGCATGACCCAGCCGACATGATGCAAATCCCGTCTGATATGTTTTGTATCTTTTATTTGTGAGAACACACACAAAGTTTGGTATAAAAGTCTTTGAAATTGGCTTTGTAATTGAAATTAAATGATATTTGACCTTTGGCCCCTCCCCAGGGCCCCAGGGGGCGGGGCCAAAAACAGTTTGATGTTGCACGCCCATTCATGTGAGTAACTCACACACCAAATTTGGTCGAATTTCGTCTAATGGTTTAGGAGGAGATAGCATAACGGACAGACGGACGGACGGACGGACGGACGGAGGTGATTACAATATCCCCTTAGTTTTTTTAAAAAAGCGTGGGGATAATTACACCAAAAGTTTATATGTACATTTACATTGACAACATCTATATTGGGGTTGTTACCTGCCAGTTTTTCAAATTTATAACCGTTATGGCCCTTAATTGAAGTCTTAGTTTCGGTCCTGCTCAATATTTACAGGATACATGCACAGAAATTGGCGAAATTTTGCATATACTGTGATTGTTGCCTGTCAGTTTTCTCCAACTTGTAACTTATGGCCCTTGAGTGATGCCGATCAGAAATCCGTTTCCACTCGATATCGTGAGAACAAATGGATGGAATTTCACCCAATTTTATATATGTTTTTATATTGGCAAGATCTTGGATGGAATTTTACCGGTCGGTTTAAATAAATAACAGAGTTATGGACCTTGATTGATATTTTTACAACATGATATGCATTAAAGCGCGGCTATACTCAGATTTTCTGAATTCAATATCGCAGAGGCGTGTTGGCCAATCTTGTTCACATTTTATGTGTATCGTCAAAAGGGTAGCGGACAGCTGAGCACTATTTGGGGACAGCTTTGGGCAAAAATGGATTTCTATAGAAAATGGTAGCTCCAAGCTAACCCATTCATTATTTATCGCACCTTTTAAAAACAACATTCATTCGCCATGAGTTGGCATACGCCCATTCTGATCAGGGTCTTCTCTTTTTTGTATGAGGAAACTGTGTTTTAGCATCTCTCTGAGCATTGGACACACAGCGAAGACCCAGCGCACACAACAGATGCCCAAGGCATGCTGATCTGAGTATCCGCTTTGTGCACATGGTTTTCTGATTCTTTTCTACAGATGCGGTTCAGTTTATTTGAATATTTTAATTTAAACAATACCCCATTTGGTCAGCTCGTATATCGTTCAGTTATTCGATTGTCCCATTTTCCAAAGGACCATATTTCTGGGAAAATAATATGTATAAAATTGGGAAAATTTTAATATGGTTGGTTGGATATTTTCCGGACCAGAAATTTTATCGAGGGAAAGGTCTTTTATATGAGGAGAATTGGTTATTTCTCGGACCCTGTATTGATAATTTAGGATCGGTTGTCATTATACGGGGTGGCGGGATTCTATATTATACTACCGGGAAATTCACACAAAACCTAAACTGCACCAACGCCAAAGCAACAGTAAAAAAAGAATCGAAAACTTCACAATCTTGTTCCTTGAAATCAACAACGAAACAACAAAATATGGAATTTAAAATTGAAAGTATAGTGATCTATGCGACATATGAACTGATAAACGTTTTCTGCTGATCAGATCACACAGCGAGGAAGCGCAATAACTGTGCATTCAAACGTACACACTGTCGTGATCCGACTGTGCGGATGCCCAATCTTTTTGTTCTGATGTTTTACTAGATGCACATTGTCAGTTTGTTGGTTTTATAAAGCTGTGGTCAATTAGTAAATAAAAGTGAAACAAAAATCTCATGCACACATACCTACTTAAACATTTCTGCGCAGTTTTAGATGCCAGGACCATTTTAGACGCAGGACCACTTTAGATGATGCACAGGAATATAACGGGGATCATTTTAGAGTCTGCTTAGCGTGCCATAATAGATGCCAGCCGGGACCAATTTAGAGGCAATTTGGGACCAAAATAGATGCCAGGACCATTTTAGATGCAGGACCACTTTAGATGATGCACAAACGTATTATATATGTCCAGAAGTTGATTGGTAGTTGAATCGCCAGGTACTAAACCAGGCTGTAAAGTTGTTATAACATTGTTATCTTTGAAACAATTAAAAAACATGTTTATGAACATTTTCTTCTATTACTTTGCCTATCGTATCATAATTAGAAGTGAAATTGGTCGATAATTTGATATTTCTGAAGGGTCATTCCTTTTAAATATAGGTGTGATATTGGCCTCTTTCCAAGTAGTTGGGACTTTACCATGTGCTTAAGAAGAATTGAATAGATCACTTACGGCGTTGGACAATGGTTTTGAAAGTTGCTTCAGAAGTCTATTGTTAATACCATCAGGGCCTGCAGCTTTATCCACTGAAAGTGAATTTAAAGTTTTTCTACTTCGTGTGGATTTGTGTGTATTGATTCCAGTGAGTGTCTATTTCTAAAAGTAAATTGGGGGAGAGTAGATTGGCTTTCATCAAGGACTGTCTGGCTATAGAAATAATCATTAAGCAAATTAGCTTTGTCAATATTTTCCTCATATATTGTTCCACCTTTGCAAAGCGGTGATATTGGGCCTGAGAGGTCTGGCTTAATAAACCCTTTTAATGTCTTCCACCAGTCTTTGGGTGAGTTATTGTTTGATTTGAGTTTTTCAACTAATTCATCGCGTTCTGCTCTTTTGGATTTCCTGATTTCATTTGTAACAAAGTTTCTGTAGTTTTTATAGTTTTCATAATCGACTATTCTACCTGTGCTTTTAAATTTATCATACAGCCGTTATTTCTTTCTCAGTACTCTTTTTATATTACTATTTAACCACTTGGATCAGATTGTCTAATTTTAACTATTTTATTTGGAATATGCTTTTTTGCTGTATTAATGATATATTTTATAATATTTGACGTGTATATGTCGATATCATTGCTCTTAAATGTATCCCAATTGGTGTTATAAAACTCATTTGTCAGCGAATAGTAATTCCCCTTATCATACAGCCAAATTTCCTTTCATATTCGTGGGTAATTGTTTTATCAAGGTTAAGTACACAAAATATTGGGCAGTGAAACCTAATATTTTGATCAAGGAATGGTTGGCCAACACCACTAAGAAGTATGTGAATTTTGTTTGTTACCAAAAAGAGATCAATTAGAGAAGATGATGATTCTGTGAAATGTGTAGGTTCAGAAATTATATTAGAGAGATTGTACATCTGACACAGAGTTTCAACTTTCCTCCTTGAAGTAGGTTTTTGCAAGTTAAAGTCGCCAACAACAATGGCATCGTTGATAGTTGTGTCAAAAGCAAGACCAATAGAAGTTTCAATTGATAACATAGAACCAGGTGGAGAATTAGGGGGTCTATAAAAGGTACATAGGAGAAATTTCCTGTGTTTAGTACAGATCTCGATCCACAGACATTCAACATCATTGACTTCCAGATTGGGCCTAAGTTTGGAACAAATTGATTCCTTGACATATACACAAATTCCTCCGTGGTTATCACCTGGACGATCACGTCTATAGGGGACTCTGAAACCATTTTTAAAACATAATTGAGAGTACGCATATCAAGCCAAGTTTCAGTCAGACATATAACATCAAAGTCATGTAATTCTCCTTCAATCAGTTCTACCTTATTAACTAGACTTTGGACGTTATAATGAACAAATGAAAACTTGCTTTTAATAATCTCTTTCTCTGGGCCAGTTACCAAGGAAAAATTTGGAGAAGACAGAGAAATGTCTATATCAGGGCCTGGATTTGTTTCAACATCACCACATTTTAAAAGTAGCAAAGATAGAATGATTAGAAGTTCAAAGACAGAAAGTCGTTTTATGCCTTTAGCCTTAGTCTGCGACAATAATGTAAACCTATTCGTACCCTATATGTATCAATATCAACACTAATTATGTTATGTTGTCAACAATGGCACGAAAGTGTTTGCTGGATGCGAGTACAATGACAATGTTGTATATATATTCAAGACAAAGTTTAGTTTTACTAATGTTAGTACAAATATATAAAATGCAAGATTCCCCGTGGGTCATTGATAAACAGATACAATGAGAAAATGCAAAACAGACATAGATAAACATATGTACAAGCCTCGGAAATTCTCACTGGGAGGTTTGAGGAGTGTTACTTGCTTCACTGAGTATGCGAGAAATCCATAAATATAATGAAAATAATCCTACCGGTCATATTTTCAATAATATACGACGCCAGACACAAACTTTACTTATTTTTCCGGCACTTTCAATTTTCAAAAGGACAGTTTGTCACTATCTTCTTCAGATAACATTTGCAAACGGTCTTGGTCCAGATCAGGCCTCCATAACACGAAGAACCTGATCTATATCCAGACCTGTTCAGGAAAGAATTTCCTGATGGTGTTTAGCCTGAAAATGCAGCAGGCGGCATAATGAACAACATAAGAAGCAAAAATTTGATAGATTTCCGAGCTAGCAAAGAGTTTACTTTTGAAGCAGCAGCTAAATATAATAATAAATTAATAGAAAAAAATGCATCAAAGGGGTCCCCGCCCAAGCCGTCCTCTGCATGATTTGGTAATATTATATGTTAATGTAGGCAGGCAAAAGATGTAAACATTGTGGACCCAGATCAAATTGCTCCCACTGGCGCAGTCTGATCCGGGTCTACGTTGTCCAACCAAATGGCAAACTAAACAATTACGGCAGACGACTGGGCTAGCGACTATTTTTTGCTTGGCACAATGAGCTACATGTATGCGCGAATGCCAGCAAGAAATTTGTAGAGACGAAACTGATCCGAACTGCAAACTGCGCACAGCTTAACCGTTGGTCCGTTGGCATGTAGTCATTAGAAGTTGTATCCCTTGTATTTTTAACTTACTTCCTTGATCGTTTTTGAGACAGGTCTATATTGTTGTCAGCTGAGCTCATGAGATTGTGATACTTATCTTATGCGTGAATACGCAACAAGCGCACATCCGCCCAACATAGTTTAAGAAAAGAAATAGGTAGTTGGTTGTCCTCAGTCAGGCACCATGCATGTTTAAATAATTGTATGCGAACAGATGGGACAAGTCAGTGCAGGTACACAGACTGGCACGAACATGGCTGCTCGCAGATGGGACAGGTGCTAGCTGAGGGACAAGCCAGTATCCTGTTCGTTTGCTGAGTGGGATGGCGTAACGTGGGTAACGCTGCAATTGTAATCTAAAGCTACGTCAGTCCCAGCAAACAAATGATCTGAGATAAGTATAACAACGTGCATGATTCTCCTGCCCGCTCACAATGTATGGTTGTTTATATTTAGTACATATGGCAATCCTAACATGTGAAAGTGGACCAAGGCGTATGCGGTCAAAGAGAACCGTATCCACATACAAAAGTGCTAAATTCCTTCCTTTCCACATTTCATATGTGTGAAAACAAGGCACCGGTCGCTATCAATGGTGTTTGGACGCACGGGCTTATTAAATTGACATGGGTTCTCGTTGTTCGCACATGCTCAAAGAGCTATTTTCCAGAGGCTCGTCCAGATATGTTTCAGTCTGCTAATGTAAACCATCTAAAATCTAATTCCTTTTTGCCCTCTGTCCTAAGAGATTGGAATACCTTGCCAGCGGAAGCTAAACAACTTAACATAGTAAGTTCATTCAAATACTTTTAAAAGAGAGAAAACAAGCCTGTTCCAAAATATTACTATTATGGTAAAAGAAATACCCAAATACCGGGTACTACATACCCGACTACAAACAGGCTGCAGTTCCCTGAATCTAGACTTGTTCTTGAAAAATATCACCGACTCACCTCTTTGCAACTGTGGTTCTATTGAAGATGCACAACATTACTTTTCCACTGCAGATTCTTTCAGCACCAACGCACCTTACTTCTTAATGTTATACGACTATACGGAACTCCAACTTTGAATTTATTACTATATGGTGTTCCATTACGATCAAACGAAATAAACCAAAGTATCTTCCATCATGTCGTCAAGTATATCTTAGCAACGCAGCGTTTCTAGTTCCCTCGTCTTTACTGTGCATTACAAGTGGTACCATATCATGTGACGGCAGAGGAAAACTTAATATTAAACATGTCCTTAAGTCTGCACCCTCCCCATATCCCTTGAACATTCAGCAAAGCAATACAATCTGAAAATATTTCATGCTTTTTTCTATCGTTATTTGTTTGTAAATTGTATCATTTTCTAATTGTTTTTTTTTTCTAAATACTTATTTTTGCAATTATTTTCTTTTCATATTTATAACACTACTTTGCATACTCACTTTGCTATATATAGATAAAATACCGCCATATGCATGTACACTACATAGTCACTCTCAACAGGAAAAGAACTATATAAGCATTTATGCTTTCGTTCTAATCCTTTGTACATGTACGTTTACAATGTAGGTATGCTGTATATTATTTATATTTATTGAATAAAATTTGTTTAAACTAAAAGTTACGTCTCGAATTCAGGTCACCATTCAAATATTTTTCACATATGGCGTGGTGTGATATAGGGCTGCCCCTTGTCCTTTTACTTATTTCTCATTTACTGTAAGTAAGACAAAATTCAAGTGGAATGGAACATTTTCAGATGAAACGCTTCAATGGAAAAATATTTGCATAACTGTTTTTAAATCAACGAACGATATTAAATTGCGCAATTTTCAGTATAGATATCAAAAACGTATTGTACCAACTAATCAGTTCTTAACAAAATGCAATATTGTTAGTTCAGCCCTGTGTGACTTTTAAAGTATGGAGATAGAAACTGTCTCACATCTGTTTTGTGAATGTGATCATGTACAACAGTTTAGTACAATGTACATCAGTGTCAGACTTTCTGCGATTGTGCGATAGTAATATAAACATAAAAGGTAAAACAATACCATTTGGAATTTGCCACGTAAAACCTAAATGTGATGCCATAGTGATAAACTTTATAAAAATATATTTTCAGCGTCCATGTAAAACAAGTACCGAATCTAATGGTATAGCCAGAACGCTACAATATGTCTACACATCAACAACATAGACCACTGTAACAAATATAGACCCTCTTTAATTGTTCACCATCTCGTCAACGGTGGTGATTTGCGTTAGGTTTTCTCCTGGATACCAGCTTGCTCTGGAAAACGATAAGTCGATTAGAGATAGTTTCCACTGAGCTTGAATCCAGCTCTCTCATCGTCTCGGCTTATTATAACTGATCAAAACTTCCAAACCGCCACTCCATATTTTCTCACATGATACATACATTGCTACAATTTACACTCAATATGGAAAAAATAATTATGGTGTTATAAATGGACATTTTTGAACATTTTTGGGTTTCGCCTTTATTAAGTAGAAATTTTCAGGTAATCCACAATGTTCCTATGGAAGCCCATACAATATAAAGCAACACAAGAATGCTTTATGGTGATGACATGTTTTTGTCCATAATATTACTGAAGCTTTCGGGTGCTGTAAATGGACATTATTGAACACTATCGTCTTTATTTTGTAATAAAGTAGCAATTTTCATGCAATTTAGTGCTCCTATGGAGGCCCATAGGCCTAAAAGAAAAAAGGACATGTGTTTATGGTGATGAAATGTTTTTGTCTACAATATTATTGAAAAATCCGTCACCCATTAACCGTGTGCTGCACATCAATCTCAACACTTCCGACGTTCCAATGCAGCATTTGTGCATCACCGCACTAAAGTATGGTGGACTATACAGGACATTTTATGACATACGTAGTACTCAGTTTTTGTCGAGTTCTCTCGTCATACGAGACTGCAAAAAGGAAAATGACCAACAGATTGTGGTGTAAACTTTCCGCTCTATCAAAACATGACACTCTTCATGATGAATTATGAATCAGTCTCAGTGGGGTCCCGTTTTCGATTGAACCACCGCCTGACCCCTCTACTTAATTCTCATAAAACCCAAACGTTGGCATTTTCGTGATAAAATAAAGTTGTCAGATAGTTGTTGATGAAAATACGAGTATACACAAGGCGAAAAACATTTAGTATCGTGTGCCACGCGCAAAACCGGCATTAGTACTCTATCGTTATGCATAAATGAATATCCTTATTGAATCAAACTTTGTTATGTTCAATCGATGGATACATGTGTCCAAATATACTGTGCCAAAATACTTTAACAGTTTAATAATAAATGAGTAATACAGAAAAAAAATGTGTCGCGGTTTAGAAGTTTTATTCAGTGTAGAATATGGAAAATTTAAATATTATGTTTCTATCTTTTATTAGGTTTTAGTTGTTAAGTTTTGAACATGGTAACCGCATGTCACACAGAATGTGAAATATAATTCCGTTGCTCTTTTGTTGGAGTACAATCAAGTTTTATTTTACCCAAGAGGTACTTGATTTCCTTCCCATTTATTTTCCATACGTTTGGTTCATATCTGGAAAGCCTCATTTGTTTTCATGGGAAAGACTTGATAGTTCAATCTTTGTGTGTACATCTTAAGGACAGAAAAGCAGGGTGGAAGTAAGCTTATGCTCATGCCATTTGAAATAGTCAGTATATGTGTATGGCTTTGGTACTTTTTTTCAGAAACATGTATTCCCATTTACATAAATAACATGCCATAAAAGGTAAAAGGTAAAACAATACCATTTGGAATTTGCCACGCAAAACCTAAATGTGATGCCATAGTGATAAACTTTATAAAAATATATTTTCAGCGTCCATGTAAAACAAGTACCGTATCTAATGGTATAGCCAGAACGCTACAATATGTCTACACATCAACAACATAGACCACTGTAACAAATATAGACCCTCTACAATTGTTCACCATCTCGTCAACGGTGGTGATTGGCGTTAGGTTTTCTCCTGGATACCAGCTTGCTCCGGAAAAAGATAAGCCGATTAGAGATAGTTTCCACTGAGCTTGAATCCAGCTCTCTGATCGTCTCGGCTTATTTTATACTGAGCGAAACTTCCAAACCGCCACTCCATATTTTCTCATATATCTTAACATGTATGATACATACATTGCTACAATTTACACTCAATATGGAAAAAATAATTAAACAGAACCTGTCAAAATTTCATTTTCATAAATTGAAATTAACATGCTCAATTGATAGACTGTATAAAGCCACCATCGCATTTCATTTTCACACAAATGCTAAAATTTGAACTCATCACTTAAAACCGAGTATTCCACGGACCTAAAGTGAAAAATACCGACTTTATGGTGTTATAAATGGACATTTTTGAACATTTTTGGGTTTCGTCTTTATTAAGTAGAACTTTTCAAGTAATCCACAATGTTCCTATGGAAGCCCATATAATATGAAACAACACAAGAATGCTTTATGAAGATGACATGTTTTTGTCGACAATATTATTGAAACTTTCTGGTGCTGCAAATGGAGATTATTGAACACTATCGTGTTTATTTTGTAATAAAGTAGCAATTTTCATGCAATTTAGTGCTCCTATGGAGGCCCATAGGCCTAAAAGAACACAGACATGTGTTTATGGTGATGAAATGTTTTTGTCTACAATATTATTGAAACATCCGTCACCCATTAACCGTGTGCTGCACATCAATCGCAACACTTCCGACGTTACAATGCAGCATTTGTGCATCACCGCACCAAAGTATGGTGGACTATACAGGACATTTTATGACATACGTAGTACTCAGTTTTTGTCGAGTTTTCTCGTCATACGAGTGCAAAAAGGAAAATGACCGACAGGTTGTGGTGTAAACTTTCAGCTCTATCAAAACATGTCACTCTTTATGATAAATTATGAATCAGTCTCAGCGGGGTCCCGTTTTCGATTGAACCACCGCCTGACCCCTCTACTTAATTCTCAAACGACCCAAATGTTGGCATTTTTGTGATAAAATAAAGTAAGTAAGTGTGCAAAGATCAGGAATCGATACAATCAAGTACCACACCTGACCCAGGATACCAATGGGAAAGTGACAAACTCACAGTAGACACCACAAACGAGAGCCAAGAGGTCAGCCCTTTCCCAGCAGGTGACCACAAAGCACATATAAACAGACGCGCACAAAACATAGCAAACACAAGACAGCACAAAAACATAAAAGATCCACAAAAGAAGTACCGCCTTGGAACGGTCAGTAAAATATTTTTCTGGAGGGCTTAAACCGGTTTAACGGCGCCAACCTCACCCTTAATTCAGATGTGGATCAAAACACATAGATATTTGGTTTGCATGAAAGACCCCTAACTTATCAATGCATCATCTCCTAAAACATATAAATCAAGATATAACAAGGAGATAAAGCAAGGATAAGGACTCAACAGTAAATTAAACTGAATACCGGAGCAAAAGAAATCCAACAGGTAAACCCCGGAGGGCCCGACAAACAGCCAAAGCATCAGTTGTTGTTGGATAGTTGTTGATGAAAATACGAGTATATACATGGCGAAAAACATTTAGTATCGTGTGCCACGCGCAAAACCGGCATTAGAACTCTATCGTCATGCATAAATGAACATCCTTATTGAATCAAACTTTGTTATGTTCAATCGATGGATACATGTGTCCAAATATACTGTGCTAAAATATTTTAACAGTTTAATAATAAATGAGTAATACAGAAAAAAATGTGTCGCGGTTTAGAAGTTTCATTCAGTGTAGAATATGGAAAATTTAAATATTATGTTTCTATCTTTTATAAGGTTTTAGTTGTTAAGTTTTGAACATGTTAACCGCATGTCACACAGAATGTGAAATATAATTCCGTTGCTCTTTTGTTGGAGTACAATCAAGTTTTATTTTACCCAAGAGGTACTTGATTTCCTTCCCATTTATTTTCCATACGTTTGGTTCATATCTGGAAAGCCTCATTTGTTTTCATGGAGAAGACTTGATAGTTCAATCTTTGTGTGTACATCTTAAGGACAGAAAAGCAGGGTGGAAGTAAGCTTATGCTCATGCCATTTGAAATAGTCAGTATATGTGTATGGCTTTGGTACTTTTTTTCAGAAACATGTATTCCCATTTACATAAATAACATGCCATAAAAGTTAAAAGGTAAAACAATACCATTTGGAATTTGCCACGCAAAACCTAAATGTGATGCCATAGTGATAAACTTTATAAAAATATATTTTCAGCGTCCATGTAAAACAAGTACCGTATCTAATGGTATAGCCAGAACGCTACAATATGTCTACACATCAACAACATAAACCACTGTAACAAATATAGACCCTCTACAATTGTTCACCATCTCGTCAACGGTGGTGATTTGCGTTAGGTTTTCTCCTGGATACCAGCTTGCTCCAGAAAAAGATAAGCCGATTAGAGATAGTTTCCACTGAGCTTGAATCCAGCTCTCTGATCGTCTCAGCTTATTTTATACTGAGCGAAACTTCCAAACCGCCACTCCATATTTTCTCATATATCTTAACGTGTATGATACATACATTGCTACAATTTACACTCAATATGGAAAAAATAATTAAACAGAACCTGTCAAAATTTCATTTTCATAAATTGAAATTAACATGCTCAATTGATAGACTGTATAAAGCCACCATCGCATTTCATTTTCACACAAATGCTAAAATTTGAACTCATCACTTAAAACCGAGTATTCCACGGACCTAAAGTGAAAAATACCGACTTTATGGTGTTATAAATGGACATTTTTGAACATTTTTGGGTTTCGCCTTTATTAAGTAGAACTTTTCAAGTAATCCACAATGTTCCTATGGAAGCCCATATAATATGAAACAACACAAGAATGCTTTATGGAGATGACATGTTTTTGTCGACAATATTATTGATACTTTCTGGTGCTGCAAATGGAGATTATTGAACACTATCGTGTTTATTTTGTAATAAAGTAGCAATTTTCATGCAATTTAGTGCTCCTATGGAGGCCCATAGGCCTAAAAGAACACAGACATGTGTTTATGGTGATGAAATGTTTTTGTCTACAATATTATTGAAACATCCGTCACCCATTAACCGTGTGCTGCACATCAATCTCAACACTTCCGACGTTCCAATGCAGCATTTGTGCATCACTGCACCAAAGTATGGTGGACTATACAGGACATTTTATGACATACGTAGTACTCAGTTTTTGTCGAGTTTTCTCGTCATACGAGTGCAAAAAGGAAAATGACTGACAGGTTGTGGTGTAAAATTTCGGCTCTATCAAAACATGTCACTCTTCATGATAAATTATGAATCAGTCTCAGCGGGGTCCCGTTTTCGATTGAACCACCGCCTGACCCCTCTACTTAATTCTCATACGACCCAAATGTTGGCATTTTTGTGATAAAATAAAGTAAGTAAGTGTGCAAAGATCAGGAATCGATACAATCAAGTACCACACCTGACCCAGGATACCAATGGGAAAGTGACAAACTCACAGTAGACACCACAAACGAGAGCCAAGAGGTCAGCCCTTTCCCAGCAGGTGACCACAAAGCACATATAAACAGACGCGCACAAAACATAGCAAACACAAGACAGCACAAAAACATAAAAGATCCACAAAAGAAGTACCGCCTTGGAACGGTCAGTAAAATATTTTACTGGAGGGCTTAAACCGGTTTAACGGCGCCAACCTCACCCTTAATTCAGATGTGGATCAAGACACATAGATATTTGGTTTGCATGAAAGACCCCTAACTTATCAATGCATCATCTCCTAAAACATATAAATCAAGATATAACAAGGAGATAAAGCAAGGATAAGGACTCAACAGTAAATTAAACTGAATACCGGAGCAAAAGAAATCCAACAGGTAAACCCCGGAGGGCCCGACAAACAGCCAAAGCATCAGTTGTTGTTGGATAGTTGTTGATGAGCATACGAGTATACACATGGCGAAAAACATTTAGTATCGTGTGCCACGCGCAAAACCGGCATTAGTACTCTATCGTCATGCATAAATGAACATCCTTATTGAATCAAACTTTGTTATGTTCAATCGATGGATACATGTGTCCAAATATACTGTGCTAAAATATTTTAACAGTTTAATAATAAATGAGTAATACAGAAAAAAATGTGTCGCGGTTTAGAAGTTTCATTCAGTGTAGAATATGGAAAATTTAAATATTATGTTTCTATCTTTTATAAGGTTTTAGTTGTTAAGTTTTGAACATGTTAACCGCATGTCACACAGAATGTGAAATATAATTCCGTTGCTCTTTTGTTGGAGTACAATCAAGTTTTATTTTACCCAAGAGGTACTTGATTTCCTTCCCATTTATTTTCCATACGTTTGGTTCATATCTGGAAAGCCTCATTTGTTTTCATGGGAAAGACTTGATAGTTCAATCTTTGTGTGTACATCTTAAGGACAGAAAAGCAGGGTGGAAGTAAGCTTATGCTCATGCCATTTGAAATAGTCAGTATATGTGTATGGCTTTGGTACTTTTTTTCAGAAACATGTATTCCCATTTACATAAATAATATTCCATAAAAAGTAAAAGGTAAAACAATACCATTTGGAATTTGCCACGCAAAACCTTAATGTGATGCCATAGTGATAAACTTTATAAAAATATATTTTCAGCGTCCATGTAAAACAAGTACCGTATCTAATGGTATAGCCAGAACGCTACAATATGTCTACACATCAACAACATAGACCACTGTAACAAATATAGACCCTCTACAATTGTTCACCATCTCGTCAACGGTGGTGATTGGCGTTAGGTTTTCTCCTGGATACCAGCTTGCTCCGGAAAACGATAAGCCGATTAGAGATAGTTTCCACTGAGCTTGAATCCAGCTCTCTGATCGTCTCGGCTTATTTTATACTGAGCGAAACTTCCAAACCGCCACTCCATATTTTCTCATATATCTTAACATGTATGATACATACATTGCTACAATTTACACTCAATATGGAAAAAATAATTAAACAGAACCTGTCAAAATTTCATTTTCATAAATTGAAATTAACATGCTCAATTGATAGACTGTATAAAGCCACCATCGCATTTCATTTTCACACAAATGCTAAAATTTGAACTCATCACTTAAAACCGAGTATTCCAGGGACCTAAAGTGAAAAATACCGACTTTATGGTGTTATAAATGGACATTTTTGAACATTTTTGGGTTTCGCCTTTATTAAGTAGAACTTTTCAAGTAATCCACAATGTTCCTATGGAAGCCCATATAATATGAAACAACACAAGAATGCTTTATGGAGATGACATGTTTTGTCGACAATATTATTGAAACTTTCTGGTGCTACAAATGGAGATTATTGAACACTATCGTGTTTATTTTGTAATAAAGTAGCAATTTTCATGCAATTCAGTGCTCCTATGGAGGCCCATAGGCCTAAAAGAACACAGACATGTGTTTATGGTGATGAAATGTTTTTGTCTACAATATTATTGAAACATCCGTCACCCATTAACCGTGTGCTGCACATCAATCTCAACACTTCCGACGTTCCTATGCAGCATTTGTGCATCACCGCACCAAAGTATGGTGGACTATACAGGACATTTTATGACACACGTAGTACTCAGTTTTTGTCGAGTTTTCTCGTCATACGAGTGCAAAAAGGAAAATGACCGACAGGTTGTGGTGTAAACTTTCGGCTCTATCAAAACATGTCACTCTTCATGATAAATTATGAATCAGTCTCAGCGGGGTCCCGTTTTCGATTGAACCACCGCCTGACCCCTCTACATAATTCTCATACAATCCAAATGTTTGCATTTTTGTGATAAAATAAAGTTGTTGGATAGTTGTTGATGAAAATACGAGTATACACATGGCGAAAAACATTTAGTATCGTGTGCCACGCGCAAAACCGGCATTAGTACTCTATCGTCATGCATAAATGAACATCCTTATTGAATCAAACTTTGTTATGTTCAATCGATGGATACATGTGTCCAAATATACTATGCTAAAATATTTTAACAGTTTAATAATAAATGAGTAATATAGAAAAAAATGTGTCGCGGTTTAGAAGTTTCATTCAGTGTAGAATATGGAAAATTTAAATATTATGTTTCTATCTTTTATAAGGTTTTAGTTGTTAAGTTTTGAACATGGTAACCGCATGTCACACAGAATGTGAAATATAATTCCGTTGCTCTTTTGTTGGAGTACAATCAAGTTTTTTTTACCCAAGAGGTACTTGATTTCCTTCCATTTATTTTCCATACGTTTGGTTCATATCTGGAAAGCCTCATTTGTTTTCATGAAAAAGACTTGATAGTTCAATCTTTGTGTGTACATCTTAAGGACAGAAAAGCAGGGTGGTAGTAAGCTTATGCTCATGCCATTAGAAAAAGTCAGTATATGTGTATGGTTTTGGTACTTTTTTTCAGAAACATGTATTCCCATTTACATAAATAACATGCCACTGATGAGTGACTAGAGCAATTCTTTGTTTGTTTTCCTACCCCGCTTAGAATGTTGATGAACTAGTGGGGAGGGGTTCTCTTTCAGTTTGATATGAACAACCTTTCCGTGGTATTGACACATTGGCACATTGGTAGTGTCACAATCTGTTAAACAGTGTTTGATTGTAGATCTCTTCCCCCATATTCTGGCCAATGTTGTTTACATTCAGAAGGAGCACATTTTGTTGCATACACCAGTGTTAAACGAAACACCCAGGTCTGCGAGAATGTTTGTAAGACTTTATAGACTGCTGCTTATACATTGTATATATGTATCAAATGCCCTGTCTTTAGTGCCTGGTTGAATACTGGTTCTATTAGATCCTTGAAGGTGACAGGAAAATCTATTATGCTCTGTAGTATGGCATTACCATCTAAGTTTTGTCGAGCACTACGTGGCCAATCTAATGTTGGTTCAATGTGTGATTGCAAGCCATGCGGAAGTTTGGACTTGTCAGTTTTGGTGGAATTCTATCAGGAGTTGACAGTGACCATGGTACAGGTCCCAGAAGGTACGGCAGTGTCAACTCAAGGTCAACATTATGTCCACTATAAAAAGGTCAGACTGACAAAAGACGCTCGTTTAAGCTCTCATCTGGCTGATTACGTTTTATAAATTGGACAATTTCTTCTTGACCTCGCAAGCCTCAAAATTTTATTAGCTTGTTGCATTTTATGAAGTTGTGAAAGACAGTTTTTCAACTAAAAGTGAGTCAATGTAGTCCGCAAAAGCCTTCCTGTCAATGTCATTAGCCTCAATAAGATCCTTAGCTTTGCCAGGCTCAGCAGGAACACCAAAAGACAAAAAGTACAGTACATTGTCTTCAAAACTAGAACTCAAAGGATTGGTGAAGCCAGAAACTGCCTCTAGTACTCGTTCTACCTTGCATCTGAGCAGATTGAATATTTCATTTCAGTGCATTGAAGAGTTGTTTCAATATATTGAGCTCTGATGTGATGAGTATTACACCATTCCATCTGTTGTACGAAGCGTAGTTCTGGCTGCTGAAGCCTAAAGTTATACCTCATTATTGTTTGCCTGATAGTTATGTCAAAAGCATTTCTCAAGCAAAGAACCAATGATTGTGACACAATAAACCCATTTTGTTGGAGAAGTTCTTTGAATCTGCGATGTGTGTCAGACAAATTTATGACTGTAATAAGTTACACAGGTTCATATTGTGCGTAGTTGTTGTGATTGTGTGCAATGAACATTTGGAACAAGGCATACAGATAGAGCTGACATGCAATTCAAAGTTGTTTACCTTGTAGCCCTAATCAGTGTCAACACCATCTGAATTATATCCATATACCTTGCCCAGAACTGAGCTGTTTCACAGCGACTGTCTTTCAGAACTTCCGGTTTGAATGCATAGCATGTACTGTTTATGTGAGCAAACAGCGAAGGCTGATAGATCACATCATAATAATAGTTTATGTCACCATAAATTAATAAGGAACTTCAATTTATTTCAGCCTAATAAATTTTCTTAATTCTCTTATAATAAAATGTAGGAGGGAGCGTAATGGCTCAGTGGTAGAGTGCTGGACTCTAGAGGTGTTGTGGGTTCGAGCCACACCGCGCCACTGTGTTGTGTCACTAATCCTTGCTTAGTACTGTTTCAATCCAGGAAGACCTGTCCCGACATAAATTAAAAATTGTTGGCTGGGACGTCAAGAATCAAAACAAACTAGGAGAAAAATTCTTTCCTTTACGAATAGTCCCCATGGTATGGTATAACCCGTATTTCTACATTATTCAATTTCTTTTAAATGTGTGCAACTTTCAATGCGCACGACGTACGTAAATGCGCAATTGAAACTACCTTTATCAACACTTACTCGACTTTTGTGGTGGCTGTCCGACATTTTGTTGCAATTATGTGTATTGCATGTTCTGCAAACACATTTTCATTGAAAGAACAAAAATGTACTGCTACAGATTCATTACATATTCAAGCAGCTTGATAGACACATTTTAATGTCGTTTTACGACCAGTTTCTGGCATGATAAATACTATCTTAGCCAAAAATAGAGACTGAAGAATTAATGTATCAGTTTGTTTTAGAATATTGAATACTGCACTTGATATTTGTAGCAGAAAAATAGACCTACCCTAGCATCGGTTTTCATTTCACTTGCTTATGACTGCTATGTCATATCAGGAAAATGCCTATTTTAGTGTTCATTGACGATTAAACAATATAAATTCAATGGGGGTTTTCATCCCTCGTCACTGTAGCTCAGTATTCTGCTTTCTTTGAATCACCAATATTTTCGAAGGACAGGTTTTGAAAACGTCAACGCTGCATCGATGCACATACACTTGCCCAAAGTTCTAAGCGGTCACCTTAAAATCACCATGTATTTGTCCTATTAACACGGGCATTTTGTTCTTCATTAATTTCACGTGAAACATCATGGAATGATTTTTTGTATGACATATCTCAATACAATATGTCAAAACATGAAATTAAAACTAGTTAAAAATGATTAAAAATTTTGTCAAAATTTTGGAATTGCTAGGTGACCGCTTAGAAGTTTGTGTGAGTGTATGTACGGGGAGTTCTTCCAACTCTACGCGGCACAACGACAGTGTGTGCATATTGTATATTGCAAACCGAGGGAGGTCAGGGCCCCTGGGGCAAGTTTATGTATCAATAAATTAAACAAATGCCAATTTTGTTAGTATTGAATTGCTTATTTCTCTAAGATACATTGGTTTATGTGCTCACTGGAAGCGTCTACAGATTTTCAGTAAACACCTAAACAGCTATTGCTGTGGAGAACTCCGTAAATGATATAAGGGCCCGCAATCGAGAGTTAGGCCCTTATTCAGACCAAACATGGGACCTCTAGTCTTGTTGGATAGTAATCAGAATGCAGTGGTGGATCTCGATGGGGTTCAGGGAGACCAAATTATATTTTTCATCGGATATTTAGGGAAAATGAGATAAAATCAGCAAAGTGAACCCCACACCTTTATATATATATGAACCTTCTTTCCAGAAATCCTGGATCCGCCCCTGGAATGGACGTTTAAAGGCTTTTGCACATTTGCGATGGGTATACCAAAATGTCGCGTAATTGCTCATATGATGTATCATTGCCCTCTGTCAGTAACATATGTATGACGAAAAAGTATCACAACTCGTGATATCCCCGAACTATAGGAGCAGTTTCGACGTACTTGTATTTGCGATCGATTTATATTTATCAAAGTTGTTATATTTGATATAATGCAAGAAGTTTAGATTGCATTCACCCTGTGTTGCATGTATTAGCGAACAACAAATAAATTATATTACTGATGCCGCATATTTCAAATTCCCAAGCAACAAATCGCATGTCAGACACAATAACAATATGCATGCTACAATCGGATTATCAATGAGAGTCTCCATCGTATTCGAGTACAAAAGTCGTGTAGGACCACAAACCAGGTACGCTGCTCACTTGATAAGATTTGACTTGACTGCACTCAAGTCCACACTGGTCAATGTATACGTCGATTTGGTGGTATTTACGCGTATTGCCGGTACTTCATAGACCGGAAGTGGTAGAAATTGGAAACATGCCATATGCCTAAAGGACTATAGAATTAGATCATTTTAAAGCATTCGGCATGCACATGGCGATTTATGTAAGCATTTAGGAATAGATTCGAGATCGGTACTCGAATGCTCGAATACTAAATGCTTACATAAATCACCATGCACATACTGAATACTTAAAAATGATTGAAGTCTATAGACCTTTAGGCATATGGCATGTTCTTCTATATAGTATTAACACCAATATCTACCACTTCCGGTCTATGAACTACCGGCGATACGCGTAAATACCACCAAATCGACGTATACATTTACCAATGTAAAGTCTTAAAATGATGATTTTTCGGTTTCATTGTCACACAGGAGGCCCGTAGACATACGCATCGCCCATATTTATGAACCCACGGAGGCTTAATACATGGAATTCTGGCTGTTACCTGCCATTATCTATGCATGGTCGTTTAGTGAAAGCGTGAGGGGCATCGGAAGTTGAAAGGGGCACGTGCATTAAGGGGCTATTTGGCCCCCTATAGAGCGAAAAACTGAAAGTTGCTTTTCTCCAATTTCATCTTATTGGTTTGTTAGAAGAATAACCCAAGTGTAAAATTCTGGCATTTATTTTACTTTTATCGTTTGCTATGGTAACCAAAATGGCCAACAAAATAGGCTTAAAATAGAGAAATTGCCATTTAGGCCAAATTTGAGGCTTTTGGAGACCGATTTTTAAGAATTAGATATCAGCACAAGCAAATACTAAGCAAACCTTTTAATATATTGTGTGCCGTGATAATTCTCATCTTCTGTTAAAATATTTTTTTTGGTATTTGCTTGTGCTCTATATTTAAGAAATAGATCAGCTCCAGCAGTGAATTGTTGAGTAATAATTCACTGTTTGGAGGTCAGTTGTAAAGAAGATCAAATCACGAGCGCGCAGCGCGAATGATTTATCTTCGTACAACTGACCGACAAACAGTGAATTATTACTCAACAATTCACGCACTGAAGCTGATCTTTTTCGATTCTAACATACAATAAACGACGAAAACACATTCGAAGTCTTCAGCTTCTTCCAACTTTCCGCCATTGCACTGAAGAACTCCCGCCAGTACTTAGACTGCGTCGCATACGTTTACATGTAATTGTAACGTCTTTCAAGCGTAAAAACGACGTTACACCGTCTAACGCCATGAATGACGTCATTTTCCAGTGACGCCAGCTATCACACACTTTAGCTGTGAATTATTGTCCGAT
Source organism: Loripinus fragilis (assembly GCA_964019695.1). NCBI lineage: Eukaryota > Metazoa > Mollusca > Bivalvia > Lucinida > Lucinidae > Loripinus > Loripinus fragilis. Next base: position 2,874,929 of record OZ026529.1, read on the forward strand.
ATATCACAGTTTGTTACCGCTGGCTGTATAGGCGAGGTGTGTTAGAATAATTCCTCTGTTACATGTCTCAAATTTGCTCCAAAATGGTCAATTTCCTATTTTCAGCTTATTTTGGCAGCCATTTTTGTTACCATAGCAACCGTAAAAGTCGAATCAATACCAGACCTATACACTTTTTTTACGCTATTGTTCTAATAAACTAATAAGAAGAAACTTATGAAGTGTAACTTTTACTTTTGGACCTCATAGGGGGGGGGGGGGCAAAATAGCCTCTTAATGCACGTACCCCTTTTGAGTATGAAATAAAACAGAACAACTGACAATCCGCGCTCTCTTTCGCTACATATATACTGGGATGATCAGTTTTCGCCAACGTCGGCAGATATGGCACTGTGGAAAGCAAAACAAGTGCTACCTGACCAGAAAATGATTTTATCATAAAATTTCAAACTTTTTTGGATATAGCAAAAAAGTAACGGTAACGGCGAGTATAAACGGGAAATACCACCATCTCAAAGTGCAGATAAATCCATGGCACAGAAAGGAAGGGCCACGCCACAAATCACGATACACCAGAAAGACAAACTAATCAAAGCAACCAGCTCTCTCTTCCCCATCAAGATGAATGCAAAGAAGTAACGCAAAACAAAACATAGAACAATATTACAGAATGCCACAACGGGAGTATAGACAATCAACAACAAACAAAAAAAAGAATCACATTTCCTTTGCAAAAACAATCAGCTTCCCAAGCTATTGAAGTATATCATCTTCAACCTTTGACATCAGTTGCTGTAAAAGACAAATTCAAATATTTAAAGAGACTAAGTCCGCAACTATGAACATTTTTCGAAAAAAAAATATTTTCTTTTTTAATCATTTGTAAAAGCAGAATTAAGTTAAGTTTTCACAATAAACCTGTTCACTATAGCTGAAAACTGCATAAAAAAGTGAATTATCTTATAAAAACAGGTGTTTTTTTTCTTGTTGGTAATTATTTGCGCCCCTCCAATAATTATAGACAGTCAAGTTTTAACATAAATGCTGTTGTTTTGATACTGATAATTTGTAAAACTTTACGAAATTGAAAAAATGTATACCTGAATTTTAGTTTTTACTGTGTTCTTGAAATATAGAAACATTATTTCAAAATTAAAAGATCAAAAGTTACAGACTATGCAGCTTTAACATTGTATTAATCCATTTATGTCTAATGGAATTTCACACCCCTATCAATTGTGCGAATCCATTTCGAACTTAAGGGTAGTTGGGTAGTAATTAAAAATTCCACTCAAATTTTAAAAGTACATTCTGTAAGCGAAAAGTGTCAAACCTGATGCTGATCTGGTTATGCACTGTTTGCCAATGTCCCACAAAAATGACGCTAGGCTTCTATTGGTTAAGCTTAGGAGGAGAGGAGATCCTCGACGTGTTTTCTCCGTATCAAATCACTTCTGGGTCCTAGGCAATAATCAACAAATGGGAGTATCCTGGTTTTGTCGTGACCGACTCAGATAGTAACACTGACCGAATTAAAGGGGACGGCAACCCTGAAGATTACTAGTTTCAATATGAAAGATCTAAATAAACCATGAATTTTGATACCAGTTTCGTCTAAAACGGTTGAAAAATGTGGAAGTTGTGGGCGTTAAAATATTTGCAAATGGACTGTAATGGAAGCGGCCATATTGTAGACTTAGTGACGTCACTCAGCCTAATTAAATATGCGTAATCAAAATAAAGACAAACCAATGGATTATTTGCATTAATATTTAATGAAACATTTTCCCTATGTATAAAGCCGCATATCTGCTGATGCACAGATGATGTAATAGTGATGATAGCTAAAAATTAAGCAGTTGAAAAAACTCTGAAAACTAATTAAATATTCAAAATGTCGGCTAAATGTCGGCCATATTGAATTCTTTAAATGCCTATAACTTGCACATTTTTCAACCAATTTTGATGATACTTGTATCAAAATTCATGGTTCATTGAGCTTTTTCTGATAAATTACATTTATCATTAGGGTTGCTGTCCCCTTTAAATGGACAGTAGATGAGCAAGTATCGTGATTCGGAGCTTGAAGAAATGACATGAGCCAGTGCATGAGATTTCCAACAATGTGGTATGTGCGACCAGCAAAGCCTCAGATCAGCCTGCGCATTCGCGCAGTCTGATCAGAGCCTATGCTGGTCGCTGGAGTATTCTATGATTGTTAAGCTACTGACTGAACACCATTTGGCGTTTCTATGCTTAACAGGAGGCTGCAGAGGCTCGTCGGAGTCTACACTTGTCAAAATGTCAAATTGTTGGAAATCTCATTCTGCGGCTCATGTTCTTTTAATACACTAAAGTAGGTGACACGAGAACTGCCATAGATCATGGTGTAACCATTCGACTGTATTAAAGACTACGTTATGATTGATTGTATTGATATCCGAGAATATCTACAACAATAACAGGTAGAAATGATTAACTTTTATGACTGGAGAAGTATTGGGCTCACGTTGTTTAAGCAGGAAAGTAAGTGTAAGTTTACACCAAAATGTGTGGCAGCTCAGCTTCAACCTCATTTGTTGTTAACTTACAAGTAGTTTTTACATTGTGGTCAATCTCTAAAAACATGAAAAGGCTATATCGATATCAGACGTCTGTCATAAACGGCTTCTATCAATACAATTTCGTCAATGATATAACAATGCATGATCGACCGCTTCCATCACTAGCCATCGTCTGAGTGATACATCAAAACATACCATAAAACCCCTTAACATTATACATATCTGTTCATTTCAGGGGGTCCGCTGTACAATTACAGTGGAAACATCTGTTACTCAAGCCCGGTTAACTCGAAGTGCATGTACTTTTGAAATACATTTTGATCACGTTTGCATTGGGGAAAACGCTGTACAAAAACAGTATTTTTGTCAATATTTCGAGACAGTTACATGCAACACTCGCAATGCAAGCTCTATAATTGAAAACCGGACAGAAAAAATACATTATCAATTTAGGTGGTGCATGAAGTTCAAGAATTGATTCGTCTTCAGCGCATTCTGTGTACACCTGGACAATCGGTGTTCGTATTGATCTCCCTAGCCGATGCGCTATGTACAGTTCGTCGAACGACACCTCGTCTAAAGTTTGGGTCGAATAGCTATTTTGTCCAAATATCACTGCGTCGAGCACACAGTTTGTCGAATTCATCCACAGGAACTAGTCACAAACTTTTAGGAAAAAAGTGAAGACGTGTATCTCTAAAAATATATATATGGTAGAGCAAAAAACTGGCAAAAAGTCGCTTATTTAAGGCGGAACCCCTCCCCATCTGTAAAATGGAAAACGATTGCATTAATGATATGGCAAGATGTTGAAGTTTCTTGGATCGCCGGAATTACGTTTTCAAAGAGGGGCAATGGTATTAAAATTTGGCAAAAACTTCATTTTTAGAAGTGAAACATCGAATTTCTGGAATCCATTTGCAGCAACAGATACACGACACCGGCAAAGAAAGACTGAAAAATGATCATTGAGTTTTATATAATCCTGACCTGACTTTATTATGGAGTCAAAGTCAGAAATGAAATGTCTCTATTTTTGGGTGAAAATCGGTGGTTTTTATAAATTTAAACACGAATTTTTGTAATCGGGCAGATAAAGTTTTTAATATTTATAGTTTTTATTCATCTTGTTTTAAATTTGATGCTGCCTTATTCACTTTACATATATCCTGTCATATTTACTTATAAAACCTGCCAAAATATTTTCTTTTTTTGCCTCGAAAATTGACATTTATATATTCAGGTATATTTTGGGAAATGCATGTTTTGCTGTTTCATAGATATCAGGGCATTGTCATACTATGAAAATGACGTACATATTGTAAACATATCAAATGGAAACAGCATTTATCATGTTCTGTGATATCATATCAAGTATTGACACACACTAAAAGAGAGCCAAGTGACCCTGGATCGCTTACCTGAGTTTTTGTTTATAACCTTTAAACTATATGTATCTATTAAAAACTGACCATGCTCTGGTGAACCCTTGGTGGGCCATTTTTGTCCCCAGAGCTCTATTTGGAGCAAATTTAAATGTGGTCAATTCACTGTGTGATTTCAGGGGTCTAGACCTACCGGTTTCAAACCAGGAGATTTTGTATGTTTCAATTTATAAGTCAATGTAAAATCTGTGACATCCAGGATGAGGCCATTTTGACCACATAACAAAATTTGCGCAAACTCGGTAGAGTACTGTAGTGCCGTTAAAAGCTGGGACTGGGGGGTTCTGGCTTCTGTGCGCCATCTCCAGATGTTCTTGGAGATGCGCTCTGGCGGGAAGACGTCGCATGCTCTAGGCTCTGGTGGACAGACGTCGCATGCCCTATGGCATGGACTCTGTAGATCCTAAAACAACAAAACTATATTTCAGACTCATTTTCCGTGTTTATTCTTTTAAGGTCAAATCAAAAGTGTAATATATACATTATACAAATAAAACAAAATCAAACTACATAAGAATAGTTTTCCTTTCAGTTTCTTATAAAAGTGATTTGATAAAATGCTTTCAAAAATAAAATGCTTTCAAAAAGCATAACGTTATTCTATACTTATATTTGAGGTGTTCGCTTATTGGAGGTTAAAGTTTATATAGGTATTACGTGTATGTATGAAAGTTAAAGATTTAAAACACCATAATTATTTTGGCGTCTACAGCAAAAATGAACAAAAGTCAAAGACTGCTAAAAATAAACTTGTCTTAGCGTTCTGCAATTGATGGACAATTTCTTAAGCAAAACAATCGAAAATTCAGAAACATTTACCATACTTTAAACTGAATAAAACATTACGACGTACATGCGTAAATCAAAATTACTTTCAGCCTTACTCTATTTTCATACTTAAGCTTAAACTTAAATTTATTTCGTTTAAGACTTGTAAATTACAAATTTAAGTTGCGAAAATTTAGACCTAAAAGTGTTCACTTACCTAAAACAACAAAACTATATTTCAGACTCCTTTTCCGTGTTTATTCTTTTAAGGTCAAATCAAAAGTGACTGAAAAAACGACGGAAGGGTCCGAGCGTGACATGGCGCGAAGATTAGCCATAAGTGGTAACAACCAATCAACTTTGAGTTATCCAAGCGCAACCAGTATGTGGGCGTGACCACGTTACTTGATACTGCACATGCGCAGAAGATACCAATATTTTAACAAGTTTATTTTATCTATTAAAAATCATTATTTTCAAAATTAATTTACAAATAAATTTCAAATCCAAATATATTAAAATGCACCATCATCATCATCATTATCATCATCATCATTGATGAATCCTTATTATATTGAAACTCAAAACCGAATTTTAATCTTTATTATTATCATTATTATAACCATTATAATTATCATTATCATTACCAATTGTCGTTGTTGTTGTTGTTGCGGACAAAACAATACAACGTTTACTAAATACGCAGTTGAAGTTCTTTTAGACTGAATAAGCGTGGGCAATATTTACCGTTATCGTCTTAAGAATAGCAGTATTTCTCGCTGCTGTTGTTGCTGCTGTTGTTGTTGTTCTTAAGCACAAACACTTAGGATAGCAAATAAGAGGTTTGATTCACAATGAACATTATTTTTACTGATTGGATCTACTTCTGCTAAATTCTGCAACCTATCAACTTTGAGCCATTTCAACCTATTAAAACACCTTTAGGGTGTATTGAATTTCTATAATAAAACCATAATTTCTCGCATCAAAATCATGTTTTCAAACTTTCTCAAACAATCATCATCAAGTTTGGTATCAAATTTATCAGTGAAAAACGACGATTTTAAACAAAGATTTCTCATTAAAACTGACTTCAGTTTAAATTATTTATTTACTCTTTTTTTTTTAATTTGGTTTCTCCCAAAATTTTACCATAACATGAACACGTGTCATTTAGGTAATTATCGCAACAAACAAGCGATAAGAGTTTAAATTGATTAGAAGAACTATTAAGCTCACAAAATGTGCAATGTACGCCTCAGGGACAGGAAAGTATTAACTTCTTGTCATAACTTGCAACAAGCTAAGTGATAATCGTTTGAATGCTAAATACTCCTTTGTATGTGACTGTACGCACACTAAAATACCTTATTTGCGTATATCAAACACTTTTCCTTTTTCACTCTAACTTCCCTTTTCTAATGTTTTGACAATATTCAAACTTTATGCGACTTCCCTTTATTTTATGAAATTTGAACAATTTATCATTTTATTAATCTATTATTTGATCATATTATAAATTTATTATTTTATAAACTTTATTATTTTATTATTTATTTTGGTCGTATTTTAACTGCATAACACCACCTCCTCCCCTAAATTTACTTTATTCCCATAAAGTAGTTTGAAACTATAGGGCATTTATCTATACAACTACACCATATTACTACAACCAACACATTGACTACTATGAACAATTGACCATTCAACATTTATAGTTATTCTGTACATTGACTCTTTGAATTATATGGTGTACTTAAGTCACCAACAAAATATAAATCTGTCTACATAAGGACTGCCATTTTGATGCTATCCGCATATAAGTAACTTTCCTTACATAGTTAACAATCATATTCACTTGTGCATATCATTTTTTCTTTTGTTAGAGTCAATTTACTCGTAACTATAATTATAACATACATTACAGAACTATTTACTACTGATTAACAGCTAATAAATTTATATACATGGAGGGCTTGTTTTATAACTTTTAGCATTTTTTCTTTGCTTTAGCGTTTCTATAAAATTGTAACACAGTTACACTGCTTTCTATATTGAAATGGTTTGAACAGTTCTAATTTTAAACGTGCAATTCATCAGTTCACTGATGTTTTTGCTTATTTGCCATACAGACTGCCATTAGAAAGACGTTCCTTTGCGACCTGTCGTTGTTTTATTCACAATTAAGACTTTGCCACCAGCATTGATACTTATGAAAACATGAACATGTGAAGTCGCAGCAAATCAACCAATATTTCCCATTACATGTAAATATTAATACTGTGCACTATTCTTTGTGTTATACATAATTAAGTTAACAATGTTCACGTTACTCTGTTAGTTTTAGCTTCCCACGTTTTAACTAAGCTCTTTTTGCAACTTGCAACTGTTAGTTTTAACAAGTACGAATTTATGCGTATATAAGCATTTAATTCTCGGAACTAACGTTACAGTAGCGTTGAAGACCTGCAGTTATATATGTTACGTGTTGTGGATGTCTAAAACAATTAACAAGTCATAACTTTCGTTATTTTCGCATTTAGTATGGACTTATTACAGTGTATAAACAACTCTTAAACGTTACAAATTGCGCGTCAATGTGCATATAATAATATTTCAAATAAAAAAAAAAAGCAGTGACATGCGTAATCAGCTATCTTTACACTTCATTCAATTACTTATTTTGATTAACAAATTGTGTGGATCCTTATTATATTTCATTTTAGCAAGGTTCTTAATATATCCTGCAACTAATTGCTTCAAAAGTACGATGACATGCTCGAGGCATTAAATTCTCAATGCTGAAGTTACAAGTTATATGTAAGATATGTTACTTTTAACACTCAACTACATTTCAATTTATACAGATTATAAAATATGTGGACTGTTCAAAATTTGATTGTGCCTATCTATCAATTTAACATGCAACTTCCAGTTTTAAAAGTACGATGTATGCTCGAAGCATTGAATACTCAACACCAAAGTTACAGTTAAATGTGAGATATGTTACACTTTACACTCATCTATATATATATATACCCATTTCTACTGATTTTAAATCTCGTGGAATGTTTCAATTTTTTCTTATCTTTCAATATAACGTGCAAACTTATAGTTTCACAAGTACGATGTTATGCTCGAAGCATTGTTACAGACTCATTATATGTATTATATGTTACCTTCTCCACTAACAATGTATTATTTTTTTCTCATAATAACTTGTGTGGACTGTTTCAAATTTGATTTAAGTTAGGCTTCAATATTACATGCAACTAATAGTTTTTTTTTTACAAGTACGATTTTATGCCCAACGCATTTAGTACTTAATACTAAAATTGCAGTTCCATTTATGGCCTTAAACCCGTAACTTTTCATTACTATGTGGCTTTTTTTCCATTTCACCAATCATCTACAATTTATTGTTTTACTCTGTTTGTCTTTATGCAACATATAAGCTTTGATATTTTAAGTACGAAATTATGCTTTAACATATAATACTTATTCTCAAAGTTATAGTAACATATAAGATCATATTTACTTTTGTCATATTTTCAAGTGTACATTTCACTCCATATTTTTTCATTTTTTCAATCATTTATCATTGAAACAGAAGATAAACAGAAAAGGAAAACTAGACACCCATGCAGTGCATAGAACCAATATGATCACTAAGACAGTTCGAATGCGCTTTTGTCAATATGTTTAAAAGTGAAAACATGAATTTATACAGTTCAACCGGGTGACTAAGTAAGATGCCTACCTTACTTAATCTAGCACTATCAACAGAAAGACAAAAAAATCCTGCTTTCCTAAATTAATTGGTTTCGCTGTATAAATATGAATCACTAATTTAGGTGCTTTTGGTAAAACATAGAAATATCATATTGACAGAGCGAAGACGATTTGTCCAGTAAAATCATTTACCAATACTTAGTATTATAAGTTCGTATGACTACATATAATTATAAAATATTATAAAAAGTATCTTTATATTCCTCTGTTTGTCTGTCCGTTCATTTTTCTTCTAATTCGACCACTCCATCGTCCCACAGTTCTGTTTCCACATAGTAAGGTAACATATATCACTTTTGAAATCGATCTAATAATTTTCTACGCTGTTCACTCTAAATCTGAGTTTTTATATTCTTGTTTTCTTGTCCACATATATATTGAATTAAACATTCAAGGAACATCCACAGTCATTGTAACTTAATTTTTGATACCAACAAAGCTGAAACATCTATATTTTGGTTAATTCTTGAACTTGTCGTCTCGTTATAATAATTTTTTCAATCATGTTTTATTGCCACTCCATAATCAAAACAATATTTTCCTCCACCAGTTCAATTTATATACAGGATTTATACAGTGGACTGTGACATGCCAAGGTCACAGCCCTTCCCACCTCCTTTTAGGTATATGCCATCGTCTAGGGAATTGTCGTTACTCGCTGGCTAAGTTGAGAGGAAGGAGCGCCACTATTCTCCTCCACGTGTAGTGCCGTTAAAAGCTGGGACTGGGGGGTTCTGGCCTTCTGTGCGCCATCTCCAGATGTTCTTGGAGATGCGCTCTGGCGGGAAGACGTCGCATGCTCTAGGCTCTGGTGGACAGACGTCGCATGCCCTATGGCATGGACTCTGTAGATCCTAAAACAACAAAACTATATTTCAGACTCCTTTTCCGTGTTTATTCTTTTAAGGTCAAATCAAAAGTGTAATATATACATTATACAAATAAAACAAAATCAAACTACATAAGAATAGTATTCCTTTCAGTTTCTTATAAAAGTGATTTGATAAAATGCTTTCAAAAATAAAATGCTTTCAAAAAGCATAACGTTATTCTATACTTATATTTGAGGTGTTCGCTTATTGGAGGTTAAAGTTTATATAGGTATTACGTGTATGTATGAAAGTTAAAGATTTAAAACACCATAATTATTTTGGCGTCTACAGCAAAAATGAACAAAAGTCAAAGACTGCTAAAAATAAACTTGTCTTAGCGTTCTGCAATTGATGGACAATTTCTTAAGCAAAACAATCGAAAATTCAGAAACATTTACCATACTTTAAACTGAATAAAACATTACGACGTACATGCGTAAATCAAAATTACTTTCAGCCTTACTCTATTTTCATACTTAAGCTTAAACTTAAATTTATTTCGTTTAAGACTTGTAAATTACAAATTTAAGTTGCGAAAATTTAGACCTAAAAGTGTTCACTTACCTAAAACAACAAAACTATATTTCAGACTCCTTTTCCGTGTTTATTCTTTTAAGGTCAAATCAAAAGTGACTGAAAAAACGACGGAAGGGTCCGAGCGTGACATGGCGCGAAGATTAGCCATAAGTGGTAACAACCAATCAACTTTGAGTTATCCAAGCGCAACCAGTATGTGGGCGTGACCACGTTACTTGATACTGCACATGCGCAGAAGATACCAATATTTTAACAAGTTTATTTTATCTATTAAAAATCATTATTTTCAAAATTAATTTACAAATAAATTTCAAATCCAAATATATTAAAATGCACCATCATCATCATCATTATCATCATCATCATTGATGAATCCTTATTATATTGAAACTCAAAACCGAATTTTAATCTTTATTATTATCATTATTATAACCATTATAATTATCATTATCATTACCAATTGTCGTTGTTGTTGTTGTTGCGGACAAAACAATATAACGTTTACTAAATACGCAGTTGAAGTTCTTTTAGACTGAATAAGCGTGGGCAATATTTACCGTTATCGTCTTAAGAATAGCAGTATTTCTCGCTGCTGTTGTTGCTGCTGTTGTTGTTGTTCTTAAGCACAAACACTTAGGATAGCAAATAAGAGGTTTGATTCACAATGAACATTATTTTTACTGATTGGATCTACTTCTGCTAAATTCTGCAACCTATCAACTTTGAGCCATTTCAACCTATTAAAACACCTTTAGGGTGTATTGAATTTCTATAATAAAACCATAATTTCTCGCATCAAAATCATGTTTTCAAACTTTCTCAAACAATCATCATCAAGTTTGGTATCAAATTTATCAGTGAAAAACGACGATTTTAAACAAAGATTTCTCATTAAAACTGACTTCAGTTTAAATTATTTATTTACTCTTTTTTTTTTAATTTGGTTTCTCCCAAAATTTTACCATAACATAAACACGTGTCATTTAGGTAATTATCGCAACAAACAAGCGATAAGAGTTTAAATTGATTAGAAGAACTATTAAGCTCACAAAATGTGCAATGTACGCCTCAGGGACAGGAAAGTATTAACTTCTTGTCATAACTTGCAACAAGCTAAGTGATAATCGTTTGAATGCTAAATACTCCTTTGTATGTGACTGTACGCACACTAAAATACCTTATTTGCGTATATCAAACACTTTTCCTTTTTCACTCTAACTTCCCTTTTCTAATGTTTTGACAATATTCAAACTTTATGCGACAACCCTTTATTTTATGAAATTTGAACAATTTATCATTTTATTAATCTATTATTTGATCATATTATAAATTTATTATTTTATAAACTTTATTATTTTATTATTTATTTTGGTCGTATTTTAACTGCATAACACCACCTCCTCCCCTAAATTTACTTTATTCCCATAAAGTAGTTTGAAACTATAGGGCATTTATCTATACAACTACACCATATTACTACAACCAACACATTGACTACTATGAACAATTGACCATTCAACATTTATAGTTATTCTGTACATTGACTCTTTGAATTATATGGTGTACTTAAGTCACCAACAAAATATAAATCTGTCTACATAAGGACTGCCATTTTGATGCTATCCGCATATAAGTAACTTTCCTTACATAGTTAACAATCATATTCACTTGTGCATATCATTTTTTCTTTTGTTAGAGTCAATTTACTCGTAACTATAATTATAACATACATTACAGAACTATTTACTACTGATTAACAGCTAATAAATTTATATACATGGAGGGCTTGTTTTATAACTTTTAGCATTTTTTCTTTGCTTTAGCGTTTCTATAAAATTGTAACACAGTTACACTGCTTTCTATATTGAAATGGTTTGAACAGTTCTAATTTTAAACGTGCAATTCATCAGTTCACTGATGTTTTTGCTTATTTGCCATACAGACTGCCATTAGAAAGACGTTCCTTTGCGACCTGTCGTTGTTTTATTCACAATTAAGACTTTGCCACCAGCATTGATACTTATGAAAACATGAACATGTGAAGTCGCAGCAAATCAACCAATATTTCCCATTACATGTAAATATTAATACTGTGCACTATTCTTTGTGTTATACATAATTAAGTTAACAATGTTCACGTTACTCTGTTAGTTTTAGCTTCCCACGTTTTAACTAAGCTCTTTTTGCAACTTGCAACTGTTAGTTTTAACAAGTACGAATTTATGCGTATATAAGCATTTAATTCTCGGAACTAACGTTACAGTAGCGTTGAAGACCTGCAGTTATATATGTTACGTGTTGTGGATGTCTAAAACAATTAACAAGTCATAACTTTCGTTATTTTCGCATTTAGTATGGACTTATTACAGTGTATAAACAACTCTTAAACGTTACAAATTGCGCGTCAATGTGCATATAATAATATTTCAAATAAAAATAAAAAAGCAGTGACATGCGTAATCAGCTATCTTTACACTTCATTCAATTACTTATTTTGATTAACAAATTGTGTGGATCCTTATTATATTTCATTTTAGCAAGGTTCTTAATATATCCTGCAACTAATAGCTTCAAAAGTACGATGACATGCTCGAGGCATTAAATTCTCAATGCTGAAGTTACAAGTTATATGTAAGATATGTTACTTTTAACACTCAACTACATTTCAATTTATACAGATTATAAAATATGTGGACTGTTCAAAATTTGATTGTGCCTATCTATCAATTTAACATGCAACTTCTAGTTTTAAAAGTACGATGTATGCTCGAAGCATTGAATACTCAACACCAAAGTTACAGTTAAATGTGAGATATGTTACACTTTACACTCATCTATATATATATATACCCATTTCTACTGATTTTAAATCTCGTGGAATGTTTCAATTTTTTCTTATCTTTCAATATAACGTGCAAACTTATAGTTTCACAAGTACGATGTTATGCTCGAAGCATTGTTACAGACTCATTATATGTATTATATGTTACCTTCTCCACTAACAATGTATTATTTTTTTCTCATAATAACTTGTGTGGACTGTTTCAAATTTGATTTAAGTTAGGCTTCAATATTACATGCAACTAATAGTTTTTTTTACAAGTACGATTTTATGCCCAACGCATTTAGTACTTAATACTAAAATTGCAGTTCCATTTATGGCCTTAAACCCGTAACTTTTCATTACTATGTGGCTTTTTTTCCATTTCACCAATCATCTACAATTTATTGTTTTACTCTGTTTGTCTTTATGCAACATATAAGCTTTGATATTTTAAGTACGAAATTATGCTTTAACATATAATACTTATTCTCAAAGTTATAGTAACATATAAGATCATATTTACTTTTGTCATATTTTCAAGTGTACATTTCACTCCATATTTTTTAATTTTTTCAATCATTTATCATTGAAACAGAAGATAAACAGAAAAGGAAAACTAGACACCCATGCAGTGCATAGAACCAATATGACCACTAAGACAGTTCGAATGCGCTTTTGTCAATATGTTTAAAAGTGAAAACATGAATTTATACAGTTCAACCGGGTGACTAAGTAAGATGCATACCTTACTTAATCTAGCACTATCAACAGAAAGACAAAAAAATCCTGCTTTCCTAAATTAATTGGTTTCGCTGTATAAATATGAATCACTAATTTAGGTGCTTTTGGTAAAACATAGAAATATCATATTGACAGAGCGAACACGATTTGTCCAGTAAAATCATTTACCAATACTTAGTATTATAAGTTCGTATGACTACATATAATTATAAAATATTATAAAAAGTATCTTTATATTCCTCTGTTTGTCTGTCCGTTCATTTTTCTTCTAATTCGACCACTCCATCGTCCCACAGTTCTGTTTCCACATAGTAAGGTAACATATATCACTTTTGAAATCGATCTAATAATTTTCTACGCTGTTCACTCTAAATCTGAGTTTTTATATTCTTGTTTTCTTGTCCACATATATATTGAATTAAACATTCAAGGAACATCCACAGTCATTGTAACTTAATTTTTGATACCAACAAAGCTGAAACATCTATATTTTGGTTAATTCTTGAACTTGTCGTCTCGTTATAATAATTTTTTCAATCATGTTTTATTGCCACTCCATAATCAAAACAATATTTTCCTCCACCAGTTCAATTTATATACAGGATTTATACAGTGGACTGTGACATGCCAAGGTCACAGCCCTTCCCACCTCCTTTTAGGTATATGCCATCGTCTAGGGAATTGTCGTTACTCGCTGGCTAAGTTGAGAGGAAGGAGCGCCACTATTCTCCTCCACGTGTAGTGCCGTTAAAAGCTGGGACTGGGGGGTTCTGGCCTTCTGTGCGCCATCTCCAGATGTTCTTGGAGATGCGCTCTGGCGGGAAGACGTCGCATGCTCTAGGCTCTGGTGGACAGACGTCGCATGCCCTATGGCATGGACTCTGTAGATCCTAAAACAACAAAACTATATTTCAGACTCCTTTTCCGTGTTTATTCTTTTAAGGTCAAATCAAAAGTGTAATATATACATTATACAAATAAAACAAAATCAAACTACATAAGAATAGTATTCCTTTCAGTTTCTTATAAAAGTGATTTGATAAAATGCTTTCAAAAATAAAATGCTTTCAAAAAGCATAACGTTATTCTATACTTATATTTGAGGTGTTCGCTTATTGGAGGTTAAAGTTTATATAGGTATTACGTGTATGTATGAAAGTTAAAGATTTAAAACACCATAATTATTTTGGCGTCTACAGCAAAAATGAACAAAAGTCAAAGACTGCTAAAAATAAACTTGTCTTAGCGTTCTGCAATTGATGGACAATTTCTTAAGCAAAACAATCGAAAATTCAGAAACATTTACCATACTTTAAACTGAATAAAACATTACGACGTACATGCGTAAATCAAAATTACTTTCAGCCTTACTCTATTTTCATACTTAAGCTTAAACTTAAATTTATTTCGTTTAAGACTTGTAAATTACAAATTTAAGTTGCGAAAATTTAGACCTAAAAGTGTTCACTTACCTAAAACAACAAAACTATATTTCAGACTCCTTTTCCGTGTTTATTGTTTTAAGGTCAAATCAAAAGTGACTGAAAAAACGACGGAAGGGTCCGAGCGTGACATGGCGCGAAGATTAGCCATAAGTGGTAACAACCAATCAACTTTGAGTTATCCAAGCGCAACCAGTATGTGGGCGTGACCACGTTACTTGATACTGCACATGCGCAGAAGATACCAATATTTTAACAAGTTTATTTTATCTATTAAAAATCATTATTTTCAAAATTAATTTACAAATAAATTTCAAATCCAAATATATTAAAATGCACCATCATCATCATCATTATCATCATCATCATTGATGAATCCTTATTATATTGAAACTCAAAACCGAATTTTAATCTTTATTATTATCATTATTATAACCATTATAATTATCATTATCATTACCAATTGTCGTTGTTGTTGTTGTTGCGGACAAAACAATACAACGTTTACTAAATACGCAGTTGAAGTTCTTTTAGACTGAATAAGCGTGGGCAATATTTACCGTTATCGTCTTAAGAATAGCAGTATTTCTCGCTGCTGTTGTTGCTGCTGTTGTTGTTGTTCTTAAGCACAAACACTTAGGATAGCAAATAAGAGGTTTGATTCACAATGAACATTATTTTTACTGATTGGATCTACTTCTGCTAAATTCTGCAACCTATCAACTTTGAGCCATTTCAACCTATTAAAACACCTTTAGGGTGTATTGAATTTCTATAATAAAACCATAATTTCTCGCATCAAAATCATGTTTTCAAACTTTCTCAAACAATCATCATCAAGTTTGGTATCTAATTTATCAGTGAAAAACGACGATTTTAAACAAAGATTTCTCATTAAAACTGACTTCAGTTTAAATTATTTATTTACTCTTTTTTTTTTAATTTGGTTTCTCCCAAAATTTTACCATAACATGAACACGTGTCATTTAGGTAATTATCGCAACAAACAAGCGATAAGAGTTTAAATTGATTAGAAGAACTATTAAGCTCACAAAATGTGCAATGTACGCCTCAGGGACAGGAAAGTATTAACTTCTTGTCATAACTTGCAACAAGCTAAGTGATAATCGTTTGAATGCTAAATACTCCTTTGTATGTGACTGTACGCACACTAAAATACCTTATTTGCGTATATCAAACACTTTTCCTTTTTCACTCTAACTTCCCTTTTCTAATGTTTTGACAATATTCAAACTTTATGCGACTTCCCTTTATTTTATGAAATTTGAACAATTTATCATTTTATTAATCTATTATTTGATCATATTATAAATTTATTATTTTATAAACTTTATTATTTTATTATTTATTTTGGTCGTATTTTAACTGCATAACACCACCACTAGGTGATGTTACATACCAAATATCAAAATTTTGGGGCATTTTGTTTTCTGGCAAGAATATATTTGGATGTTTTCTCTAAATAACCTATTGATCGAGGAAAAATCTGGCAAATTATAAGTGGCTCAGTTGAAGTGGAAACTCTCCCTATTTGTAAAATAGGATTGTGATATATCAATGGAAAGTTTTATAACTACATTATGAAACCACTGGAATTACTTTTCAAAACCGGGGCAGTGACTCTTTATTAGGCTTCGAAGAAGGGCACCCTCATTCAGCATCTAAAATGAGCAAAAGTTAGCTGGGTGAAAAAAAATGCAAAAATGCAAATAATTTCAAAATTTGTAAGTATTAGGGGTGTATATTAAACCAAATAAGCTATGCATTAAAACAGTTAGGCCTATTTAAATGTAATACATAAGAACGCGGATCTGACAAAAGGGGCCTTAAGGAATCCAAGTAATTTTTACGTAAGAGACATTTGAAAAATTCTTATAATAGCATAAAATTACATAACTTTATATTTCCATGAAAATGCTTGTTAAACTTTGATACCATCAAAATAACAAAAGTTTCTGATTATTCTTTTTTAAAGTTTTTTTATAAGGGTTGATGCCATGTGAACACTCAGATCACAACACCTACAAGTGGGTCATTTTTAATGTCAATAATACGATCTAGAAGATATAAATTCATGTAACTTCATCTGCATTTTTATTATTACATGTATAAGACATGAGAAAACTTTATAGTTTATTAGATTCTTATGCTGGGCATGCAATAATCAACAAACGAATATAGACCAACACTCTGACGTCATGATACGGGTAAGGCCATTATTGACGTCACATTCCAAACCTGATTACATATGTTGTTTCTAACATTCATATAATCATCAGTTTCGAAGATAATCACTTCAAATTTTTAGATAATGCTCTAAACATTTTATACTTTGCAGATGTAGCATTAGCCTAATTTTGATTATCGCGACCATAGGGTACCTTTCATCATATCCAAGCCCATATATATGTAGAATGGAAGTACCTGATTGATCATTTTGACATCATTATTTAGTACCATGATTACATCTATTTTAATCTATTGTCTTCATTTTACACATAGTGTCCTTGTGTACGATTTGAACGCATTCCAAATCAAGTATCGTCTTTTATCCGTCATCTAATTAAAAATACATAGGTTTTGCCTTTTGGTATTAGTAGCAGCATGGGGTTTGTGCATCAACAAATTGTCCTCCTAAATCTGTTTTATCGAGTAACTATGTAAATGTTATAACAAGAACTTGCCATTTAACTTTATGCCTCGATGTTCATATTTGCCTATGGTGTGTATTACAAATTATCAATATAATTTTGGAGTTAAAGGTCAAGGTCAAATTAAGACAAAATCGGTAATACGACTCATAACATGAACTCCTCTTTCATGTCTACGAGTGAGGGTGTTCATATATGGCACAATGATTGTCTATGGGGCGTGGTTTCTTATCACCGCTTTGCTCTTGGTGTCAAAAGAAAAGGTCAAATATCTTTACAATCAGTTTATGGCTTGTTGTCCTTCATTGTTTGACCAAGGGTGTTCATACTTAGCACAATTATTGCTTATGGTGTGTAATTACAAAGTACGTTACATATCACCGATATGGCCCTGGAGTTAAGGGTTGATTAGAATCTGTCTTACAGTGGCATGTTTTTGGCAGAGGTGCTTCATATTTTGTAGAATAATTGCCAATATGACATATAAGCCGTAAATTTCAAAATCATTTTAAGCCGGCTGTATGGATTGTAAAGCAATATCTCTTACATGTTTTGTTGTAGATAGTTCATATTTTGCACACTGATTGTCTAAGGGTTTTTTTTGTCAATAATAGCTTCTGACTGCTGATATGACCTTTGTAGCAAAGTTCAAGGTCAAACTGCTTAAATACGTGTACCTGCATTTTAATATGTTCTTAAAAGGGTATCCTTTGGAAGCAAAGACTGCACCAAAGAACTAAATCCGCAAAGTGTACTTATCATAAATGTGTTTATGACTCTCCTAGGTTCTATGCGAGGCAGACCAAATAGTGGATTATGAATTCCCTGCTTGGGGTAATAAAGGTCCTTAAAGGGTTTAGCTATTTTCTGATAAACCATTTAAATTAATCTTAGTGAACCTATATAGGCGGTAGGTCCCCACTTGGAGCCCCTTAGTCCGGTGAAATATTGAAATACACTTAGACAATTAATCTGCTAATGACCACTCATAATCCAAAATGTAGACCTTTGAACTCTGCGTATACGGCATGTAATGCATTCTGTTTTGGAAGAGATGTAGAAATGATCATATTTGGGACACTGGCGGTCTATGGTTTTATGATGGCACAACTTTCTCCGAAATTACTGGCTATTTTTTAACTAAACTTTGCAGGAATAATTCTTGTATGACCCTCTTAAATAAGTGTTCATTGCATATCTAGGTCACATGGGCTAAAATAGATTTTCAAAATGAAAATCTTCTTGTTTGAAACCACAATGCCTAGAGTCTTTAATATTTGGTATGTAGCTAAACCTAGTAGACATCCACCAAGTTTGTTCAAATTATAGCACTGCGTTTTAAATGGTACATTCCTGGAGGTGGCATATTTTATATAGGCATGTGATCACCTGCTGGGAAAGGGCTGATCTCTTGGCTCTTGTGTGTGGTGTTTTCTTGTATTTCGTCACTTTCCCATATGGTGTCCCGGGTCGGTTGTGGTACTTGATTGTATCCATTTCTGGTTTTTGCCCTCTGCTTTACTTTAATATTGGGAAAACAAACAAAATCTTCTTGTCTGAAACAACAATGCCTAGTACCTTGATATTTGGTATACAGCATCACCTAGTACGCCTCTACCCATTTTCTTCAATTTGGGACACAGGGACTATTAAGTGGATCCGCCTGCGAGCTCACACATTCACAATAGGAATCTATTGGAAAATTCTTCTTGTCTGACACCACAAGGTAAAGAGCATTGACATTTGTTACGTAACATCACCTAGTATACCTCTACTAAGTTTGTTCACATAAAGGCTCTTGTGCCAAAACCGGCCCCACCCTGGGGTCACATACTTTTCATAGGTTTATATATGGAACACTTAAAATAGTCTAGTCTGAAACCACAGAACCTAGGGTCTGTATTTGGCATGTAGCATCATCTAGTAAACTTACTAAGTTTGTTGAAAATTATGGCCCTGTGTCCGAAAATGAGGCCGCCTTGGGGATCAAGGTTATATATATTTAGCTTATATAGAGAACATATTAAAACACATTCTTGTCAGATACTAAAAGGCTTGCTATTTGATATGTAGCATCACCAAGTGGTACTCTACCAAGTTTGTTCAAATTATGGTTCTGTGGTCAAAATGGCATCGTCCTGGAGGTCAAAGAGTTTATGAGGCTTTTATTGTCCTCTTGACTCTTCCTCTCGGTGCCGTGGGTTTGTATACATTTTGTGAGTGTGGCGCTTCCTGGTCATACATTATTTCTTACATTGACTTACATATAGTGAAAACATAAAAAAAATATTTTTGTCTGAAGCCTCCAGGCCTAGAGCCCTGATATTTGGTATGTAGCATCAGCTGGTAGACAACATTTAAATGTGTTCCAATTATGACTCTTTGATGGAGAATGGACCACAAGGCAGGTCATCAGGAGCGTGGCCAGTTTCCAATAGATACCTATAGATAAGACGTTTAAAACAAAACTCAGGTGAGCGATCCAGGGTCACTTGGTCCTCTTTTTATTATTTCATTACTTGATATGATATCATAGTACATGATAAATGCTGTTTCCATTTGAAATGTTTACTATATGCACGTCATTTCCTTGATATGGCAATGTCCAGATATACAAGTAATAGCAATACATGCATTTCACAAAATATACCCGAATATCAAAATGCCTGATTTTGAGGCCAAAACGAAAATATTTAGGTGGGGTTTTTAAGTATTCACGACAGATATATAGGTAAGTTGAATAATTCAGCATCAAATTAGAAACAAGTTAAATAACAACTCTAAATTTTAAAACTTTATCAGCCAGATTACAAAAATTCGTGTTTAAATTTATAAAAACCACCGATTTTTACCCAAAAATCAAGACATCAAATTCTGGTTTTGACACCATAATAAAATCCGAATCGACTTATATAAGACTCAATAATCATTTTTCAGTCATTCTTTGCTGGTGTCATGTATCTGTTGCTGCAATTGGATTTCAGAAATTCGCAATTTCACTTCTAAGAACGAAGTTTTTGCCAAATTTTAACACCACTGCCCCTTTTTGCAAAAGTAATTCCGGCGATCCATGAAACTTCAACATCTTGTCACATCATTTATACAATCATTTTCCATTTTACTGATGGGGAGGGGTTATTGGTCAATTTTCGCTAGTTTTTGCTCTACCAATACAGTAAAACCTGTCTTAAGCGACCACTCACAAAGAAGACCAAAATTGGTTTTCAAGAACGATTATCGCTTAGTGCAGATCAAAAGTATTGAAGAATGTTCCAAGGGAGCATTCTGCAATACTTTTGACCTTCATTAAGCTACTGTTCGTCTTTAAGACCTTTGTTTTGTCTTTTTTTGAGTGACCGCTTAAGACAGGTTTTACTGTAGGCCTATTTTTTTAATTCTAAGGGTTTGTGACTACTTCCTGTGAATTAATCACAATGTCACAACTTTACTTTGTTCACTCGACCACATATAATGTACATGTACATGTAATAAAATGTTATTGTTGATGTTGTTGTTGTTGTTGTTGTTGTTGTTGTTGTTGTTGTTGTTGTTGTTGTTGTTTTATCATTCAAGGGTTGTGTTATTGATGTATTTTTGTTGTTTTTGTCGTGGCTGATTCTATAGAACGTCCATGTTTTAAGGCACGAAAGTTCATACAGTGTACATGTATGTGTATATAGCACTGCCTAAAATTGGAATAATTGTTTGGAGTTGAAATAAACTTTACGTTCTGAGCATGAATAGACCCAATAGTTTAGTCTGTTGAGCCTTCTTGTATATCTTCACACCAAACGTCTGGTCTATTGAGCCTTCTTGTATATGTAAACACCAAAAGTTTGGTCTGTTGAGCCTTCTTGTATATCTTAACACCAAAAGTTTGGTCTGTTGAGCCTTCTTGTATATGTAAACACCAAAAATTTGGTCTGTTGAGCCTTCTTGTATATGTAAACACCAAAAGCTTGGTCTGGTGAGCCTTCTTGTATATCTTTACACCAAACGTTTAGTCTGTTGAGCCTTCTTGTATATGTTAACACCAATAGTTTGGTCTGTTGAGCCATCTTGTATATGTTAACACCAATAGTTTGGTCTGTTGAGCCTTCTTGTATATCTTAACACCAAAAGTTTGGTATGTTGAGCCTTCTTGTATATCTTAACACCAATAGTTTGGACTGTTGAGCCTTCTTGTATATGTAAACACCAATAGTTTGGTCTGTTGAGCCTTCTTGTATATCTTAACACCAATAGTTTGGTCTGTTGAGCCTTCTTGTATATGTAAACACCAAAAATTTGGTCTGTTGAGCCTTCTTGTATATCGTAACACCAATAGTTTGGTCTGTTGAGCCTTCTTGTATATCTTAACACCAATAGTTTGGTCTATTGAGCCTTCTTGTAGATCTTAACACCAATAGTTTGGTCTTTTGAGCCTTCTTTTGTATCTTTACACCAATAGTTTGGTCTGTTGAGCCTTCTTGTATATCTTAACATCAAAAGTTTGGTCTGTTGAGCCTTCTTGTATATCTTATCATCAAAAGTTTGGTCTGTTGAGCCTTCTTGTATATCTTAACACCAATAGTTTGGTCTGTTGAGCCTTCTTGTATATCATAACACCAATAGTTTGGTCTTTTGAGCCTTCTTGTATATCTTAACACCAATAATTTGGTCTGTTGAGCCTTCTTGTATATCTTAACACCAATAGTTTGGTCTGTTGAGCCTTCTTGTATATCTTAACACCAATAGTTTGGTCTATTGAGCTTTCTTGTATATCTTAACACCAATAGTTTGGTCTGTTGAGCCTTCTTGTATATCTAAACACCAATAGTTTGGTCTGTTGAGCTTTCTTGTATATCTTAACACCCATAGTTTGGACTGTTGAGCCTTCTTGTATATGTAAACACCAAAAGTTAGGTCTGTTGAGCCTTCTTGTATATCTTAACACCAAAAGTTAGGTCTGTTGAGCCTTCTTGTATATCTTAACACCAATAGTTTGGACTGTTGAGCCTTCTTGTATATCATAACACCAATAGTTATACCCCCCGCAAACTTTGTTTGTAGGGGGTATACTGTTTTCACGTTGTCCGTCCGTCCGTCCGTGCGTCCGTGTGTCCGTGCGTCCGTCCGTCCGTCCGTCCGTAACGTTTTGTTTCCTTAATAACTTGAAGAGTCATTGCTGGATTTTCATCAAACCTTGCAAACATGTTCATATATGCAAGACAAATACTTTAGACAAAAAAGTAAGGACTAGGGGCCAATTCTATTTGAGTTATTTCCCTTTGTAGTTCTAAATGGCTTTTAATATAGGGCTTTATGCTTATTCTATTATAGGCCATTTCTGGATTTTTATCAAACCTTGCAAACATGTTCATATATGCAAGACAAATACTTTAGACAAAAAAGTAAGGGCTAGGGGCCAATTCTATTTGAGTTATTTACCTTTGTAGTTCTAAATGGCTTTTAATATATGGCTTTTTGCTTATTCTATTATAGGCCATACACGGGCCGATCAACTCCTACCACAGCTTTTGATGGAACAATTTGATACTTTGCCTATACAATGTAGACACAATGAACATATGCATGAAGGAGTTTGGTTCAGAAAAAATATTTTTTGACTAAATGACAGCTGTGAGAACTTAGACCAATTTTCCCTTCTTGGGCTTTTGTATATGCATAGATGGTGCCTTCATGGGCCGATCAACTCCTACTACAGCTTTTGATGGAACAATTTGATACTTTGCCAATACAATGTAGACACATTGAACATATGCATGAAGGAGTTTGGTTCACAAAAAATAATTTTGACAAAATGACAGCTGTGAGAACTTAGACAATTACTCCCTAATATGGCTTTTGTATATGCATTGATAATGCCTTTATGGGCCAATCAACTCCTACCACAGCTTTTGATGAAGCAATTTGATACTTTGTCAATACAATGTAGACACAATGAACATATGCATGAAGGAGTTTATAATTCTTGTTGAACTTAGACAATTATTCCCTTATATGGCTTTTGTATATGCATGAATAGTGCCTTTATGGGCCAATCAACTCCTACCACAGCTCTTGATGGAGCAATTTGATACTTTGCCGATACAATGTAGACACATTGAACATATGCATGAAGGAGTTGATAATTTTTGTTTGCACAGATTCTACTGAAATCTTCTTTTCAAAACTAAGGTCTTCTTGTTCGAACTATAACTTGCCAAGTTTTTTCACTGACTCTTACTGTGCGGGGGGTATCTAATAAGCATTGCTTATTGACTTTTTTCATTTGGTCTGTTGAGCCTTCTTGTATATGTAAACATGCAATATGGCATGGCTTAAATGCAATTCACCTTCCAATATTCGATGGTGATGCGAAATAAATTATACTGTGTCGTAAAAGAAACGAAACACATATTGTTTTTCAATTTCATATACTCCCTTAAAAAAGTGTATATCCTTCTAATGATGCCAGCTGATCAGTATCTACACCAATTTCATCCTCCAAAAATCGATATTTCAAACGATAAATTGAATATGTGTTTATGCATCGTTTTTTATAGTCAGTGTAGTTTTACCTTCACTGGCAGATATGGGCCTATCAGCATGACCACAACCACACCATGGTGACTGGTTCAGTCGGGTCAAACTTCACAATACTATCTTTCGACAATGTTCACATTCGACAGAATGCTATTTCGACGAAAGTAATTTAGATGAAACATTGATTTGACGAAGTGTCGTACATCCTTCTACACACTGATAAATGTATACGTCGATTTGCTGGTATTTACGCGTATTGCCGGTAGTTCACAGACCGGAAGTGGTAGATATTAGTGTTAATACTATATAGAAAAACATGTCATATGCCTAAAGGACTATAGAATTAGATCCTTTTTTAAGTATTCGACATGCACATGGCGATTTATGTAAGCACTAAGGAATAGATTCGAGTACCGATCATCCAGATCGGTACTCGAATCTATTCCTAAATGCTTACATAAATCGCCATGCACATACTGAAAACTTAAAAAAGGATCTAATTCTATAGTCCTTTAGGCATATGACATGTTTTTCTATTTAGTATTAACACCAATATCTACCACTTTCGGTCTGTGAAGTACCGGCAATGCGCGTAAATACCACCAAATCGACGTATACATTTACCAGTGTGTTCTTAGCTACATTGTTCATAATGCTAGCTGGAAGCTGGGAACATACTATTACACTATTATCCAAATAGCGAATATCAGTGATGTTGATCAAACTGCGCTGATGCACAGGTTGGTCTACTTTGTTGTCTGAATGCAACATAACCATTTTTCGTATTGTGTTGCATATGGTTTAATTCAATTAACGTCTTACATTTTGTACATGTAACAACTAGTTCTGTGATATTTGGTCGAAAACGAATGAGGTATGGTCGATACGACGTTTGGTCGATACGACGTTTCGTTGAAGTCAACATTTGGTTGACTACGACGTACATGTATTGTCGATTACGACATTTTGGTATAAATTCTGTCGAAAAACGTTGAAATTCGTCGATTATTTTTGTCGAAAACGCACTTGTACTGAAAATACATTTTTGTTTACTCCAATTGTAGAGCATAACGTGTATGATAAGGCACATTACCTCTTTCGGCCTCAGATAATATTTGAAAGTTTAATTTTGACTTTCTTATTTCTAAGATGAAATTGAAACCATATTATGTTGAAACAATACTGAACAATTTTATTTGATAAAAATTTAAATCAATGTTAAAACAATATAGCGTTTTGCAATATTTTAATATTCAACATTTAATTTAGCATTCTGAACTGTCAAAATAGGCTCAAAGATGCTGATAAGTTTGTTACAGCACATAAACACGCAGCCTGTAGATCCAGGATCTGCTGATAAGTTTGCTCAAGAACGTCAAAAAGTGCCGTTGTACATACTGAGTAGGCGTTTGGTTAAAATATCGTTTACCTTTAAAAAAGAAACACTTGTTCGATTGCCAAAAAGGCGACCGTCGATTTCGGTACTTATTGCACAAGCATGCGGCACAAGCTCCGGTGAGTCTGCGCATATGTACAGATTCACCAGAGCCTTCGTTGCTTGCATACACAAAGAACGAATGTACAATCTGGATGAAGGCTCTGATACAAAAGAGGTCACGGCTTCGCACGTAAGTCAGCATGTGCGTTTATAAGAATGTTCGCATATGCTATAAGTACCAAACTCTGTGTGCTAGCCAATTTGTCATTTTTGATCTCACTACAATAACTTTGACCTATCCGACAAACAAAGGGTTTACAAACCGTTTCATTTTTGTCGGCTACATCCAACGCTTATTGTGCATTGAAGATAGAAGCGGTTCAGTGATCATAAGGCACAACTGTAATGTATTAAGGAGCTGTAATTAATTCGTTTAAGTAATTATGACTTAACGAACAGAACAGAACAGAACAGAACAGAACAGAAGTTTATTTGAAAATTCCAAAAGGCATTAATGCCACGAGGATATACAAACATAATATAACACAATGTACAAACATGGCAGTAGATGGTGTGGTAATTAAATGTAGTAGAATATGCAATAAACACAAATATTTTGTTTCAGTGGTGGAGAAGGTTAACTTTTTTTTTTTATTCTTCACAGAAGACGTGTTGTGGGTGCTCAAACAGTCCCGTCTCAAAGAGACGTTTCTTTTGACCACTAACACAACGCATGATACGCGAAGCATTCATAACTTCTTATTTGGAAGGCCTAGTTTTAGTTTTCAGTCCTACGTCACAGCGACCTCTCCTTCGTTTTGCTTAACAAAGGATGGAGGTGTCTGTACAAATAAATTTTAAATAGAACACAACGTCCCGGTACCCAACCTTTTTTTCGAAAGCGAAAAAAAAGGACTGGGTTTAGGGAGTGTGTAGTACTGTAAAGCGGGGTCTTTCTTGTCATCTGTGCTTAGCCGTATACACACTGTGACGCATAACTTCTAAAAATAAAACCGGAATTTCAGCCACTAAATATAGAAAAACCTGTGGTTAGTACGTCATAAATATTTAAAGAATACTCAGTGTTTCCGGGACATACGGATACCGTACACATTTGATTGTTGTTTTAAATAATAGTTGGACTCACAAGCTTTTGAAGGTATGTCCGTTAACTGTGTGTTTATGATGGATTAATAACGGCTTTCCATGAGCGAGTGTGATTTCTACAATATACTTGCACACCACATGTATCTTATTTACAACTAAAATCCCGGACTCCAAACGCCAAATTCTTTAATCATCATGCATTTTTGATCTCCATTAAGTACATGTAATTATAAATTAACACCAAACTACATATTTTAAACTGTTAGCTTTGTCTGCTAAATATATGTGCAAATTGTGCAAACTGTTTGACTATGATGATATTCCATGAAGATCAGATCAGAACAGAACAGAACAGAAATTTTATTTGGACTTAAGCATAACAAGCTAATCGTCACAACAATACATAATATACAAAACATATTTACGCATGCATTTAACGTGTAATTAATTTGATAAGTGTATTTCGAGAGTGAAGCAAATTTAGGCATTTTTGTCCCTTTTTTTTGCTGCAAACTCATGTCAGTTCACACTAGGTGAGACTGTCTATAAAACACTACCGCCACAGTCGTCGCATCGTCGCCATTTGTACATTTCTGTATATCACAGGAAAGCATACTGCAATAAGGGCAAAACCAGGCCGGACTCTTAAAAGCAACATCGGTCCAGGGTTCGCACTCTTTGCGTCTCACCAAAAACTAAAAATTTTGAACGTACATTTCGAAAAAGTGAACTCTCGGTTCGGTGTCCCCACCCGCGCTCTCTCAAAGATCGTTTGCAAGGTTGACTTTGAAAAAAAATAGATAGATAGTTCATTCAACTTTAAGCATTACATGCTCATTTGTTGCATACGTAATACTATAAGACAAAGGCATATTGGTTCGATAGCAATCCTAATCATTTGCAAGTGCTTATAAGATTTAAAAAATCCCAAATGAAAAAAATATCTGCAGTCGACTAAATAGACGAAATGCAGACGACAAAAATACTCAACCGACAAAAGTGTTAAAATGTAACAAGTCAACAAAAACCTCAGATCCAGAACGTTTTGTCAGAGGGGGTCAAACGTCAATTAATATTTTTTTTTATTTATTTTTTTTTTTTAGTTGATGAGGGAATAGAGGATCAAAATTAAAAATGTCACTATAAATGGGCCATCATCGACCCGCCAGCGAAACGCCATTTAAATGGCGTTTCGCTGACGAGCCGATGATGGCCCAACATTGAATGCTGGCTTGGTAGCTTTGTGATTTTACAGGGGAGCCGGACCAATATTGCTAAGAAACTCTATATTTTTATGATTTTCAGAGGGGTCCGGACACCCTGTACCCCCTCTGGATCCGCCCATGTTCTGTTATATTTCTCCAACCACCATCTCCACCATGGACCTCACCCAAATGTCAAAACTAAAGAACACAAACAATGTGCTTGTGTATTTTTGTACACTTCATTCTCTTTAAATAAATATGCACAGTCGCCACTTTCAGAGGAGAGGTTTGATTTGATCCCTACCAATGGACCACGAATATCGCAGGGCAAAATGTCTGCTTGTATACTGTTCAACAATTAATTCATTCCCTTCAGTTTGATATGCAACCTAAACACATTCTAAAAGCACGAAAAATGACACCATTTGCAAGACATTTTATCCACATACACCAACAGTAACAATGTATATACCACTGGCAAGAATGGCCAGAGAGAAATATTGAAACTTCTCAAATACATACGGACGTTCAGACATCGCCAAAACTATATCCCCCTCCCCCATAGTTCATCGGGAGGAATCAAAGCCAACGTACCTTGCCACATGAAAAGTATAGACTTTCATATGCATGTACTTCGTGTGCATGTAGTTCAATAATGGTGTTGAAAATAAGGCGATCAGTGGTGCTTCATATAGATGACCAGCGGTGCTTCATATCGGCGATCAGCATCGCTTCGTATAGATGACCAACTGTGCTCTATATCGCCGATCAGCATCGTTTCGTATAGATGACCAACTGTGCTTCATATCGCCGATCAGCATCGTTTCGTATAGATGACCAACTGTGCTTCATATCGGCGATCAGCATCGTTTCGTATAGATGACCAGCTGTGCTTCATCGTTTCGTATGGATGACCAATTATGCTTCATATCGGCGATCAGCATCGTTTCGTATAGATGACAAACTGTGCTTCATATCGGCGATCAGCATCGTTTCGTATAGATGACCAGCTGTGCTTCATCGTTTCGTATAGATGACCAATTATGCTTCATATCGGCGATCAGCATCGTTTCGTATAGATGACAAACTGTGCTTCATATCGGCGATCAGCATCGTTTCGTATAGATGACAAACTGTGCTTCATATCGGCGATCAGCATCGTTTCGTATAGATGACAAACTGTGCTTCATATCGGCGATCAGCGGTGCTTACCATAGACGACCAGTCGTGCTTCATATTGACATCCAGAGATGCTTCATGCAGGCGACCGGCGGTGCTTACAATAGATGAACAGTGATGCTTCATATTGGCGATCAGCGTCGCTTCATGTAGACGATCAGCGATGCTTCATGTAGACAACTGATAGTTCTCACCATAAACGATCGGCGGTGCTTGATGTTGCCGACCAGCGGTGCTTCAAATAAATGACCGGCGGTAATTCCTATAATGTTTTATGTGGTGTTTCATAAGGGCGATCAGCATTGCTTCATATATGCGTAGAGCGTTGCTTAATATAGGCGACCAGTGATACTTCATATAGGTGACCAGCGGTATTTCATATTAACGATCAGGGCCCGGAATTACAATGCCTCCTTAAGTTAAGTAGACGTTTACGAACTTAACTCCAATATTTCTTAAAGTTAAGATTCTATCTTAAATGTGCATTTATAATGCGCCGTTTTTGTGAACCTAACTTAAGTATAAATCCTCGGCTAAAATCGTTAATTTGACGGAAAGGCTTACGAGGACATACGAAAAAATATAGAGTTTTAATGACTGTAAGCGACCCAAATGTTTCGCGCGTCCAGCGGACTCGAAAAATACTACAAAATAGAGTAATTGCTGCTCATTAACACCCTCCCCACGACGCAGAATTACTTGAGTTGATATTTTCCATTTCATAAAAGAGTGTGTGCGTCATTTTAGAGGAGACGGGGAGGGAGGACAGGTGGGGATGATTTGCGGCGGGGGGGGGGGGGGGGGATACACACGAACTCGTTCGCGATGATCATGTTTTGTGTGTCTGTGGGAGCAGTTTACATGCATCTAGCTCGTTGTAGACTATTTATGGGCTAACCAATGATACTGTGTTAATCATGATCAGCTATCCAGTGGGGGTTCAGTTTTTCTTATCTTTTTTTTCTGAACCATCACACGCGTGCATATTTTAAGTTGAGATGGATTTTGCAGGTTATGTGGATCCTTCAGCAATCCATGGTTGCTCGCCTATGAGATAAGTACCATAATATCGTGCTGGCTTCAGTTTTTCTTATCCTTTTTTTCTGAACCATCACACGCGTGCATATTTTAAGTTGAGATGGATTTTGCAGGTTATGTGGATCCTTCAGCAATCCATGGTTGCTCGCCTATGAGATAAGTACCATAATATCGTGCTGGCTCGGTTGCATTTTGCTCATACGAATGTTTAAAGTTAAGGTAAACATTACAATATCAATTTTGTTTGTTTGGTTGATTTGATTATTTACGTCTCATCAACAATCTTTCAGTTATAAAGGGACGGGGCTTCCTGGGTTGAACTAGTACTAAGCTAGGATTAATGTTCTTGCTCAATGACACAACGCACTTACGCCGGTGATGATCGAATCCGCGGCCCCTCGGTCTCGAGTCAAGCACTCTAACACTGAGCCACTGAGCACTGCGCTCCCAAGCACTATCAGTAATTGGGAGACTTCGAGGTCTACGTAAATTCGGGATTTTCATCTGACTTGAGCTGTACAACACTGATGCCATGCTATAAGCTACAAATATCTCTTTCAAAGTGGAACACGGTTACCCATCTATTTCGCAAGCCCTGTCTAGTCATAACTAATGACTTACATAGCGTACATGTACTCATTTTGGACACATAAATTCCCAATGGCAAGCCAGAACTTGGCTGATTATCAGATACTTAGCTAGTTTTTAATTATAGGCGCCAATTGAGCCAGAACGCGCTACAATGCATACGTAATAATTCCTAATGAAAAAAAAAAACACTACCATATATGGTAAAACAAAATATCTTTCAATAATAAGCCTTAAATGACCTTGACCTATTATAATTTAATCAATGAGATCCGGTAAGCGCTACAGACATTTGGATCCTCTGGTTTGTTCATATGCTGAAGGGGGAGTGTGTGTGTGTGTGTGTGGGGGGGGGGGGGGTTGTTATCGATTGCTCGCAGACTTCTTGATGTGGTGAACCCTTCAACCTTATTACTTTGAAATCATACCTGATGGGGAGTTGTACGCTTTTTTAAAAAAAAAACAAAAAAAAAAACAAACAAACAGCGTTTCTAGCAATTAAGTTCATTTGTGATCGCCGCATACAGTGTGAGACAAAGCATGTGGGTAATTCGGTATTTTATATGTGCTAGCAACATTGTAGAGACTCCCTTCACATCCGACGTTGGGAATAATGCAAGATCCCATTGCACAAAACGCCTTTGATACACGGTGCACTACCCTACTCATGGCATTTTTGATACCCTAAGCGAATCTCCAATCACTAAATAGTAGGACACTTTCGTTGTTTACCCCAGCCGCACAGAACTTGCATCAATGGAGTGAGTGTCATGCTATGTCTTTTGGTCAAGACGATGTGTGGACGAACCCAAGTAACGATGCCACGAGCGGATCCAGAGGAGGGGGCAGGGGTCCGGACCCCAGCCCCCTGGAAATCACAAATTCTATAGGTTTATATAGAAATATGCAATTGGACCCCTCCCCCTGAGAAAAGTTGGACCCCCTTGAAATGTTGGACCGTCCTTCTCCATAGAATATTGGAAAGTTACGGTTTAATGATAGATTTCTTTGAAAAAGCAATGATCACTGGAATCCCTCTGCAAAATCAGCTGAGGACTTACAAAAACGAAGAAAAACAACGTCAGAGCTTTATTCAGTCAGTCGGGCTTGGAACCCCCCCCCCACCGCAAAACCCGACGAAAATTTCCTGGATACGCGCATGGATACACATGTACGTTATCGTGGTGGGAGAGAAACGATATCGCTCCTAAAAACATTCTATAGTGCTGCCAAGATCTAATTACCATGTTTACATTTGCTTGTTTGTAAACATTGAAATCAAAACAGTAGGTTGGCATATTCAGCAGTCAGGTGTAGTTTTGAAAACTGTTTGATATCATATTGTATAGCTCAGAAGGTAGAGTCGCTGGCAGCAGAACATACATAATTTTATTTTTCCATTATGCGCAGGGTTCGAATCCCATCAATGCTTTAATTTCTTTTTCTTCATTTTTTTGCATCATATTTTCACATGTATCCTTTAAGCATTATTGGAAAACAGTTTTAACATTTATACAAAGTGTCCATCAAATGGGGCATTTTCAAACAAGAAAACGCATATGCGAGATGCCACTGAATGCATCAGCTCAATAGGGTATGCGTTGTTTGCTGTCATAAAAGTAAGTAAGGGTGCAAAGATCAGGAATCGATACAATCAAGTAAAGCGATATTCAGCAACCCAAATGGTTTGGAAATGCTTATGAATTATATCTTTAAATGAGCCGCTACATGAGATTTCTAACAATGTGGTATGTGCGACGAGCAGAGCCTCAGATCAGCCTGCGCATACGCGCAGTTCGATAAGAGCCTTTGCTAGTCGTTTGAATATTCTGTGAATATTTAGCTACTGCCCAAACAGCATTTTGACTGTCTAAGCTTAAAAGGCGGCTGCACAGGCTCGTCTGAGTTTACACATGTCAAAATACCACATTGTTGGAAATCACATGCCACGGCTCAATAAATAATTGATAAAAAATAGAGTTAAAAAAATAAAATAACATGGTACTGTGACGGGGTTCGAACTCGCAACCTCTATGACAGGATCCACTATGCTACGAATTCTCCTTGTGATTTGTATGTGCATATTACATTTTTAGATGTTATTGGTAAATATTATTGCATAATAATGCTGCAGGAGTCTACGTGAGGTTGTATTTGCAGTTTCACCAAAGTCCGGACGTTCGTCATTGTTTACATTTACGTACATCGGTATGTCAAAAAGTTAAATCTTAACTTTAATGTAGCCTCGCTGCTACCTTATATATTTAAGTATTTTGTCGAGATAAGGAGACATTTAAGATAGGGAAAATGATTGTAATGCACTTTTTGTGAAACTTAAGTAAGTTCGTCAATTTAAGTCTATCTTAACTTTAAGGAGGCATTGTAATTCCGGGCCCAGAGCTTCATTTATGCGATCAGCGTTGCATCATATAAGCGACCATTAGTACTTCATATAGGCTACCAGTATTACTTTATATGAGCATCCAGCGATGCGTCATATAGGCGACCGGTGTTGTTTCATAAAGACGATCCGTGGTGCCTCATATAAGCGAACATAGTTACTTTACATAAGCAACCAGCAGTGCTTCATATAGGCAACCAGTGGTGCTTTAAATAGACGACAAATGGTACTTCATATAGGCGATCAGTTAAGCTTCATATAGTCGCTCAGCGGTGGTTCATATGGGCGACAAGTGTTCACAGGCACCAAGTGGAACTTCATATAGACGAACAGTGGTTCTTCATGTAGGTGACTGGCGGCCAGTGGTACTTCGTATAAGCGACCAGCGGTGCTTAAGATAGGCGACCAGTTGTGCTTCATAAAAGCAACCATTGGTACAACGCTGGGACAGGCGACCAGTGGTGCGTCCTATATCTGCGACCAGTAGTTCTTCATATAGGTGATCAGTGGTGCTTCATATAGGCGAACAGTGGTGCTCAACATTAGCGACCAGTGGTGCAGCAAATAGGCGACCAGAAGTTTATCGTATAGGCGAGCAGCGTACTAAATATAGGCGACGAACGGTGCTTTATGTAGGCGACCAACGGTGCTTCAAATAGGCGATCAGCGATGCTTCATTTAGACGACCAGCAGTGCTTAACATTAGCGATCAGCGGTGCTTCACGTACATGTAGGTGATCACTGGTGTTTCACAAAGGTGACCAGCGGTGATTAATATAGTCGATCAGCGCTCCTAGATATAGGCGACCAGTAGTGCTTCATATAGGGAGCCAGTGGTGCTTCATATAGTCAGTCAGTGGTGCTTCATATAGGCGACCAGTAGTGCTTCATATAGGCAACCAGTGGTGCTTTATAGATGCGATCAGCGGTGTTTCATGTAGGCGAGCATTGGTGTTTTATATGGGCGACCAGCGGTGCTTCATATAGCCGATCAGCGGTGCTTCATATGGGCGACCAAAGGTGCTTCATACATGTATAGGCGACCAGCGGTTATTTCATGAAGGTGATCAGCGGTGCTTCCAATTAGGTGATCAGCAGTGCTTTATGTAGGTGATCAGCGGTTCTGTCAGATAGGCGACCTGCGATTCTTTACATTAGCGATCAGCGGGGCGTCATATAAGCGATCGATGGTGTTTCATATAGGCGACCAGCGGTGCTATATATAGACAACGAGTGGTACTTTATAAAGGCGATCCGTGGCTGGCGCCAAGGGTTTTCTAGTCGGAGGTGTGTCATATAGGCGACCAGCGGCGCTTAACATAAGCGACCAGTGGTGTTTCATATAGGCGACAAGCTGTAGTTCATATATATAGTCGACAGTCGGTTCTTCCTATAGGTGGCCAGTAGTACTTTATATAGGCGATCAGTAGAACATCATATAGGCGACCAGCGGTGCTTCATATGGGTAACCAACATTGCTTCATATTGGCGATCAGCGGTGCTTAACATATCCTACCGGTGGAGTTTCATATAGGCGACCAGCGGTGCTTCATATGGGCAACCAACATTGCTACATATAGGCAATCAGCAGTGCTTAACATAGGCGACCAGTGGAGTTTTATATAGGCGACCAGCGGTTATTTCATGAAGATGATCAGCGGTGCTTCCAATTAGGTGATCAGCACTGCTTTATGTAGGCGATCAGTGGGTTTATCATATAGGCCAACTGTGATGCTTAACATAGGCGATCAGTGGGGCTTCATTTAGGCGGTCGATGGTGTTTTATATAGGCGACCACTTGTGCTTTATATAGAAAACGAGTGGTACTTCATAAAGGCGATCAGCGGTGCTTCATACAAGCGATCGGTGGTGTTTCAAATAGGCGACCAGTGGTACTTCCTATTGGTGGCCAGTAGAACGACCAGTGGTGATTAATAAAGACAGCCATTGCTTCACATAGGCGATCAGCGGTGCTTAAGATAGGCGACTTGTGGAGTTTCATATAGGCGACCGGTGCATTTTCGTTTGAAGAGTTTTGCATTTGCATTCAAATCTAAATAGAACTTTCTATTTTACTCTGTTGATAGACAAGCTAGTCCGAAGCCCTGTAATAAACATACATAAAAATCAGAATTATTCATGCCATGGATCATACATGTATAGTCTTCGTGGTTTTGCAAACTAAAAGTACATGTAACAATCCAGAATTTAGTTGATTATCTTTTTAAAGCCTCCCTACACAGGTGCGGATCCAGAGGGGGACAGGGGGTCCGGACCGCCTACCCCTGGAAAGTTACCAGTTGCGATACGTTTCCTTTGAAATTATGGGTCGGACCTTTGTGAAATACGCCGATGACTAACTAAAAATGTTTTAAGGACACCCCCCCCCCCTCCCACCCCGGCGGACTTTTCATGATCCGCGCAAAGCTACATAGTTCTTACTGATATAACTATGATAACGAGAACTGTAAAAAGACAGCCGTTAAGACTCGGTTGCACAGACAGATCTTCATTCTCGATGTGTTCCCGAAGGTATGTTTTCTGGCAATACGACATCATGATTGGACACTTAAGTGCAATTTACCAAGAAAACTGCTAATTGCCTATTAAGGTAAAGTTAAACGCCACCAATTAATTAATTGTAATTATGTAATCAAAACAAATTTACCGACTGATTGATTAGGTTACCTCTGATTGGTCAAAAGTCTCGTGTCAATCATTTCGACGATTCACTGTTTCACCCTTATAAAGTAAACTCTGGCAGTGATTTTCCAAAAATCATAGTTTGTGATAACCCTATTCTAGTTCTTTTATATTCCAAGGATTTTCTTCGTGATTATTTGGGTAAGTTTGTTTCATAGATATGTTTGATATATGAGCCACGACATGTGTTTTCCAACAAAGCTGAGTTTGTGCAGCCTCCTTTTAAGCTTAGGCACTTCAAATGATGTTCGGTCAGTAGTTAAACAGTCATAGAATCTTCAAGCGACTAGCAAAGGCTTAGATCAGACTGTGCGTACGCGCAGACTGATCTTAGAATTTGCTGGTCGTACATAACAACATTTTTAGAAATCTCATGTCGCAGCTCATGATGCTTGGTATAGTTATAAGAGTAGTCTATAGGCCGATAGTAGTAATCAATGGCCGTTTGCTAAATAAAATTATCTTATCCTATCATAACCGCCGCTAGATGTGACCAAAAAGTTCTACCATTCGATTTTGGTCAGAAATGTTCAAAATATACAATTGTGTAAAATTGCGCAGGCTCTCGGGCCTCCTAGTTTACTGGGTCCGAGGCAGGTTTCAAGCTTTGCAAGATTATCTCTGCCCAAGTTTAAATACATGCACAATGGCGCGATTTCAAGTGTCTTAAGTCCGTGTCACATAGAAAGCACATTTACAAGTATTACATGTTTGTATAAATAACTTGATAAATTCAAGACGGTCTCTAAAGAAAACTTTTCTTGCCTAGTCTCTCCCTTGATGACTGAGAACATTTTCTCCTTCTATCATGCTTTAAGAAGCATAACCGCGTAAAATACTACAAAAAAGACTGAACATGGCTGTGTAATTTGCACAATGTCATATACCGTGTATATTTTTCACATTTCTTGCTTTTTAAACAGCCAAATAGAACGATAGCACCCATTTTTGTCTCAATTTCGAAAGTGTCGGTACATGTAAAGTGCAATTGAATTTCCAATGCTCTACAGTAAAACAAATGCTGATAAGGCGATTTTGAACATTATACAAATGTATCGGTAATGTAGAAAAATGAATTTTTGCGGAAAGGACGGCAACGATTTTGATTTTTTATACATAATTCTTACCGAGGAGGATAACTTTTTATAATAAACAAACTCTAAAGACTTGTTTACCTCTTTTATCCTATATATTTATTGGGCATATGCAAACAGTGCAGACCCAGACCAGTAGCCACGGGTCACTGTAATTACCGACAAGAACCGACAAGAGGCATTTTATATATTAATTCACTAATTCGCAGTTTGAAAAATTGTTTTATAGGTTCTTAGATATTCAATATTTGCCCAAAATAGAATTTTGAAGCAGGAGCTGCAAAAGCAATCATGTGGCTAATTTGGATATATAACGCATAAATATGGTCTAATAAGTCGTATTGTAATCGAAAAAGTGCATAAAAATGCCTCTTGTCGGCTCTTGATGGCCCTTGTCGGTTCTTGTCGGCTCTTGTCGGTTCTTGTCGGTAAATAGGGTGACCGGTAGCCACAAATCGCGGCGTATGATCAGGGTCTCCGCTGTTTGTTTGCATAATATTCTATTAAAATTTGATTAAATATGAAAATACCACGAAGAAACCACTAAAACAGATATGGACTGGTCCAATTGATAATAAATGGTTTTAATGCGTTTGATTTCTATACATGTAGTAAATGATGGAACAAAAATATGCGCGCAATAAAGACACAGACCAGTCTGCATATCTGCTCAGTTTGATCAGCGTCTTTGACAGTATAAAAGATGCATGCTTTTCTACATGCAAGTTTCAATAGTCCGGCAAGCCGGAACAGCGGGGCAAATTGGATTCGAGGTTATTGACCCTTTTGCATGCTCAACTGGACTGAACATGAATTGTATCTTGCTCATAAATGTTAAAATACCAACAATCGTCGGCATTTTAACATTTAATAACAGGATAATTACAATAGATAGATAGTTGGTATTGTGATTCTTACATAAGTATTCAATATTCGTTTTTCGTGTTGAATAATTTATAGTTTACATAAAGTTCAAAAAATCTCACTGGATAGGCG